>WWET01000999.1:149257-175853 GCA_011038615.1 Limnodynastes dumerilii
CCTGCCGAAGGAGATTTATGTGCATAGGTTACAGTCTGCAGCCCTTAGGAAAACTCCAGCATCAGGTCTGAGGGGAGGAGGTCGGTGCCTCACATTCCATGGAAACGGCTGTAATAACAGTGTGTGGGGCTGATCTCTCATTACAGCTCCCTCGTCTGCACATCTGGCCAGTTCCCTGTCAGCATTACACAGTCACCGTCTACATACAGGAGGCAATGGCTCCAAGCACAGGAATAGCCCTGTTCATTATATACGAATCGACTAATGAGGCAAAGGGCAATATGGACTCAATTATTGCTGCAGCTTGTGTAATATGATTATAGTTATAATGCACACGATGGATTAAATGGTAGTTACACCATCCCACACACAGCAGAGGAGACATATGGCGAGGATTGAGAGCAAGTCTTTGCCAGCAGAGGAGGAAGGAGGAGCCCGTAGATACCTCACTGCTGGCACAAGACCCAGTCCCGGATAGACCTCACATTGCCAGCTCAGCGCACTCACCAGCTGTCTGCAGCTCTCCCCACATACTGAGGGAATCCAAGCCTCACCTAACCAGCAACCACGTCATCATCACAGACCAATGCCAGAGCCCCGCTGCATTCCAAATTCCAGGATTCTCAACTTGTTTGTATTATTTTTGTTTATTTTTGCACCGTCCCTACGTAAAATGAGGTCATGAGGAGATGTGGATTGTACACTAGGGCTGAAATAAGCCCTTACTGAACAATTTACATCCCGTTCCCTCCTTCACAGCAGAAACACTTCCACTTGTTGCTCTGTCCCGTCATTGGATTCACTATCAGGATCAGTCTGAGTCCAGACGTCTGTCCTTGTACAGCGGCGTCCAACCATGTATCAAAAGGGGTATTGAATGTTCCCACGACGTTCTGAATGCCAACAGGGTTAACGGTTCTACACTGTTCCGGAGGAGGAAGATGGCAGCAGCAGGCACGAGAGAAGAAATAAATACATTTTTATTATTTATTTCTTTTTAGCAATGATAAGCAGACTTTGTGGTGTCAGCTGTTTCACTGCTAAACGTGTTCTGAGAAAATGTAAGTGGTGGCAGGCGTGAGAACGGTGCATTGTCTAGAGCAGTGTTTCCCAACAGTCCACGTTTTCCAGACCTCCGCACAGAACAAGTGATATGAGTACCACCTACAGAACTTTTATAATGTGTCAGTCAGTAATGAACACACCTGTGCTCCAGCAAGGAGACCTGCAAATCATGCACTGTTAGTGGTCTCTGAGGACCGGGGCTGGGAAACTGATCTAGAGCAGCCGCAGAAGGAACGTCAGGTCTGTAAGCGACGAAATGACCAACTGGTGGCAGCAACTGATAGTGCATGCTGGGGTGATAGTTACAGGCCATGGGTGGCAAGGTGCCCATCACTGCCACCATGCAGTGCTGATCCTGTGGGTTCAATACTGACCTGGGCACCATCTGTGTGGAGTGTGAGAGCTCCCTTCACGATTCCAAACACACTATTCATTTACAGTCTATTACACTGACAGAAGTGTCATGTAGAGAATCACCAGCTTTACTGGGGCAGCAATATACATCTATGAAAACAAACCTTTAGCACCAGTGACACTTTAACAGCGCCATTCATTTCATTTAGTGACAGAAGCCTTAAATGAAATGTCTTCAAGGAGAGGAGGAAAAGTTAATTATTCCTAAAACATGATGCAAGTTAGACATAGAAGCATCACATATTAATTACATGAACTATTAAGGACAGACTTACATTGATCATTCAAGGCCAATGTACAACAGTGGTAGCTGGGCATGGGTGTTATGACAGCACGTTGCACTCTATCATATATTAGGTGCATTCAGTGCGTGAGCAATAAGACCGCGTGGACCTTAACACACACAAGGCGCCAGATTTACTAAGCAGCGGCAAAGGAAATACGAAGATGCAACCAATTAAATTCCAGCTCTCACTTTCCTATTACATACTAGAAAATGTCAGCCTGAATCTGAATGGTTGCTATGGGCAACATCTCCACTTTTCCCTTCCTGCAGCTTAGTAAATCCGGCCCAAGGTCTTTATTGTATAATAAACCACTGCAGCCCCCTTTTCCAGGCATCACTGTACAGGTTCTCTATGGAGGCTAGTTCAGGCTTGTCATTTTCAGGCATACCATTCCACACAGAGATAGGGATCACTAACTTCAGTGTCATCCAACAACAGCTATAAAACATCAGACACGATGTCCCTCTCTAAACACCAGGTGTCTTCCCGAGTCACTGTGTGCTACACACCGTCAGCATTTGTTGTTATGACAGCACATTGTACAGGAGACAAAAAAGCCAAACAAGAGCGTAATCTATATACAGCTACAGTAAACAAAACCCTAGCTGATTTAGTCTTGTAACTGTCGGAGGACACTACCGGGCAGGATTACAACACACCTTGCATCTTAGGTTTAGATTTCACAGAGATAAGCAGATCAATCTCATCGTTTTAATTTACCAGCCGCCAAATCAATCATAGCAATCCTATTGAAATCTACTGACCACCTAAATGACCTCGGACATCTCAGTGGTATCTTAAACTGAGTACACACTTGTCCAATCCTCTTCAAATACAACTCCAGAGGGTTTACACAATCCAGTAGACCAAGGTCATGGATACACAACACCCAATCCACGACACACACTTGTTCAATGTTACAGCAGTCCTCCTACCTGCATCTGCTAAAAGGATCCTGTTCCCGTACACACTCTTCCAATCTTCGCCAGACCGTCCTCAAAGCCAGTGCTGCATTACATCAGACTCAGGAGAAGCATTGGATAAAGCAGTTGTGGGATGTACACATTTGTAAATTGGTCATGTGATTGGTGGTCGAGTCTCTTGATTTTTAAACAGGCTTAAAAATCATTTGACCTGAACCAGGATTGGATGCAATGAGCGGTTGTGTGAGTGTACACACAAAGCCAATGTCGGACCAACTGGACAGGCAGAGGTCAGCTTGGATGGGAAATGTGTATCCAGCTATCAATTAACATTTGTAATCTATAAATTTTCACTGTTCAGCATAACCTCAAATATTCAAGGAACATTTACAATAGTAACCTGTATCCTCAGCAGCCGTCCTCTGTACTGACCTGGCGGGTTGGACCTCCTTGGTACATTTTCTTGTTCTGGCATTGACCCAAAGAGGCTGGTTGTTGTTTTTTGTTGGCGTCTTGGTGCAGGGGCTTCCTCGGGATTGCCAAAAATGCAGCTTGACCCCCCTCCCGGTGGCTTCAGCACCCTACAGGGGCAGAGAACACAGATTCTTAAGTCTGCAGTAACACAAGATTGACGTCGGTGTCTCCTAATTACATCTAACTAGCTCCATCTCATGAATTCTTACACACAGCCATATGTACACCAGATAATTCAATTATTTACATAGGAGTATAAAATGATGACACAAACATAAACTAACCCAAATATATCCCACCTAACACACACTGGCTGCATGCAATATTTTCTGCACCATTGCTTTAGTACCTATAATGATTACTGTATGCTGCATAAGTTGGTTTGCGTTTAAAAAAAATGTCAATATAAAAACATACACTGGCTACAATACAGGGTCATATGACAGGATGGCAACTGCTGCACAAAATCTGGCAACCTAAAAGTAACATTAATAAATGCAGAAATGTAAAATACCTGAAGGGGTTTAGCAACAGAGTGGTTTCACAGTGATTTATGGAAACAAATGTTTTTAGCATTACACAACTCTCCAGAGGCAATGTTATATAAAAGCCCTTCCTTCCCCAAGGGGACAATATACAAGGAAGACTGAGACCACTTCAATAAGACAGGAGCACAACGAGTTCAATAGTTTGAACCTTCTGTTTATACTCTAAATGATTGCTCCTGGCTTCTGTCTTACATAAGGTCTTAAACAGACAGAAGTGCAGTCATTTTATCTATTCAATTTTAAAGAAAAGAAGGCAATAATTTAATAACCTGCCCAGTAATAGATAAAATAATGAAAATATTCAAACACTCAAAATACCAAAGGCACAAATGTACAACAAAACCTACGTGTCCTTAACTCTTCCTGGAACACCTGCATACACCTTGTTATAGGTCATTGGCAATGAACAATAGTTTTGAAAAAGTAACATACATTACTTTGTGTACACTACCCCATCACAACCCACACAGGGCCAGATTCAATTGGCGGCGGTATTTTCAAAAATATTGCGTCGGAAAAAATACGACGCCTTCCCCGGCTATTTAGCATTAAAAATGTGTTAATACAATTGTTTTTTTATCGCTGTGCAAAAAGAGCAGGCAGCGAAGAAGAAATTTATGGGAGAAAAAAGAAAACCTTTTTTTGAACATCGCAAATCACTTCCTGCTAGCAGGAAATGCCCGGCGCTAATGACAGGTTATTGGCCAGTGTCTGAAATATCGGTCTCACGATAAGTGATTTGCGACGTTCAAAAAAAGTTGGTTTTTTTTTAACGATATCGTTAAAAAAACGCCGTATTTTTAACGCTAAAAAATAATTTAATAGGAAAAAAAATGTCGTCCGTAATTTTGCTAAAAACAGCGTTAAAAATACGCCGGCGAACGATTTTAAACTAATTGAATCGGGCCCAGTGTGTGTGCCAGATAACCCTGTCTAGGAAGCAATTCAAACATGTTCCGCTACTTTCATCTGGATAGTCTGGACGGCTCTTAGCTCTTCCTCATTATACTATGATTATTAACGCTTATTTATATAGCACCACAAGTAGTCTGCAGCGCTATACAAAAAAAAACAGACATTCACATCAGTCCCTGTCCCTATTGGAGCTACATCCTTAGGTCCTGAACACATTCGTACATACAGACTACATACAAATTTAACCCGCAGTCAATTAACCTAACAGCATGTTTTTGGTGTGTGGAAGGAAACCCACAGAGACATGGGGAGAACATACCAACTCCAATTTCCCCCCTCACATTAGCCCAAGCACCTGCATCTTCCTGTTTGGAAGTCTGTATACTGAGGAACCAGAGCTAAACTGGAATTATATCTTTCACTTGGATTGCAGAAAGTCTATTAAGACTCAAAATATGGATTATGAGGAAATGGTGCATATCATTTGGGGTGTGAATGCAGAATGATGCTCTCTGTGGAGTACACCAGGGCTCCAGCCAGACATTGTGAGTGATGTGCTGGCAGGCCTGACACTGTAACATGAAGTCCAGATATTAATAACGGAGAGCTAGAGATCTCTGCCAATCTATCAGCCGATACCAGGGGGAGGATACAGGAGGTTTCATCAACACACACATGAATCCCTGCTGCTCCAGCATAGAAATGGAAACACTTAAAATGTCTGTACAGGGACTGCTATAATATTCTCTATACAATGCTGTGTAATATGCTGAATAAAAAAAATCTAAAAAAATGTAAAAAATTTAAGCCAATAATGGCGAGCAGCAGCATACACAATAAATAATAAGCTGCCGCTCAGACATCCCAGCACAACAAAACGTAGTAATTCACCCTACTCTTGATATCCGCTTCTAGGATCCAGGTTACGAAGGGGTCCTAGCAGGAGATCAGAGGAGCCAGAAAGCACCACCTAACAGCCAATCAGAGCGAAAGGGTGGGACCAGCCAGAGAGAGGAGAGACACCCAATCACACACAGTAAAGGGGGGGGGCATGTCTACATAATTAATAAGTCTAGACCCACCCCAGATGCTTCATCACAAACACTAGTATAATGCTCTAGTATAATGGTGGGGAACAGTGCCTGTCCCCTCTTCTTCCTTGGCAGGTAACTTTGCCGTAGCTTGTGACACTTGTTTAGAAGCCTGATATTGTTACTTGTTTAGCATAACTTTGATTCCATTAACCAAGCCAGAGAAGCAAAATGAACCCCCAGTCTTCATCTGCAAGTTAGATAGATCTAGAGTCCAGTAAAAGGTGTCTGTCATTGTATTTATCAATCAGTATGTTATTTGTTGCTGTTTAAGCATCCCAGCCCATATTCAGAGTACCGGATGTATAATATATACCTCCGGTGTTTAGCGATTTTTACTACTGCGCATGCATAGTTATTTTTTTTTTAACGTAATCTACGTATCTTTTTCTTATACGTCCCATGCTCTGAATACGGGCCCCCATGCCTAGCTCATATACTGTACTTTACAGCTTTAAAGAACAGGCAGAAGTCCAAAAATATTGGTCTTTCCTCCCGGTTGTATCCGTGTATATAACTTCTACTGCAGAGCCTGCAGCAATGGGTGAAGAGCTCCTAAGGGAGACCTACTCCTCAAAGGTATGAACAGATGATTTTAACACGGAGACGAAAGTGATTAAACCCAGTGTGCTGCAGCCTAGTCACATGGAACGCTCAGCAGGGGGTTAGGGTCTATGTCCTGCAGTCACAAGGCAAAAATAAACACTCGCTGGGTAACATGTCACAGATAATGACACAGTGTGGCAATAAATAGCTAAGTGACTGCAAGTGTAAAACAGCACCTCTTAAAATAAGTCTCATGTGGGAGATTAATGAACGATAGGGGATGAAAAACGGACAGGCAAGCCTTGTAAAATAAAGAGGAACGCATTCTCAGAAGTAATGATCTTTGATGTATATGATGTGAAATACATCAAAGCATCTTGTAAACGTGAATTTTCATCAAAAAGCTGCCAGATGTCGAAAGTACACCCCATGTATGCTTCTGTGACTGTGGGCTGGATCCAGACTTAAGTGCTTGAAATAACTTACTCCTGGGCTAAACCATGTTGATTTCAGGGGGGAGTCAAGGTAATTGTATTCTTTGCATGCAGGGTTATATATTTGAATTGCTTACTGCACACAGATACTGACCAGCTTTACTATCACACTGTTATTTAGACTTGGGATAGGAAACAACACCTCTCAACTCTAATACTGTTTGCAACAGATATGACTCCCCTGCAATCAACATGGTTTAGCCCAGGAGTAACTTATTTCTATTAACTAAATAGATTTCTAGTTTATAATAGCAGTACAAATTTTTTGATATATTAATATAAAAAAAAAAATCTTTTGCCATTCATTTAGGTTAACAGCACTATGGCTTACCCTCCAACATGACCCATTCCATTAGGTACAAAATATTCTGCTTCTCATTTTCCAACTGTCAGTTACTATGGTAACCACCTTTGTTGAAGAGACAAAGTTTTTTTAAATATCAGTTAAGTCATTTCACCAGGTGAGTGACAGTTGGAAGCTCAGGTGCGGAGTGTATTGTAACTAATGGAATGGGTCATGTTGGAGGGTCTGCTATAGATGTATGCCATTACATTGGCAAAAGTCAGTGATCATGATCCATAGCACTGGAGGCCAAAAGATAAAGTTCACACGAGGATAGCAGAGAGAAAACATGACTGAAGTTCACCGGATGTTAAGCTGGCTACACACTTGTCCAACCCTCTTCAGATCCAACTCCCAACCAGACTAGACACAGTCCTACAGCAGACCAAGTTTTGCAGATTCAACACAAAATCAATGATACACACTTTTTAAAGCAGACCTCTCTCTCACTCACATCTGCTAAAAGGATCCGGTCACCGTAATCACTCGTCCAGTAAGCACCAGATGCACACACAAAGGCAGCGCTGCATGTCATCAGAATTAGGAGAAGTATTGGATAAAGCAGACGCAGGAGTGTACACACTTTTCAAATTGGTCGGGTGATTGGTGGTTGGATTGCCTGGTATTTAAGTAGGATGGATGTTACCATCAGTAATTTGAGTGAACACACTTAAATATCGGGCTAACAGGTGGCTCGGAGGTCAAAACAGGCGCAAATAGAATAAATTTGTACCCAGCTTTACACGCCATGCTGTCCAGGTCACATAACATAACACTGTAGGAAGCAAGGAGCATGATTCTAGTCTAGGGGTAGCTGGGAGGCATTGCTGGGGAAAGATGCGGTTCTAATCGACCCCCAACTACTGCAGCATCTTATACAAGCAGAACTAGGTATCTATGGGCAGGGGACAAACACATAAGTTACTGGAAGTTGTAGCTCTGATAAACTAATAAAACCAGTTTATAATTCCGTACTTTAGACTGACAGAAAGTTCCTTTTTGCATTTAGTAGCACTTGTGTCACACAGCACTGAGGTCATGAGTTTGATTCCTGGACTATGTCTTATCTGTGTGGCGTTGAATGTTCTCCCTGTGTCTGTGTGGGTTTCCTCTGGGTGCTCCCACACTCCAAAAAACATGCTGGCAGGTTAATTGACTGCTGACTAAATTAACTCGTGTGTGTTAGGGACCTTAGTATGTAGCTCCAATGGGGCAGGGACTGATGTGAATGTGAAATATTCTTTGTAAAGCGCTGCTTAATCTTATATAATCTATATAAAAACCTGTTAATAAAATATAATAAAAAACTTGCAGTGGAAGAGGAAATGCCTCAGAGGGTGGGAATGACTTCTAGCCATGAGACCACATTATTAATCTGAAACTATCCCAAGTACAAAGACCCCTAGGGACAGAGGTTTATTTTTAATTAAAGTACTAACCACAGACTATTCCAGTTTTCAATATGCCCTTATTTCAGAACCAGCCTATACATTTTATTAGATACTTTCACAAATGGGGTTTATATTAAACAAAAATGATGTGGACTCACCCCTCACACAAATATAGCTCTCCATTAATATATATTATAAGACATTAGTAGTGTTCTCTATTTACTTATTACTAGGGGACTGATGCAGTTTAGATGGTCGTCAGTCACAATAAGACACTCAGGTTTCCACATGAAGATTTAGGGGCTTATTTAGCTTTAAGAGCAAAAGTCAAAGCATCAACCCCCTCAAGCTACAGAACATGTACATTACCTGATTCCTAGAAGAATTTTGCTAAATAATACGCACACAGGAGAGCCGTGAACTCAGACCGGGGGATATCCAGTAAACACATTAATGTGCAGCTAAGACTTTCCTGCATGGGGTTAGGGAATGTCTGTATGTAGGACATTTTGTGCTATAGGATCAATAAAGGTCTAACACTGTTTGACGACAACAATCGAAAAACCTCCCAATTCACCAGGAAAAGTACAGCTACACTCATCCATTTCGGACAGACCCCTGACAAACGCCCCAGCCTCCCCCCTCCCCTCTTTGGCCAATTATAGAAAGGGGGCTCTCTCTTTTTGCCCATGTGAACCAAAGTCCAGAGGACAAACCAGCGCTTTGTAGAAACAGCAAACAAATCATATGGTTGTAGAAAGTATTTGCCAAATTCAGCAATTCAGTGAAAAGAAGAATTTGCTCAGATTCTGGGCTGTACATTCATCACGCTCACAGGAATGCAAGAGTTTATAAAGTGAAACGTAGGACAGATGTTTTACAGATGGTAGTGGTTAATACAGGGAGACACTGGAACATTCCTGACATGAGATCGCTGTAGCAGTTCATAAGCTGTAATACAGGAAATTAGAAACACTTCGCAGCTGGGTGGGGATCCTAATGTGTTACCTTTGATTTAACAAAATACTCTGAGGAAAAAAAAAAAAAAAAAAAGAGAGACAAACAGGCAAAAAAAGAGTGACAAACAGGTACAAATGAAGTTATCCCTACATTGCAGTATTTCAGGGCTCAACAAATAACAGTCATTTTGGGACCTTTAGAATGTGGGACCTTTCCTGATGAAACTGCAGTGAGAGAAGCTCCCAGCAGCATGATGCTAAAGGAAGACAGCATGACCTGCAGTTTCAATGGGCAAGTGATTAGTGGCCGTAGGGTGACCTCCCCAGTGGATTACTGCTGTGGTTGCTCCTTTATGTTTATTCTTTATCAGCTAGAACCACACACTGCTGAAGAGAAAACAGGAAGTCTGACTCTGAGAAGACTTCGATGGGTAAATAAACTGATGCCTACAGATATTATAATATATTATACATATATACACACATATATATGAATAGTTTTATTTTTTTTACATGAAACATTAATTTTTTTTTCACCTGGCATATAAGTCCTGTAATAGGGTTTCTTTTTCTCACTACCACTAATATCATTGAGCTGGATTCAGACTTAAGAAGGAGCTTGAAATTAAGGACCTGATTCACACTTAAGAATCTTCTTAAAATAAGAACTTAAAGTCACTCCTGGGCTAAACCATGTTGATTGCAGGGGAGTCATATTTCATCTGTTGCAAACAGTATTAGAGTTGAGAGGTGATGTTTCCTAGCCCAAGTCTAAATAACAGTGTGATAGTAAAGCTGGTCAGTATCTGTGTGCAGTAAGCAATTCAAAGATATATCCCTGCATGCAAGGAATACAATTAACTTGACTCCCCCCCAAAAACAAACATGGTTTTGCCCAGGAGTGACTTTAAGTTCTTATTTTAAGAAGATTCTTAAGTGTGAATCAGGTCCTTAGAGAGGAAAGTTACTCCCGGGTAAAACCATGTTTATTTCAGGGGGGAATCAAGTTAATTGTATTTTTTGCATGCAGGGATATATCTTTGAATTGCTTACTGCACACAGATACTGACCAGCTTTACTATCACACTGTTATTTAGACTTGGGATAGGAAACATCACCTCTCAACTCTAATACGGTTTGCAACAGATGAAATATGACTCCCCTGCAATCAACATGGTTTAGCCCAAGAGTAACTTTCCTCTCTTATTTTCAAGCTCCTTCTTAAGTCTGGATCCTGCCCACTGACAATTCTGGTAATGCTGTTATTTTAATAAGTGTCTTAGCATTTATTTTTATTATCCCGCTCTCTAGTAATCAACAGTTCTCTGACTCACCTGCACATATTTAATGCTTTAGTAATCACCTGCTGAAGAATATATAGGGTAGACTCTTTAAGGAGCCTTATCCCCTTTTTCCCTCTGAAGAAATCGTTAGAATAACGAAGAAACGCGTTAGAGTGGACCTATGCATGCTGGACTTATTCCTTTTTAGTGCCTCTGGATATCAGCTGCTATATTGACCTCCGAGTGAGCTCACTCCGGTGAAAATCGTCTCCACACATCAACAGCAGAAGCGGAAGAGCCGGCAATCGTGCGGTGGCAGGACTCTAAAGTGGTTCACTGCAATTCTTCCATCTGGGATTAGCACCTTTGAATCCCAGGAGTGCCTTGCCGAGTATGTAGCTAACGCAATATATATTGTCTCTGGTATAAGTTCTACTCGGAAGGGATACCTTCATTGCGTCTCCAGAGCTCCCTATTATCATCTATGTAAACATTTGTGGACTGACAGTACGGATTATTATCGTAATAACCAGAGAGCACATTCTGATATCATAATTAACACACAAAGGACTGTTGGAATATGAATAGAATAAGTGGAACTCTGTGACTAAACACTAGGTCCATGCATAGGTCATTTTATATAATATATATTCTAATTTTATGCTAGATATTGGGTCCAGTGCAGTTGCTTCAAAGTGTATTCGGACCGGCCGGCCGAAACACAAGCCTTAACGCATAATTGTGACTCCATATGTTTTAATATTTTTCATGTGATATACAATAAATACATTTAATTACTGAGTGGTGAAGTGGTGCTTTCCTGTTTAGATAATCACTGACAATATGGTCCATTTTTGTAGGTAACTTTGTCATAGCAGAAATGACTGAACATGTTACTAGAGAAAGCTGGTGACAGGAAAATACTCCCATCAGGGTAAAAGCTTGTGCCTCTTCCATTCATCTTCTAATCCATTTGCTATGCACTTGGGAAAGACTAAAAGCACCACAGCTGAGCCCCAGACAACAAAACATACAATCACTGACTGTCTATGACAATATGTAGCCACATCCTACTGCATGACTGGTAACCAGAATGCTGTATATTCCTTTATATTAGTAATGGCAGCATTCATTCATTAAAACACAAGGACACGCATTGAGACTCAGCAGCAGGTTAAGAAGAAGTGTAAGGAAAGATGACATCACTGAAAGGGTAGGGGGATAATTGGAATATCCTCCAGTAGGGGGTAGCAGAACAATTTATCTCATATCAATATAGAAATAAACAAGGGTCTAAAGTTAATACACAAATAAAAAAAATAGGCAAACTATATGGGTTGAATGTTTGTTATCTCTTGTGAACTTCTAGGTTTTAAGTGCAACAGAGTATATTGCAGTAGTGACCCTTTAAGACAGCACATCCCTATATTTCCCAATAGACTTTACCAGAAGTGTGTGTAAAATGGGGGAGGGAGAGAGGAAAAGGAGAGTAACAGGGAGCAGAAGGTTCCTCGGGGCTTCCTGCTGTGTAAATAACTCACTGTCTCAGCCACAGTCAGTTGTCCAGTTAGAGGTTAATTTGCTGCGGAAACCCCACAACATGCAACTTCAGGACTGTTTAGTCCCAAAGCATCGTCCATAAACAGACTTCTTCTGTCGCATTTTTCCCCATTGACACTAATGGAGCAGGATCCTGTACATTAAGAGATCCAGAATTCAGTACATGCGAGGGGAGTCCACACCCCCAGCACTAACATAAGCCATGTACAGAATGGTGGATCATTATACGTAAGGGCTTTGTAACAAATGTGTATCTCAAATGCATGGTGAATGGGCTCACCCCCTGTGCAGACAGATTTCCATGCACTGTGCATACTCAATAATGACAGATAGGAGACTTACTTAAGTATTCTCCTAGTTATTTGTTCTAGGTCTTGCCCATTGTCCTAAAGCCGCGCATCTATCTAGATCCACAGCAAAGGTTCCTTATATTACATTAAATATTACTGAATTCAAACACGCACAGATAAAGAAGCTCAGCACATGACATTTACAAAGAAAGAAATACCAGGCTAATAGAGTACAACTCCAGACACAGCTGGGGATGAGAAACACAACACCTTGTTTCCTGCTAGTCACACCCAGAGCCCTCCTGCTGAGAGGTGAAGCCTGATGCCGAAGTCTCCCCAAGCGTGTAATGTATTCACTACCAACAAAAGCTGTGGGTAACCAGACCTGTCATCTTTTCCTAGCAGACATGTTTGATTTACTAGCTGCTGGCCACAATACAGCCATGAAGCATTACAGTGCTGGAAGCACACAGCAAGGCTAGCCAGCGAAATGTAAAGATTCAGAACCGTGATTCAACCTGTCCACACAGGGGACATTAGTGCCACCGATAGAAGGTTACACCAAAAATGTCAACTGCGGAGGTGTAGAATAACAAAAACGTTTACTTCTTATGGCATTGCACTAAGCTTCCATGCTGAACAAAGATTTACTAGCAGCCAGCTTTTATAACTTCTTCTTGCACATGTTTCAGTATAGACGTCACACTATTCTCTCAGAAGATTTCTTATTTTCATGTAACCTGCTTCATTATGGGGGCGAGCCAGAGAGCTTGAGGGTAACAGCCACACAGGTGCATATGTACACTTTGGCAAAAACCCATGTCGTCTTTGGGGTGGAGGATTTAAACTGAAAACAGAATTAGAGTTGTGCAGTGTTTTTTTTTCTGCCTCAACTCTATGTCCAAAAGCCAAAAATCCAAAACAGAAACTAATTAATTTGCTGGTTCCTGTAACGTATACACTTTAAATCCATCCGCAGAGAATTTTCAGCCTTTCATTGCAGATCCAAGTCTATGAAAATCAATATGCAAATGGATTTGTCATTACCGCAACGGCTGTCAAACGTTTAATTTGTGTCACACCTACGGACGTTGTCTCCAAATGATCTGTGTGTGACACATCGGTGTTAATACTCTCATGAACAATGAATTCATATTAATACGCCTAACAGGCCAAGCCAGATTATGATTGTTAACACTATGAAAATACAGATTACATTTTTAGGGCACGTCCAGTCTCTTGCATCACTCCATTCTTATTGGAATTCACACAGCAAAGATTTCATTCAGAATGCTTGTAATCCGTTACAATTGGCTACGGTGCCTTTCACAGATCCCTCTGTAAGATGTGCCCCCTTCGTGCTTACACTAATTATTGTATAATGAATAGACTTGGTCATCGCCTTGATCCGCGTTCTCCCCTAGAAGGGGGTATTAATAAGAATTACGGGAGGGGCTGGGATATTGGATGCATACAGGCACTTTCACAGTTCAGCAATGTCCTGTAAGTCTTTATCCCACACACATCAATTCTTTAATGGACCAGTCAGGAAAGCTTGAAAAGATATTATTTCCTCTCCTATGTCTCCTATCAGTCTGTACTGTGCATGTGCAGTACAATGAAATTCAGCGCTGGCTGCCATCTGTCCCATGCAGAACTCTGTCTCATCATGTGGGGCGATCCCACTCGCCATGTGTACGATATACGTGTATGAGATACAGAATAGTAATTGTACAGCAAGGGTGTTCCATAGCCCATACATACAACCCTCCATTCTTTATGTGGCCTTCCGCATTCGGGCATGTAAGGTAAGGTTCGCCATGTGGAAGGCCCATACATGCAAGTGAAGTGTAGAGGGTGTGCTCTCCCCACGCACATATGGGGGCGAACATATGGAATTTAATCTCAGTTCTAGATCCGGCCCAATGATACCAGGGGACAGATTTACTAAGCTGCAGGAATGAAAAAGTAGAGATGTTGCCCATAGCAACCAATCAGATTCTAGCTGACATTTTCTCGTATGTAACAGAAGGGTGAGAGCTAGAATGTGATTGGTTCCCAAGGGCAACATCTCCGCTTTTCCTTTCCCACAGCTTAGTAAATCTAGCTCCAAATGTGTGTGCACATTATGTAAAGTATAGGAGGTGATTTGCTCTTCTGCAGCTGCAGGACTTTCTTACACATTGGGAATTCCCAAAAGATGTTGCAATTTTGACTTCCTGCAATTAATGGGGAAGTCCAGCTGTACAGAACATTTTTTTTTACCATTATCTATCAACTCCTATTTGTATTACTATTTGTATCATTCTTTCATCCTTTACTGTGCATTTGAAACCAGTTCCAAGGCATTGGAAAGCTACAAACCCTAAAAAGTGCTTGCCAACATATTTTTATGTTTCTGAATGCTATAAGCAACATTAAAAACGCAGCAAAGGAATAAAAACCCTGGTAAGAAAGTCTGTGCGCTACATGATTTATTAGATTGTTAGCATCACAGAGCGTTTAACGCCCTTCATGTAACACCCATGTGTTTAAAGCCTTATAACAGAATAAAATAGGGAGGTATGGATTACACCACCAAAGTGTCATCTCTCATCTTAAAGTTAAGAATTTTTAGGCTGCAAAGATTAATAACTCCCTAAGTGCAGCTTTACAGGCTGTTTTACCCCTGGAAAAGCATATGAAGACAAAAGACACATAAAAAGGTGTAAACATTCTTGGACAGGCCTAGTGGACCTACTTCTCTTGTGCATACAATACTGACACGATGATATATATGAAAGCTTACTGGGAGATCTACAATGTTAAACAATCGCTCACACTTACCACTGTGATTACTGGAAACAGCAAAGACAAAAATGAAGATATTAAGACTACATCTAAACTTTTTTTTTCCCCTTCATTTCGAGGTCTCAAACCAGCACTGTTGAGCACAAAAATAAACAAGCCTAAATCTTTCAGTGCTGTTTTCACAAAGCCATGTCAGAGCATGTTCCATGTCCATCACTTGCTTCTAACCTTGTCTAGACTAAAAAAAGAACATTCAAACTTGTTTAAACACTATCTGGCATCTAGAGTAATGACTCTGCTGATAAGGCTGGAAATAAATAGTTACTAAAAAACAAAAGTTGTACAAGCTGTACAATTATATGAACCCAATCGTCTGGGGACCCTTTACAGTGACATTTTAGTATGTTATTTGGATTAAATAGATACCAAATCTTTTTATTTGTTGCTAGGGAAAATACCATAGCGATCAGAGGTAACTCATTTTGCCAAACCAGCAAAACAGAAATGTACATCAAATATTTAAATTTAAAGGACAGGTTTTTCCAGTGCGACTGTCAAATAAAATCAATTTTACCCCCCCCAAAAAAATAATAATAATTCATAATTTGAAGGTTTATGTGAATTCAGAATACTATTCTGATTGCATAGAGTACCCTTGTCAATCATTCTACCATATCTATTGTGTGTTCTTACAAGGGCAATTATATCAAAAGGCATTACATTTGCATATTTTGTGAAATAAATATTAAATAGCTAGTTATGAAATTAATACATTTACAGCAGTCCACAACACCAATTTGCTAATGGCCTAGTTATAATAAATAGCTAGGTGTGGTCTTGCAGTATAGAGAATAAATGGTGCCAGTATTCCTATTGCAAAAGACTATACTGCAAAGAAAAAAAATGAGATCCAGACCTTCTGCCTTGTGAACGTGTAATTGTATTACAATCTTAGAGCCAAATGCTTTGCTTGCAGATATGACATTCGGAATGCACCACAGAAAGAGAAATATCATCGCATCCACACTGCCAGCATATGTAGAGGCCTGTTAGCAATGCTCAGTGCTGCTTCCTGCTTTGCTTCACACACCTAGTGCAGAACAAAGCCTGAGCCAGCAGCATCTCCTGACACAGGGGACAATGGTCTGCACATGTCCCCCTATGCATTAACCCCCTATTATCAGAGGTAAATGCAGAGCAGCCAGGACAGCACAGGTCCCTGCAAGTGCTTCCAGGGGGCTGTCAATGCATGCTGGGACTTGTAGTTCCTCATGCCTCTTATTTACCCATAGGGCAGCATTGTGACACTACTACTGAGGGATAGGAGGTATTCTGTGGGAAAATACAGCCTCTGGGACCCAAGAGCTGACAATCAAACAACATTTTCTCCCCCATCTGGTCACCCTAGGGCTGTACTATAGGATAACACCGGGGACTCCCTCTTACCCCCGCCCAGAGTAATGTGTCCAGAGCCCACCATGTCCCCGTCTCACCTGGAGCTGGGCTTGCTATCGCTCTCCAGACTCAGAAAGGTGTGTGTAGAAGTCATGTCCGCACCCGACTGCCGAAGGAACGTCCGGACACTGAAACAGCGCAAGCCGACAGCTTGCAGCCAGGGGGAGGCACGGAGCAGCGCGGGCTGCCACCAGATTTGCTGTTTGGGCTGCCTGTCAATAGGGTGACCAATCAGCGCCCAGCTCCGGAGAATACCACAGCCTTGTGATTCTTCGCCTTATCCTGTTCACAAGTGGAATGTCAGTCATCGAGTTCAGTGTTCTCATTGGGTGGAGGAGGCCTGCTTAGGGCGGGGCTTAAATATTATTTCCCGCCTATAAAGGTAATATGTGCATGGGACTGTACATTAAATCATGACGTAGTAAAGGTGGAAATCATGGGTTAAATAAATATATTTATGCATATAAGGCTGTTATCTGTAATTCATTAACCTGTTGTGTACTAAAAGTGGGTTCACTAATTGGGGGGATCTAATGTGTGACAGCCAGTATAAATCTATGAAAGTACCCCCCACATGTTATTTTAATGTTATGTTTGTAACATGAAGTATATAATAATCTGTTGTGAGAGCCAGAGTCAAGTCTTGCTTACATCAGTCTCCTATCCAAGACCAATACCCCAAATCTCCATGTTCTATTTTTAATTTTAGAGAAAATAAACTATTAGGTTCCTTTTTTTTTTTTTTTAAACTTCAGGAGCAAATGAACCCTCAGCAGGCCTGCCAAGTATACAGTAACTACTAACAGCCTGTGTCTGAGTAGCCTTGTGCTTTTCGTGTGCCATCTTTTGCCCTTTCTATACAATTATAGTAGTATAATATGTAGAGTGGTTTATAAGTGTGGAAATACCCGTTTAAAACAGAAATGAGTAAGGAAATATTAATTCAGTGTCTACACATATGATCTGGGTGTGGTGGAAAACTTTTAGGGTATGTGGCCAGTATGGCGGCCATCTTGAAGGTGGCCATATTGGATGCAGTGGTGTTGTTTGTTTTAATGTAAGATTATTCATTCTCAAGTGTTAATTGAGTTTTCAGGGACATTAATGAATAAAGTATATCTGAAAAAATAGGTAAGTGTAGTTAATATTGACTGGTGCTGTTACTTTTATTGTAAAGCTGGGCACACACTATGACCCTGATCCAGA
The DNA here is from genome assembly GCA_011038615.1 of Limnodynastes dumerilii. Classification (NCBI taxonomy): domain Eukaryota; kingdom Metazoa; phylum Chordata; class Amphibia; order Anura; family Limnodynastidae; genus Limnodynastes; species Limnodynastes dumerilii. The sequence continues at coordinate 167,292 of WWET01000999.1, forward strand.
GTTTTAGCGGATGCGCAAGGCGGATCCGCTAAAACCTATTATTCTTTTTTTGTTTTTGTAAAACAGTAAAAAAAATTAACTCCTTCCGCCGCACTAAAATAAATAAATAAATATTGTCCCGACAGGGCATGCTGATGCTTGTAGAACTACAAGCACCAGCGTGCCCATGAATGGCAGGACATGCTGGCACTTGGAGAACCAAAAGCACCAGCATGCCCTGCTATCCAGGACCCGCTACGCCATATATATGCCCCTGTAATAAAAATAAATTAATATAGTGCCTACATAATAATTCATAAAAAATGGCCAAAAGTTCCTATAAAAATAAATAAAAACATACAAAGTCATATTAAGGCTTTTTATTCTGGAGGACAAATTGCCTTTTACATAAGCACCTTAAACTTTTGAGACCAAAACCGAGACCAAGAGTAGTTGCATTGTGTTGCCCTTTGGAGCGCTCCACGTCTGGATTTTCATACAACTCAGTATACCTGCACATCTTATTGGATAGCGGCTGCCGGACGAACCTTCACCCCCGCTCAATTGCGGCTGAAATACAGTCCACATGGGCTATTGTCATCTACCCTTCGGTCCATGTTACAGTTTTTCTCCAGGCTCGCTAATCTTCATCATCTTCATTCAGTATGTAGTACTTATATTTACTCTGCTTTGTTGAAGGTCAAACCTTTTAATATTTGACACACAGCTTTGCTTATCGCCTATAATATCAACTCAGCATTGGAAACATACCCACTCAGAAAATCTCTGAGTGCTGTGTTTTAGTTTCAACTATTGTTGAGGCATTGTTACTCCATACTTAGTTTTTTACTGATTGAGCTTCATCACACACTGATCCCCTTCAACTGTTACCCCTTCATCACACACTGTAACCCTTCAACTGTTACCCCTTCATCACACACACTATAACCCTTCAACTGTTACCCCTTCATCACACACTGTGCCCCTTCATCATACACACACACCTACACACACACACACACACACACACTGTGCCCCCTTCATCATACACACACACTGTGCCCCTTCATCATACACACACACACTGTCCATTCATCATACATACACACTGTGCCCCCTCTGCTTCTTTACTTACCTTTTATTTGCTCTTCTTTATTCTTTTATCCTCTATTTTCTGCTCTGTCTTTTCTTTTTTCTGGCTCCCCCTGAGCTCCTCTCCACGCGCTCCTCGCTGTGAATGACATCACGCTCGGCCGACACGCAGTTAGAAATGGAGATGTGAGGGGAAGGAGGATGCCGGGTGCCGCCACTGCCGGAAGGTAAGTTTTTTTATTTATTACATTTTTTTTATTTATTATAGCGGGTCAAGTCAGGGGATGGGAGGCCGGCGGAACACTCAGCAACTTGCTCTGGCACACTGGTTGCGGAGCACTGCACCACGGCACAGACTCAGTGAGGGTGCAAATTTATACTATGAATTTAGATTATATTTAATTTATTACAAGGTGATGCCTTTAATAGTGGCTTTATAGCTTTGAATGATTCTGACATGGTAGATACCTAAGTGTAAAAAGGCAAAAGTTCTGTTGAACAAATAGTATATTTTTATACATTTTTTTTAAAATTGTTAGCTGTCTGTTTGTCTTGTTTATAATTCCAGTTCCAGCCATGTGACCAGTCCAATCAGGTCACAGATTTAAAGTGACTGGATTTCATTGAGTTGTACGATGTGCCATCTGCTCCCACAGAATATAGGGACTGGGTAGAAAAAGCTAGCGCCTTATAAATAAACGTTAATAATAATAATAATAATAATAATAATGCAGTCTAAATGTGCATTAGAATTGCTACCATCTTCCTTACACCCAATGCCCATCAGCAGATACAGCCACTGAAGACTTTGAAATGCCACCAGACCCAGCTATTCCAGAGACCACCATACTTCTGTCCTCACCCACCTTGCAGGACTTTGATGTGTTTAAATACCTTGGACGAGGAAGTTATGGAGAAGTTCTGAAGGTTTGGGATAAAAAAACACAAAAGATATTCGTCAAGTGGTTAAAAACACACTAATGGCGAGGAAGATTTAACATGGATGTACACAGAAAAGCGCGTCTTTCAAGAAGGCTGACACATTCTTCCAAAATGAGAGCAGCCTCTTTTTGGTCATAGAGTATGTATATGACAGTGACCTATACAACTCATGGCCTGCCAGGAAATACTGGAAGAGGAACAGGCAGTGTTTTATACAGCAGAAATAAGCCTAGCCCCAAATTACTATACAACAAAGCCATCATGACATGAAAGCTGATGCTGAGGGCCATATAAAAGTGACGGATTATGGACTGTGTAAAGGTACATACACACTATACAATTATCTGGCAGATTATCTAAAAGATCCGGCAGTTGGAATGCAAATCTGGTACTGAATTAAAGCAAATGGTATTGTCAGTTGCTCTCATCCATTACCACATTTTCATTCCAACTGCTAGATCTTTCAGATAATCTTTCAGATAATTGCATAGTGTGTATGCACCTTTAGAATGGCCAGGAGACACCAATGGAACATTCTGTTGGACACCATCCTACACCGCACCAGAAATGCTGCTTGTAGAACCTTATAGTTATAGCCTGGACTAATGGTCTCCTGGAATAAACACCTTTGAATTGCTTGTTGGATATACACCTTTCTCCATGGTAGGATCCACATGTAATCCAGAAAAAGTTGATAATAGTACTGATGATTTCATTCTATAATAATCCTGTCTTTAGCACCAATATTTGAAATCCATATGGTACCTATATTTAATAAATGATTTGTGTATGAACAGCTGTAATATATTTTTTAACCTGAGTTTATTGATTCTTTGTATTGATGTGTCTACGTTTAATATAACAACTTTTACTTTAATAAAGATAAATAATTCCATTTTCCAAGCACCACTCATTTTTTTGTAATTAATATTATAACTTTTTTTTTAATGTATATATTTAAAACAATATATATTTTTTATCAGTAATTGAAATGTGAATACAGAAAGGACCTGAATTCACTGAAAACACAGAATAGAGCCCTGACAGCCAATAATGAATAAAGTATCCACATAATAATGCCGGTATGATATATAGGATGGTGACGGAGGTAAATAGGAAGGTAAAGAATGTCTGTACATAGGAGGATGAAGCCTGGAAATAGAGCGGGTTTCCTGGCCTGCCTCGGACCCACATTTTATACATACACACTGCTGAAAGCTAATTGACGGCTGTGTGTATTTTAGAATATGACCCCATTACCAAAAATCCTGCTGCTGGACCCAACAGTTCCTGACACTCTTATGACCGGACAGGTTAGTGCATGAGGGGAGATGTTTTTTAATAAGGTAGTTTTAGGGTTAGGCTGCAGGGAGGGGATTGAGCCTAGAAGGGGAGACTTAGGGTTAGGCATAGGCTGTGGAGAAGGGAAGCTTAGGGTTAGGCTGTGGGGAAGGGATTGAGCCTAGAAGGGGAGGGTTAGGCATAGGCTGTGGAGAAGGGAAGCTTAGGGTTAGGCTGTGGGGAAGGGATTGAGCTTAGAAGGGGAGATTTAGGGTTAAAGTTAGGCTGTGGGGAAGGGAAGCTTAGGGTTAGGCTGTGGGGAAGGGATTGAGCCTTAGGGTTAGGCTGTGGGGAAGGGAAGCTTAGGGTTAGGCTGTGGGGAAGGTATTGAGCCTTAGGGTTAGGGTTAGTCTTAGGCTGTGGGGAAGGGATTGAGCTTAGAAGGGGAGACTCAATATTAGGCTGTGGGGAAGGGAGACTTAGGGATAGGCTGCAAGGAGGAGATAAATCGGAGAAGGGGAGGATTACGGTAATGGAAGATGAGGGTTAGGGTAAGAATAAGCATAAGGGTTGGGGACATAGGAGATTACCTGTCTGCAGCAGGGTAGGGAGTTTCTTAGGAGTTCCGTCTTCGCAAATGTAATGTCGAAGTGCTGCCCACTACTCTGATTGGTGAATAGAGCCATGCACCAATCAGCATGCAGACTGAATATCTGCATGACTGACAGCTTGGAGGCAGGAAGAGAAAACTGCCCCTTTCTGTCTGCATTTAATCTGCCTTCATAGTGGCCAATGAATGCTTCCCTTGTCACCATGCAAGCCGTTAGGGTGCAGGGTGGCTGCTATGTGGCCTTTGTTTCTCTGAGGCCCATGAGCACAGCACACCCAGCACCCATTATAGATACACTACAGCCACAGCAATTGTATGCTGGTCATGTAAATTCTAGTGACATGGGACTGAATCCAGACTTCCACAATATGAGCCTTTGATGCTCTATGCAAGCGCAGTGTTCTCTGCTTTCAGATCTGGATGCTGACTCTAAATAGTTGGCTATACTAACTAACCCTACTTAAAACAAAGCATATAGTAGATGCATAGTTATGTTATCTCTGTGTAGCACATGAGCTAATGTCAGGTTGTACTAACTAAATATAGAGTAAGGGGCCCTGTAACAGTATACATCAGTCTGTACACCTCTGTGGGATGACAGCTGGGCATCGGGCAAGGTCTATTGTAATAGGTGGAGCACAGCCAAAAGGAATTCATGTTGGTTGAGTTTAAATGAAAGGTAATTCCAAGTTATAAGTGTGGCTGAAACCTGTTACAAACAGTTCAGTAAATAAATACAGTATTTTATGCTTAAGAGACTAGAAAAAAAAGAACAATGTTGAATTTTTAGGGAGAATACTTTGCTTTTGCTTATTGCACACTTCTGAGCACTAATACTGTTTGCAGCAGTTGAAATTTGCCTCCCCTGTGTTTAAACATGGTTTGGCCCAGCTTATTTTCACACTCTGGTCCTTTGACATTTTGGCTGATTCTGGCAGTGAGCATGCGTGTGCCAGATGTTACGGTATGTCAGGGCGGTGCATCCCCTCCGCCAGCATTCAAACTTAAAAGGGGCGAGTGTCTGCTGATCCGCACAAGAGACTTAAGGTTGTCTTATGGCTGCTTAAAGTCATGTACAGTCCGCACAAAAGAGGAGGGATCACTTCTCTCTTCCATGTGGACTGCCAGTCCTCTGTGCTCGTGGCAAACACGCAGAGGTCTAGACCTGGGCCAGGGTCGCAATTGGTGTGTAACGCACAACTGATTTTACCTGCAAAATGCAAAGCTCAGAATGAAACCTGCAGATAAATTTTCTAAATCACATACAATACGTTTCTGTAAGGATGAAGTTGCATTTGTTAGGTAAACCCTCATTAGTATTGTATTCAATAGATCTAGTTTTTTGAGCTCATAGGCCGGATTCACAACCCCGTAATTTTGAACATACGTGCCTAATTTTGCGATTCTAGCTACTACGCATGCGTAGTAACTATTTTACGCTATCTACGTAGCGTTTCGTTACATAGATTGCGTACATGTGGTCTTTAAAGACGGACATCTGTCCTTTTTTTCTTATATCTGCACCATACACCTTTCCTGCTGGGACCAATAATCAGGGCTAAAAAGGGAGGGGCTGAAGAGATTGACAGCAGGCCCTTAGAGCTGATTGTCTGCACTGATTGACAGGAGGCCTGTGCAGCCAATCTTGGCCCATGGAGCTAGCTAATTCGCTGGCTGTAGAAACTTCAGTGAGTAGCGTGGTGCACCTCCACCTCCAGGCCGGAGTTTCCCAGTCTGCCAGGCTCCATAATTACCGGCGAACCAAATGCTAAAACTATCGGACCCTAGGATTTATGGATTAATGGCTGCGCAGGCCTCCTGTCTGTCTCTGCGCCGATTGGCTGCATAGGCCTCCTGTCAATCTTGGCTGGAATTTCCCCATCTGTGTGACTCCATAAATACCGCCAAGTATAGCAGTAATATAGTAATGGAAGCCCTGTATCTCTTGCAGAATGCAGAGCTTTCTTTATACTGTACTTGCCAGTAACTGTGGAGTCAGAAGAGGAGGTACAGGACCGATAACTAAAAATGGCCACACACTACTTGCTATCAGAAGATTGCGGCCTATAACAGTTTTGAGAGACAATAAAATGATTGGACACTAGCATTTCTAGACTGATTATTGGGTGTTCTATCCATCCATCCTGCCCACACACTATGACTGGACCATTAATCGCTCCACTGTAGGGCCAGCTTTAGTTTAAAATTTAGGATATCCTTATATTTTTGCGATGTATGTTCTCTCAAGCATGTTTAATTTGTTCTAATGTTCTAGACTCTACCGCCTCAGATAGTAGACTAATCCACTGATCCGCTAAATTCTCAGTGAAGTCATTTATTCTGCACATTTCATATAAGCCTACCAGCCTTCTAGTTTCATTGAATGACATCAGATTCCAAAATATTACTAGGTATTTTCCCTGCATGGGGGGCAACACATTGCATTTGGTTTGATCAGGTGCAGAGTTGCTAATCCTAAAAGTTTACTCCTATATTACAAATGCATGGACAGTGCATGGATGGAATGAGTATACATTTATAGAAACATCATTTTAAACCAATGACCTTAGGAAACCTTCTACTGTAATTCAATGAAGGCAGTGAGAGCGCCTCCTACAGGACATCATACCCTCCAACACGACCCATTCTATTAGGTACAAAATACTCTGCTCCTCGGTTTCCAACTATCAGTTACTATGGTAACCACCTTTGTTGACAAGGCAAATAGTTTTTTACATAGCAGCTAATTCATTCAAACCATGTGAGTGACAGTTGGAAGCTCAGGAGCGGATTACTTGTACCTAATGGAATGGGTTATGTTTGGAGGGTCTGGGACATTATATGTATAACCCATCCCCCAAGTCACTAGACAATAAACAGTTATATATATAAAACTGGCATTTATCTGGTTTTCTAAGGAAATACTGGGATTAGTCCAGCATGTGTAATATTCAATGCCATGCAGAAACATACGGCATAGTCACTATTTTCGAGCTGCTAAATATACATGAAATGTTCTAGTAAAGGAAAGAAGGAACTGAATCCATGAAGGTGCATAGCTGTCATTTAGTTGGAGAGCTAGATTGCCCTGCGGAAATCATATACTCAATTTCTCCCCTTGTTTAGGGGCAAGATTTACTAAGCTTATCTAAAGGAAAAATGGAGATTCTAGCTGACATTCTCTACTATGTAATAGTAAAGTGAGAGCTAGAATCTGATTGGTTGCTATGGACAACATCTCCATTATTTCCTTAAGAAGTTTAGAAAAAAAAAAAGTTTAGTTACTTTGGACCTGATTCAGTCTTAAGAAAGAATTTAGGAACATTCCTAAATATACGCACAGCCCAGGTCTATAAGAATGATTCACAAATGCTAAAGAAAAATGTTAACCACAACCCAAGCTTCTTAGGAACTAAGAACATTCTTTTCTCCATATGCATATATTACAGCATATAGAACAGCATTGTTTCCCAAATGAGAACTGTGCGTATATTTATGACCTTTAATATCCTCATGATTCACGGCTAAGCAAAGAAACAATATAATAGTTGATTCAATTAAGAAGCAGATTGCTTTTCATAGGCTTTCTTTGTTTTATAATTAACAAAAAAAAAATTGCAATATGCTAAAATGTAAAAAATTGTAACAATCACAAATACTTGAATTGTGAAATTCTATTCCAGGCACTTATCAAGTCGTGGGCTATGATGACATCTACTCAATATAGAGATGTGTTCCTCAATATATTCCACAGGGAATATACATCTCCATATAGGTTGTTTAAGACAGGCATCTCTGCTACGCATCGTTGTCCTAAACACTGGGGTCCGGATTCAGTTAAGTTTCGTCTTCTCTGTTGTTTTAAGAATTGAGCTACTATGCATCCTAGTAACTTATTTACGTAAACTACGGAACTGTGAATCCGGATCGGAGTTGCTGAGGCTAATTTGTTTCATTGTTTCTGGCAGTGTCCCCTATTGCGAAAATTCTGGTTACAAGTACGTAATTATTCTGAACAAAACTTGTTTAATCACTTGCCATTAACTTCTGAATGGACCTTATTTGGAATCCTCTCACCGAGACATGTGATGCAAGACCCACCTATTAATTTAAATGTTGATTCCTGCTACATTTTGGAATGTCCAGGCCTGTCTCTTATGTATACTTCTAAGAATATTTCCTCTAATTGAAACTTTCAGTCTTTCTTATATGGGTGTGGGGCTCCGGTCCGAATGGCCGATAATCAAATCGGCCATTCCTCACCAGTCAGTTGCGAACTGGCTGGGATTTCGATTGCATGTGCCTCGAGGAGGCATTACAATCGATCAATGGAGCACCGAGCTTTCGGTGCTCTGAAAAGTGTAAAAAAAAAGTCCTCCAGTCCTTTCCCTAATTCTTACCCTAACCCTCCCCTCTCACTACCCTTACCCTAACCCTCCCTTCCTTGCACCCGACCCTAACCCCACAGAAAGACTTTACTCACCTGTCCCCAAGGTCCGGCGGAGTAATCTGTTCTTTCCGAAAGTGAATGGGTGAATATGACGAACGGCATACTCACCCATTCATAAAAAAAAAAAATTCTAAAAAAGTGTATCGGAAAAAGGGACATTTGAAAAGTAACTTTCGAATATCCCTTTGTTTGGAAACCACACTTTCTA
>WWET01000999.1:176032-189065 GCA_011038615.1 Limnodynastes dumerilii
AATAATTGAGTAATCTTAACATAATAATCTTTCTGTCTTGATAAATTTGACAGATCACGGTTCCTATTGTATTTTGTGCTGTTTTCGCTCTCCTTGCTTGAGGTCATATGTAAATTGTAGCCGTTATTACAATTTAAACTATTTTATGGCAAACATTGATGTAATACTTACACTGCAATACTTATTGAAAAATTAAGACATAATTACGGCAGGGCCATTCTGGACAATGATTTTGCGATGAGGGACCCAAAGCGAGTTTCTCTTCCCTGATGGAGACAACTTTGCGAAAAGACCCAGGACGAATCTAAAGAGCCGAAGGGAGAATATTTCGAAAACCGTTGTCCTAATTTTTTTCCTTTTTTACACTCAATCCCCACCACACAGCCCTAAGTGTCCCCTTCTATGCTACATACCTTCCCCATATCCTAACTATAAAGGTCCCCTCTAGGCTTTTACTAACCTGCCTGGTCTGGGTGCAGGAGCTGTGTCGCATACGGTTACAATCATCGCCATAATGAGTGAGTAAGTTACGGATAATACATTTTGGCACACTTAGCCATTCATTAAACAGTTCTTCTAAATGAACACATCAATATTTTGAAAATATGATTTTCACAGCGGCGAACGTAATCAGAGGCGAACTTTCCCTGGCTGGCTAGAAGTCTGACTATTCTCAGTGATAAACACGTTCTGTGCCTCCATCCACTGTCGTATATTATCACATTTGTGAAACATTTGCAAGATTCTGCATGGATGTAGGGTCCTCTTCATTCTTACTATGTTCACTACATACATCATATATACTGTATTTATAGTCGCTTACACCAAAAGAAAAATATTGTGCAACAATCAGTACAGCCGCTGAATTTCATTGTTTACAGATTTAATTTTGGTGAATTTGCAATGGTTATTCCTCCCATTGCACATGGCATCCTCCAGTCATTGGGATGGAATTCCATGATTTAAATCTATTTTCTGTGTATGTACATATATTTTATGTATTGTTTTACAAGACCGAGGATTGTCCCATGCTTGAGGGCTTAGCTGGGCCTGAAGGTGTTGACTGTTCAGCAATGTAGAAGTCTCCTTTAACACAAGACAATAATACAGTACAATTATCTAGGATTGGCGCAATAATTGTATAGTTTGTATGCATTGCATAAATTAGTCCAGAAACGCTTCCAAATTATAATTAGATTGACTGCTTTATATGTAAATTTATAGTCACCATGGCGACTTAGAGCCCGGTATTTGTCAAGCTCTACATACATTAAGCTTTCTACCTCTCCCTTTAGGACTGGCCTGACCAATCAGTGACTCTCCAGGTGTTGTGAACTACGAGTCCCAGCATGCTTTAACTGCATGGCCGTGTGTGTGTGTGTGTGTTATATATTCACACAAAAAGCCATTACCCAAAGAGAAAAGAAAAGAAAGAAGACACAGGTTCATCTCAGTACTTGAATGTATTTATGCACAGTAAGAAAACAATTACAAGTTTTTACAAATCCATAGAATCCCTCTGTGGTGGCCCTATCTAACCCTTTTGTGCGTGAATAAACAGCAGAGTCAAATAGCAACCACTTTTATTAAATAGCCCTCCCCAAAAAGGGAATAAAAACAAAAGAACCAAAGCCCCTGCTACTGCAAAGGCCACAAAGAGTAAATAACTTAAATATACAATATGGTACAAAAAACAAAACATAATTAAACCCGTTCTTGTCAGAGGTTGAAGACGGTTGTGATATTATTATACAAACAATATACAGATCTGTTTATATTTTATGTTATTTTATATTACAAAGATATTCTAACATTCAAATAATCTGAATTATTTTTTTTTTTTGCAATGTATTCTGATTATAAACAACTTTTAGCAACCCTATCTTCAACAATACAGGATTCTATTAAATAGAACAAGCTTTAGAAAGCTCCCTGAACACCCAACACCTCATTCATTGTGGAAGCAGCCATTGGTGCCCTGAACCAAACACTAGTCATATTGATCACACAAGTTCCTGTTGCCCTTAAGAAACCGATGGCGCCCTCTCTGCTGTGAATCTACAAGTCCCATGAAGCTTTACTAGCATTGGCTATGCCGATGTTGTTTGAGCCTTCTGGGAGTTGTAGTTGGATAAAACCTGACATACAAAAATGACTCAAAATGTAGGTAAAAAGAAAAATAGAAACTAAAATACTGTACATTAAGAGGATCACTTGTGTACAAAAAAGGTCATTCATGTTGCAATGGCAAATGAACCCATTACATTAAATTATTTTATATTTATTCACTAGCAAGTGTTACAATAAGGCTTGTCGAAAAAAGGTACAATCAGGCTTTTAAACTGAATATCAATTAATGACTGAATAGAAACCAAATCTTAAAGATATAAATTTACACATACAATAGTATTTTCATTTCAAGATTGAAAGTGAAAATTATAAACTGTGCCTTAAAAATATTCACTCCCTTGCACCCAACTATAACATGCGAAAACATTTTTTTACAACCCCTTAAAAAACAAAAAAAAATTAAATAAATAAAATTTGAGAGAAAAATAGAATTTAGGAAAATTATAACAAAAAGGTAAAAAAACCAAAAACAAACAAGCAAAAAACATCAAAACTGAAAAAAAACAGAATGCGAACAAAGTAATTTTAATTTAATTTTAACTACAGATTAAATAATTCAGAAAAATAAACTCTCTGTGAGACAAGGGGCTATGGTCAAGACTAAAAGGCATGGAAGGTCTTAACCTTGGCCATGCAGATACAAGTAACACCTAAAACAACCCAAAATGTTATGAAGAACTCAAAACAGAAAACCAAAACATAAAGAACAAAATACAGAAGATCTGGTACAAAATGAATAGACTGGACATTAGCTTTGTGGAGGAAGGAATGGAGTAATACTTAATATAGGCCACTGCACCATTCTGTTACAGTAAATTACAGTAAATTATCTTTCGTTAACCTTACAGAGTGACCATGGTTTTCATAAATAATGACATTATATAACAGTGCAGATGAATATGTAGTTTGTATCTTTATCCTGCAACACTACCAATGTCCTCTGACTGGTCGTTGCTTACATAGGAGCCAAAACTGAATCTTTGCTATGTCCACGAGCAACAAGGACTGGCGTCCATTTTGTTCCCCCTCTTTGCACAACATTTGTTGCAGCAGCAACAACCAAAACCCTTTCTTTATAAATGATTTAACCAACATGATATCCAGCCCAAAACAAACGGACGTAAAGTTGCTATACCAAATGCTTAAGACAGTCTCCAGCTGCAATTGAGGACTGTGGCTGAATACACCAATCAAAGAGCGCCATTTGTTTTTATTCGTCTTTTTTAGTTCTATTTAGAAAAAAAATAATAAAAAATAAAATAAAAGTAATACAAAATGCACAGGACACAGAAAGAAATTGCATATTTTGCACAAAGCCCATCGATTAATGGATGAAGTCATATTGGTTATGGCTTATTTTCTTCTGCAGAGTAATGCATTGGGTAGAGTTATCTGTATCAAGAGCAGTAATCTGGAGCAGGGAGGAGAGCAATGCTCTGACAGTATAAGCTTACACAGGCCTTTATGTACACAGCAACCATAACTGGCGCAAGTTCTGTTACCATTCTATATACAGACTACGGTAATCAAAGGGTTTCATGATTATCTCGATATATATATAATCAATAGCTGTACATCCCAAACTGCCATCACAGATGACGGAAGAAAGTTGTCACTTGCCGTAACAACATCCAATGAACTATAAATACTGCCTTATAAAAAGCAACGTTGAATTTCTGTATCCAATGACCTGGACAGGGCCATACAAGTGATATACCGCTGGCTGATAATATGTGAACCTACTGGTTCCTATAGACTTCACATAAAGTGCAACGCTTTATCAAGGATCTGTAGTTCTATAAAGGTGTATTCGGGTGGGGTTGGGGGATACATTAAGACAGGTCCCGGATGGGATGACCATTCCCAGAGGCTCCGGCTTCAAACTGAGGTTTTACGTTGTCCGTGGCAGAAAGCTCTTGGGCCAAGTCATTGAAGCGAGATATGTAATCTATACTATTCTCATTCATCAGACAAGCCAGCTGCGAGTCCACCACCTGCAACAGAGAAGTCAGATCAGAGCACGACCTGCCGACATCAAACAGCTGAATGAGACACTTCCATGTACAAACCTCAACAACATCAGACAGGGAACGGGACACAAAGGAATCCCTGGAGCTGCCGTCCAGAAGGCTGGGTCCCAGAATCGAGGTGCCGCTGGCGTTTCCTGTGGCTGCCACCGGCGCGGTCTTCTTGATCTTCTCTGGAGAAATGAAGCTCGCTGGCAGGGACAGCAATGGAATATGGTTAAGAACAGAAATCTTTCTAAATGACAACCTCACCTATTTCTACAGTCACAACCATCCAGAGAGAGAGACCACCAGGCCCAGGTGCTGCTGTGCTGATCCTCCTTCTGCTACACTGATCATAGCAGGGGCCCCTTATTGTACAAGCACATTATAAACATGCGCAGAGGTGGCTCCCAAGCAGAGCGGAGACCGGTAGGGATAGAGGCAAAGAGGCGAATCCTGCGCGGGGTGTGTGGAGTGGTATGCGATCCAAAGGTAAACGCAATGGCAGCTCTGGATGCCTATTCAAGTACGAAAGATAGCACATAGCAGCCAAACTCAATGCAGCTATGAAACTAATATATATATATAAATTTCAAGTGCAGGGTAGTACATCTACAGTGTTGCTGGAAAGCTTGTGAACCCTTCAGAATTTTCTGTATTTCTGCATAAATTTGGCCTAAAACTACATCAGATTTTCACATAAGTGCTAAAAGTAGATAAAGAGAACCAAGTCAAACAAATGAGCCAAATATATTAGATTTGTACATTTATTTATATATCACATATCTGTGCGTGGCAAGAGCATGTAAAGCTTTAGGATCAGCAGATCATTTGAAGGTGAAATAAGGGTCAGATGCTTTTAATTAATAGGATGATCAGGTGTGAGCGGGCGACTTGAAGAAAAGGGATCTATCAACGTCTGATATTCATAACATGTTTTGTAAAAGTGTATCATGGCACGAACAAAGGAGATTTATAAGGACCTCGGAAGAGGAGTTATTGGTGCTAAATAGACTGGAAAAGGTTACAAAACCATCTCCACCAATCCACAGTCAGACATACTGTGTGCAAATGGAGGAAATTCAAGACCATTATTACTCCTCCCAGGAGTGGTCGACCAACAAAGATCATATCAAGAGCAAGGCATATAGAGGTCACAAAAGAACACAAGGTAACCGCTAAGCAACAAAAGGCCATTCACACATTAGCTAAAAGATATGGTCAGGAGTCCACCATCATTAATGAAACAATGAATTCTGAATTATACCTGAAAATTCTAAAAGGAAAACGTCAGGACATGTGCCTGTGAGCTGAATCTCAAGAGAACGAGCACACAAGTCATTCTACCAAAGGATGGTTAAAAGAAGAATAAAGTTATAGTTCTGGAACAGCCAAGTGAAAATCCTGACCTTAATCCAATAGAAGTGTTGTGGAAGGACCTGACGTGAGCAGCGGCTTTCTGCCATGTCCTCCGACTGGTGAACTCAAGAACATTAACGTTAGATAATGTGTGATAGGCCTTTAGTTGCTTAGCAGTTACCTTGGGTTCCTTGAAGCTGTTTTATATGGAGGAATGGGCTAAAAATTCCTCCAAGCCGATTTGCAGGACTAATCACAGATATGTGATATTGGATCGTTTTGCTCAATAAATAAATGACCAAGTCTAATATTTGTGACTCATTTGTTTGATTTGATTCTATTTATCTACTTTTAGGACCTGTGTGAAAATCTAAAGTAGTTTCAAGTCAAATTTATGCAGATATACAGAAAATTCTGAAGGGTTCACAAACTTTCAAGCACCACCGTATAGTGTCAGCCCTTGGACTTAGACATGGTCTGTGGCTGAGATATGTGTTTTGTAAACGGTGCTTCTTTGTCTGCGGAGCTTGAGATGGGTTTAGGTATGAATTAGGTACAATTTGCGTGTGCTTCTTTTCTGGGCATGTGCAGTGTCATGCAGAGATGCAGGCTGGCGTATGCTCATCTCTGGGTCAGATATTTCCTGTGTTCTACCTATCATTTCTAAGACCTTGGATCTTGCTATAGACATCTTCCTGGTCACTTATTTTTTCTCTTATTATATATTTCTTTATTGTGACTTTAGAAAGCGAACAGTAGCACAAAACGCTGTTTCCGAAAGAGACAGCCGAAAGCTAATTTTCAATTGTCTTTCTTTCGAAAATAGTGCCAACTCCAAAATGTTATTAATGAATGAGTAAGTATGCCGATCACCATACTTACCCATTCAATCATTCAAAAAACCACCGCTGCAGACCCGCCACACCAGGTTATTATAGGGGAGTCTATAGGGAGTAGTACTCTATGGGGAGAATTAGGGTCAGACTGTAGGGAAGGGAGTCTTAGGGTCAGGCTGCGGGGAAGGGAGTGTTGGGGTCTGGCTGCAGGGAAGGGAGTGTTGGGGTCTGGCTGCAGGGAAGGGAGTGTTAGGGTCTGGCTGCAGGGAAGGGAGTGTTAGAAACAGACTACAAGGAGGGGAGTCTTAGGGTCAGGCTGCGGAGAAGGGGGTGTTAGGGTGAGGTCAGGCTGCGGAGAAGGGGGTCTTAGGGTCAGGCTGTGGAGAAGGGAGTCTTGGGGTCAGGCTGCGGAGAAGGGAGTCTTAGGGTTAGGCATAAATACTCACCATTCAACGCTGCATCTTTTTTCTTTGGTGCATCAATTACTTCTCCTTGTTGAGGCAGAAGCAACAGATTTTGGAAAAGGGCCGTTGTCAGCAGCGACCCACACCCGAGTAATATGTGGTGTGTGATGAAGACATTACAAATAATAATAGAGTAATAATAACTGAAATAAAAAATATATTATACTCACAGAGTAAGCTGCTAAGCGAGGAGTCTGTAGAATCGTTGGGATACCACTGAGGGTCGTGGGTTGGAGAAGCGATCCAGCTCTGCTGGGGACTCGAGGGAGAAGGAAGACTCTTGGAGTTGTCATTGAGTTTGGCAGGTGACAAGGGCACTGCTTCTCCTAGAATAAAACGACACATGAGACACATACAGAAGTATACAGAAGAACTCATGAAAGGAGCTGCAGTAGCTGAGTTGCTACTTTGGATATTAGAGCCTCCTAGATTTCTTCAGCTCTTTAATCTTGGTGACCACACAACAATCTGAGAGAGTAGTCAGTGGGTAAAGTAAGTTTGGTTATATGGGTTCCCATGAGTCCCAGGACTACGGACCAGTCAACATACTGAATGCTTATAAAAATGACAGGTAACACCATACCATTGTACTATAAGTACAAAAATGTTACAAGCTATAACAAACATATCCCACATCTGCAGAGAAATATCTGACGGCTAAGAAAGTTGACTTACCAAATTGTCCAGAGCTTATGGCTATCTCGATGATGGAGTCACTGATGTGTGTTGCTGTTTCCCCATGTGAGAGGACATCATCAGGAGGGCCTGGTAGGGAAATGTCCAGCAGGGCAGAGACATTGGGGGGAGAGAGGCAGGAGCTGGAGCTGCTTTGATTGCAGCTGGACAGGTCTACTGGGCCGTTCTGAAGAGGATTCTGGGTAATGTGAGGCATGGACAAGATGGAGGATGGCTGAAAGAGACATCAGTGAGGAATGTTACAAGTCAGTTTAGAACACATTCACTAAGACCAAATGACATCAATGGTTCTCAAGGAGCTGAAAGCCTGAGTTCAGCTCAGTAAAAATCAAATGTCCCACGTTTTCTACTGAAATCACACGATGTTCCCACAAGGCAAAGAGAGTCCTTAAAATGTCAGGTAAAATAAGCTCCAGAATTGCAGCATATTAAACATAATCCTGAGATAAGACATTCAAATAACACTCAGACAAATGTTATCTACAGGGAATCTAAACGTCACGAAAGACATTCACAAAAGTACCTGGAATGGTTGGGTGGCCTCTTGCACCGTGGTTGTGGAAAGATTAATGAAAGGAACCTGCAAGGGACAATGAGGCACATTTGCAGTCGCAAACAATGGTAAAAGAGAGGACAGTGTGTAAAAGGCAAGCCAGGTATCCTCACCTCATGACACACAGTGACCGGTGCCATGGGATCAGAAGCAGCCTCTATCCCAGGCTCTGTTACTGAGCTACTCAAACCCTCTGGTGGTAGGGGACCAATTCCTGCAAGGCTGTCTGTCTCCATCACTGGCATTGAAGGTCCTGGGATAATACCTGCACTCTTAGCAGCCAAATCAATAGCACCTAGAGGGTTAACAAAAAAGTATTTAAAAAACAACAAAAAAAAACACCTAAAAATAGACATGATAGGGTATTAAATAACTTGAAATGTTAATAAATATTACTCATACTCAGGCTACATCTGATGCAAGTGATGTAAACTACGCTTATCACACACAGATAACCAGGCTGAATTCACAGGTATGTAATTCCAGAATGAGCTGATAATATATACATGATCATCCTTACATACACACTGCTAGGAGAATTCTTGTACATAATATCTATGTCACTCTATAAGCCTGATATTCCCATACAAGTTACTCACTGGACAGAGGACTGCTGCTTGGGACAGGAGGTGCTTTGGGGACAATAGGTTGAGCAACGGCTTTACTTAGGGTGGAGTGTATAGGTCGGAAGGAACCTCGTCCTGCAATAGAGAGAAAGAATGCTGTTTAATGTTGTTGCAATTACAATAAGTCATAATAATTCAAGCAAAACAGCAGTACACAATATGAAATTATTTTGTAATTATAGAAGAGGTGATGTTTAAGATGGTGCTTGAAAATCTGGAGATTAGAGGGGTAATAGATAAGGAAGGGTAATTCAGAGAGTGGGCACAGCTCTGGAGAAGTTCTGTATTCAGAAATCGCAATATTTATAGTAAAGGAGAGCTGTATGTTCTGTGAAAATATGAGGGAGAGAGCTGGGATGTATCTTGAGGACATATACAACTATATGGTTACAGTCTTATTGCTTTCTTTGTAGGTTATAGCAAAAAGATTTTCTATTTGATTCCATAAAATACAGGCAACTAATGCAGAGACTGATAGAGTGAAGCATCTTTAGAAAAGCATTTTGCAAAGAAAATCATACTATCTGCTGCATGCAAAATAGACTGGGGGAGGATTATTTTATATTGTGGGAGTCCAAAAAGGAGGGAATTGCAATAATCAATGGGGGAGATGATAAATACATGAATGAGATTTTTTGCAGTGTCTCGTGTGAGATATTTGCGTATTCTTGAAATGTTTTTGTAGCTGCATTTAGAAACAGAACAGTTTGAAGTTAAGGGTAATACCTATATAGAGAGCTTGATGATTAGGGATTATTGCAGTGTTGTCAACAGAAAAAGAGAGACCAGTGGCTAACTTTTATTTGAAGGTGAAATATTATTATCTCTGATTTTAAAAGCTTAAGATTGAGATGGTTGGAAACATACAAAATGAAATAGCAGAGAGACAAGTTACAAGGGCCAGTACAGCTGGTGATCAATCAGGAGTATATTGGTAGACATGTGTATCATCCGCATAGAGATGATAATTCAATTCAAATGACTTTCTAAACTGTTCAAAAGAAGAGCAATGGACCTAACATTCCGCCTTGTAGTACTCCAACGGATAGGGGAAGAGCAGGATAGGTGGAACCAGAGAAGCAAAGACTGAAAGAGCTTAAGTAGGATGTACACCAGGATAGAGCTGTGTCCTGAATACCTAGGGTTTGTAACATGTGTATGAGGAAAGTGGTCAACAGCAGCAGAAAGATCCAGAGAATTACTAGAGAGTAGTGACCTTTAGATTTAGTGGTGATTAAATAATTGACAACCCTGGTCAGATTGTGTAAGGAAACGATGAGAGGGAGGTGATTGGAGGCAAGTCTCTATAGCAGCTTTGAGGGACATGGAAGCTTGAAAAATGGGTAATCATTTTGAGGGAAAGTTGGGGTTAGAGTTTTGGGGAGAGAGAGCATATACAGATTGTAGTAAACGCAGGATTAAGCACAGAAGATAGAAATTGACCGACTTATTTGTGATGGTGCAGACTACAGAAGACAGGTAGCAGAGGGAAGAGCAGACACTTTCTCTTCATTTGAGGGTTAGAATGGGGACATGGTGTCAGAGTTTGGAGGAAAGGGGCTAAATAATATGTTAGTTGAGGAGGAGGATGAGGACAATTACAGTCTGAGCTTGTCAATCTTGTTCATAGAGTACAATATACTTAAAAAGGAGAAAAATAAAGAGGGGTACAAGATAATACGATTATCATTCTTATAAGTAGAAGAATCAATCTAGTGGCAGAGGGAAAGACATAAGATTAGAGAGAAAAGCTTAGTGGCATCAGGAGATGAAGGGTTGTTAATGGGGGTGTTAAAATCAACTAGGATAATGCTAGGTATGTCAGAGAATAAGAAATGAGGGAGCCATGCAGGCAATGTTGAAGAAATTGTTGGCAAGATGCACTGGGAGGCAACAGATCACAGCACAGATAAAAGGGTTGACGATACACACAGTAAGTGAGAGTAAGTGAAGGGCATTGGGTGGAACTGCAAATGTGAAATTTGGGGAAAGAAGTAGCCCAAGCACAGCTCCCCATCCATCTCCAGTCCTGGAGGAATGAGTAAAGTGGAACCAGTCATACGAGTGCAGCAGGTGAGGCAGTGACATGTGTCTATTACTGAAAGACGATCGAGGTTGTTAGAGAGGAGGAAGACGCCATGAATGGAGGTAAGTGCGGACAGAGTGCACATTTTATGGATCTGTGGAGTTATGGGAGACAGGAGATGTGTTTGAGGTTGGCCGAATTTTCGATAATCTCAACATGAAGGATTTGTATGAGAGATGTGAGGACCACCTGGATATTGAGATATATCAAACGCGAATAGAAGCAGTGAAAGTGAAAAATATAGACGTGATTCAGAAAGAAAGTCTGCGTGTGGTAAATAGTGAGGTGTAGAGTAGAGCAGGCCCAGTATAAACAGTGGAGTGTAGAGTAGAGCAGGCCCAGTATAAATAGTGGAATGTAGAGTAGAGCAGGCCCAGTATAAACAGTGGAGTGTAGAGTAGAGCAGGCCCAGTATAAATAGTGGAATGTAGAGTAGAGCAGGCCCAGTATAAATAGTGGAGTGTAGAGGAGAGCAGGCCCAGTATAAATAGTGGAGTGTAGAGTACAGCAGGCCCAATATAAATAAAGTGATGTGATAGATGCTAAGATCTGAAAAAAAATTCTGTGTATGGAAATGAACAACAATATGGAAGCATTGCTGACTGGGACAATATATGTCGGAATACATTTAATTAATAGCAATAATTATTGAACATTCTACCAAAACACAGCAATAATCTAATTGGTTGTTATCGGCAATGCCCTTTTCCTAGGATAGACGAGTTTGAGGACAGTTATGCGTCACGCCAGTACCTGCTACTGCGGAGTTGGAGAGGATAGAGAAGGAGCAGACGTGGGGCAGAGAACTTTCAGACGGCCGCGGAAGTAGTGTCCTCTGCGAGGAAAAAGAAAAATCAGCATTTAGATCCTGATGTTATTAAAGACAAGGATGACTCGGATCTTACCCACTCTCCAAAAATCTCACCTGGACGACTAATGGTTTCCGAGGGTGCCGACTCCTCTTCTTCCCAAAGCCCAAGAAGCAATCAGACTGAAAGGATGAAAGAAGTGGTTATTGTCATGTACAGATCCTTGGGGTGGGGGGGGGTGTTGTTTTTATACAGCTAAAACATATATTTGCATTATTATATTGGATTTATACTCACACTAATAGCTTCCAAGTGCTGGCGGCCTGCAGTCTCTGATTCGCTGCTCTGCGAGGACACCTTTGTGTGGCGGCTGTTGGGAGGCAGCATGGTGGGAACTGCAAAAACTGCCCCATCACTGCTGGTGGTGACAGACCCCAAGGGGCCGCCAAACAGAAGGGGGCGGGACAGATTCCTTAAACCTATAATTAGAAAGATAGTATGCTGGTGTAACGAGCAGCAAGCAACTGTCCCAAGTTATAGGGGGTACGGCAGCCTTGGCCAACCTGCTACAAGCATGCTCTAACTAGAAAGCCGATACCTGGTAAAGCATGGAGGGAGATGTAGACTAATGCATCCTGAAGAGCCACAGGTAGACAGGCCTGGTGTATAATAAGAGCAAGGAACAAACACAGGTGTGGTGCTCTATACCAAACAACATACAACACCATGGGTCAGATCCAGACCTTCGCCAGCTTGCGTTGTTACGCTCGACGTAGTCGGAAAAACGCTGTGTTCCATGTTCTGCGCATGCGCGAGGAAGATGTTACGACCAGAAACTCTGAACGTACTTACGAGCACACGATCACCAGCGTACGGAAAAAAGGGCGTGCCAGACATACGACACCCGTAATTACGCTTCGGAGGCGGGGTGAGGCATGTAAATCGCTCAGTATGGGCGTGCTAAGCGGCGTAACTACGCATGCATGCTTTGGACGCCTGCGGTTACGCTCAGAAAAGTTACGGCAGGCAGGGTTTGGTCGGTGTAAGACGGCAAAAATACGGATGACCGAGGGGAGTGCCTAGGGAAGTGCTTCGTAGGTACGCTGGCATATACACACTACGCACAAGGGCGTATTATTAGCATAGGTCCTATGTGTATGTACATACTTATCGCTCTACTGGGTTAATCTCACCTGCCCAGGTGCTAACTCATATTGCAATAGTGTCCTCAGGATGTCTGTGGTAAGACAAATCCACCACTTTGAAAAGTATGCAGCAGCCACATTGGGGAGTGGTCAGGCTCCCAAAGTAAACGAGTAATTAGAAACAAGTGAACACAAGCTGTCTCTTTGAAATATATAAAATATATTGTTTAGTATGGAGCACCGGACCGGTCTTTGTTCCTTGTATTTACACAGTGGTAGTTTTTTTGTCCTGGCAACAGCGCTTTACATAATCTATATAT
>WWET01000999.1:189595-218755 GCA_011038615.1 Limnodynastes dumerilii
ATATATATAGCGCTGCTCAGATGATCTGTGTTTCTGCAGATCACTTTGCGGCACTGAAGCAATGACTGCGGTCAGTTTTTGGCACTTTCCGAGAGTGTCATTCTCGCGACTGCTGTCTCTGCAAAGAGTCTAACGGCAAATGGAAGGTTTTCTTGATCCTAACCATCCCCTACCGCACCCTAACCTTAGCCCTCCCCTCTCTGCAGTCTAAGCTTATAAATAAAACCCAGGTGCTGAGAACTGCTGCTGTTGGAAAAATATCCACCCAAAAAATAGCAGCTTCTATTATAACATTAAAAGACAGGATCTGATGCCCTGAGCTGTGACTGGCTGGCTGCAGCAGCCAATAGGGTTCATGAAACAAGTCAGACATGTTTACTAGTAGCGGCTAGAAAGACAGGACTGGCTGTAAATGTCCAGGGTGTAGTACTGTATTGCACACTGGGAACAGAATGTTTATTATGAAACCTTTATTAAAGTAGCATGTCTGCATGCAGCCCTAGGAAACAGCTGACAGTTACAATCTCTTAATTAAATATATCCATCAGTTTAACAATTTAGAAAATGATGGTTATGGGCTGACTCAGTACTATAAGGCTGCATTGCAAGATAACTTAACAGGGGTATAACACTAAAATGAAGGTCACATGGTATCTCCGCTACATCAACCACTTATTCAAGCAATAGGCCGCAAAAGCAGAAGTCTCAAGGAGTATAAAAAACCGTTAGACCCCAGTTAGTCTCTCACCTGATGCATTGCAAGTTGCGGAGAAGCCTTGATGGAGGTGTGCGCCCTGTGGCCCCATACAGTCTGGGTTCCGGGAGAGCAGGGTGATGACCTTGCCGGGTGGTGTCAGCGTCTGCTCCTGGACCGGTATCTTCAGGGGGGAGGTGGCGACAGAGGTGGTGTCTGTGGCCTGTGAGGGCTAAAAACAGTTCTTAGTATCTCTTTATCTTATGTGACCTTATAAAAGGGGCCACAATAACATATCTCACAGAAATAAGAGGAAAGCACCACACAGCGCTAAGAAAATATCTACACAAAAATAACAAACATGGCTCCCGCCTGTCAGTACATATGGGGCTGTGGAGATGATGGCCATGGCAACCAATCAGATTCTAGCTCTCTAGCTCTCACTTTCCCATTACATACCACAGAATGTCAGCTAGAATCTGATTGGTTGCTATGGGCAACATAGCCACTCCTTCTTTCGTGCAGTTTAATAAATCTAGCCTATGGAGTGAATTCCTCCAGTCACATGTATTTTTATTTACTTAGCGCTGTGTTGTGCATTCTACTTTTTTGTGAATTATTTGTATGGGGCTCTGGCACCCAACAGTTGCATTATTAGTGCCATAGATCTAACAAGTATATCCAGAATCTAATTGTTCCTTTATATTATTACTTGCCAACGTGAGGCTCCCCACTCGCTCAGATGACATGTATCTGAACAACCTCTATCCGATAACCGTATAATCTAAGAGAATTGTTGTGAGCTACAAATTGCAGACCAGCACTGATGGTGACGTCTTATTGTGGAAGCCAGATAAAGGAAATGATCTGCAATTGAGATTTCCATTTAATTCTAGTGTAGGTGCCATTCTCATCCTAGCAGCGACCCAGTTATACAATGACAGGTACTAAGCAGGAGAAAGAGGCCAAGTTTATGGCTTTCCAGTGGTTTTATTAAGCCTAGGCTGAATTCTTTACCCATCATTTTGTTTAATTAAAAATAAAATGACATTAAATGTAATATTTCATTGAATTAAAAACCTCTGATGACGACTTACAGTTTTGGGGTTAACCTCTGTAGCTATGAGACGTAGAAGGCAGCTCAGAAGCCTCTGTTTGTGGCGTAGTGGGCAGTCCGGGTCATCCGACCTGCTAGGATCCAACCACTCATATTCCAACTGCAGCTTGCCTGGTTTGCCCAGCATGAGGTAGACCTCGGCTAGTGTCAGGTTCTCTGAAGTCCTTTCGTTCCAGCCTTCGTGGCGTAACTGCTCAGTCAGCTGGTTAGCGTTGTCTTTGGGAGCTTTGGATGAACCACTTTGCTCCTTCACCTGAGTGTCCTGTCCTGAAGTTTGTGTAGTGCAATCATCCTGCTGGGTATTTGCAGCCTGCGTTTCCACCTTCTCTTGACCAGGAGAAGAGGCTTCTCCAGAACCATTCGGGGGTGTCTCAGGAGATGTGGGAAGACAAGCCACAGCATTGTCTGTTGAAGGACTTGTCTCTTGGACAACAAGATCTTGGCAAGTGCTTGGATTTGGAGGCTCATTTAATGAGAGTTCCTCCACAACAGGCGGCTGACGTCCAGATACGTCATTATGTGCTGCTAAAGAATCCATATTGTCTGGAGGGGCTCATTCGGGGGTGTCTCAGGAGATGTGGGAAGACAAGCCACAGCATTGTCTGTTGAAGGACTTGTCTCTTGGACAATAAGATCTTGGCAAGTGCTTGAATTTGGAGGCTCCTTTAATGAGAGTTCCTCCACAACAGGCAGCTGACTTCCAGATACGTCATTATGTGCTGCTAAAGAATCCATATTGTCTGGAGGGGCTTCATCTGGAGTCTTTGGTCCATTGGAGACCTCCTCAGATGACACAGTTTCCACAGAACCAGCCTCTGGGGTCAGAGTACTATCGGCTGTGACGTTACTGGACACTTCCACCTTGTTTGCTTGCTTTGTTTCAGCACCACCTCGTGGGCACTTCAGCTGTACCCGAGCTGTTCCTTGTCCTGTCTGTATTCCGAGGATCTGAGCAGGCGGCAGCAGGTAAGCGTCCTTTGAGCTCTGTTTGCATTTGCCAGACTCCTGCCAGTGGACGGTACAGTGGGCTTTGGAATGGACCACCTTGGCTATCCCTGGTAAAGAAGACAATTGTGCAGACTCTGGTGGGAAGAGGTATAGCAGCTCCTGAGATTCGGGGGGTTCACTTTCTGCCACCTGGTGTTCATCCAGGGTTTTTCTCTGAAAGGACTGGTAAAGGAAACTTAAAACCATGGATAGGAAACCCAGTCAGCCATTAATGAGGTGTCATTTATGGTCATGCACCTGTGCAGGTATAAATGCCCTCACTGTTATTTATGACTATTAGTAAAAATCTCCATTGTTATTAGACTCTAACAATAAACACTTTACAACCGTTCTTCTTGCATTCATTAAGAACACAGTTGAGTCTGCTGCGGGAGTATAGGTTCCAGGTGTATCTACCAATGGTAAAAAGGTAGCTAGACTGGATATAAAAATAAATCATGTGTATGGCTGTGAATATGGGATCAATTGGCTTCAAATCGTGTACGCTCTCTTTTGACTGCAAATTGGACTGGATCAAGAGTTTGATAACTAGAGGAAATGAGGTGGAAACTTACAATGGGCTGGATCCAGACTTAAGGAAGTGCTTGAAATGAGTTACTCCTGGGCTAAACCATGTTGATTGCAAGGGGGAGTCATATTTCATCTGTTGCAAACAGTCTTAGAGTTAAGAGGTGATGTTTCCTATCCCAAGACTGGATATATCTGTGAATTTCTTACTGCACACAGATACTGACCAGCTTTACTATCACACTGTTATTTAGACTTGGGCTAGGAAACATCACCTCTCAACTCTAATACTGTTTGCAACAGATGAAATATGACTCCCCTGCAATCAACATGGTTTAGCCCAGGAGTAACTCATTTCAAGCACTTAAGTCTGGATCCAGCCCATCTAGGGTAAACCATGTTGAATTTCAGTATTGGAGTTGAGAGGTGACGTTTTCTAGTACTAAATATCAGTTTAAATATAAAGCTGGTCAGTATCTGTGTATTTGCTATAAGCAAAGTATTCTCCCTTCATGCATAGAATAAAATGAATGTGCATTCCCATGAAATTCAACATGATTATGCTCAGGAGCAACGTTCCACCTGATTCACTATTATTTTTAAACTCTGGATCTGGTCGTTGTGACTAAATTACTGCCAGCTTCCAATCAGTCCCCTAATAGTCACAATATCAATATCATTTATCAAATGACTATCCTTGCACATGTTTCTACAAAGGAGTCTAGTTACTCTACAGTTCAATGCAGTTGGATTGGCCTCTATAAGGAGAATGCCCTTGGTTGCCCCTGGAAACCAAAACACAACCCCTGGATCCTGACCCGAGATTCCTAACCAACGGAAAATACAAAGCCTGAACGTTAAACCGGTCTCTGGGATGTGAGGAAGTAGTTCCAAGAACTACGATCATCAAGTTTTCCTGTTATAATCCATTTTATTACA
Source organism: Limnodynastes dumerilii (assembly GCA_011038615.1). Taxonomy (NCBI): domain Eukaryota; kingdom Metazoa; phylum Chordata; class Amphibia; order Anura; family Limnodynastidae; genus Limnodynastes; species Limnodynastes dumerilii. The sequence goes on from WWET01000999.1 coordinate 193,861, forward strand.
AAAAAAAAAGGATACGATACGAACTTCCTGCAGAGCCCACTTCTGCTTGAGAAACGCGATAAGGCTGGAGACCTTCCTGTGCAGCTCCACCATCATTCTGAGGACGCCCACAACCAGCCAGACAGGAGAAATGAGGGGAATGGAGGAAAACGCATCAATGTTATTTCTATGCCCAGGAAATTTATTTTTCTAAGCTTTACATGTGTGATATAGAGGTGACATTTCTTTATAAAAGCACTTCCAAATAGTAATGACTAGATAGGGCATAAGAGTTTACCCATAATCCCGTTTTATGGAACACAAAATGGCACCTAACACTTTTCTGTCAAAACAGGCATTTACAGTGCCCAATAAAGAAGCCAAAAGTGATTAACACAACCCGCTGTGGCCCCTCTTGGAGCAGCGGCACACTTGTGATTTTCTTACAGGGCCTATGTCGAGAGGTGGCTCTCATGTTTTCCTTACCTCAGCCTTGGATTTTGGGCCAGACTCTGCACACGAGCCCACGCCTGATTGTTTCTTGGTTGAAGTTCTACGGGTACTTTAAGGGGCAATCGCACCGGTTTCTGATCCTCATCGTCACTGGGACCTAGAGGTAAAAGACATAAAAACATGTAAATAATATTCTGCCTATCCATAATATACACACTGCATTGACACCATACAATGAGCTCTGCCCTCCAACGGTTACCAACAGCTGGGGCACAATCTATTTAACATATAGTACCTGTTTTCCCTTCTGGGTCACAGAGCTTTTTCAATGCTCTACACATAGGGGCTTTGATGCGCAAGTTCCTGCCTTTGTAGCGCACTGTAGTCGCCCTGTGAACAGATTATTTGAGCAATTGAGAATGGAGGATTTTTAGCGTCCTTTCAGCTTTTTTTTTCAGATTTTGTTCCTTTTCAGAGTAATATTATTTATTAATAATACAGTTGTCTGTTTTCTACAACCTTGTTTCCCATATATTTAAGAACTTACTTGCACTGTTATGCAGTACCGTTCGTAATTAAACGCCCTACACACACAATTACGAACCTAAGGATAGGGGAGCTCTATGGCCCTCGTAAGACTCTTCAAAACCTAAAAAAAACGTGGGCGTGGCATGGGAGTCGCCTTGCTACTAGTTGCGTATATTTAAGAACCGAACGCTTTCTCAAGTGTGAATCAGGCCCTTATTTACTACTAAGTAAAATCTTCTGCCAATTACCCTTCAGTACAAAAAATGACATTAAATGCACATTATTTAGATTTAGATATGTCATAAAGTGCTTGTGCTCTTAGTACATACTGTATTTAAACATCCCTAGTATGAATATTGGTTCAGGCTACAACATGGCTGCCTTAGTTTTACATAGATGACCCTTGCACCAGTCACCTCATTACAGTGGAGCCTCAATCAAGGCCTACATAATACAGTCCTCCAGTGGAGGGAGCGGCAGGGGGCTGATAAATAGTGAAATTCAGACTGTTATGAAACAGGCGGCTTCTCAGTGGTTGGCTACAGACTGCACTGATCACATGGGAATCTTTGGTGGTATAAGTAATCAGCACTGAAGACAAAATCGGATTTTCTACAAAAGTCTATAAAAAAGAAGCAAAAATGAACAAAATACAACAATTTCAACATGAATTTACAAAGACACTCACCCGACCTGTATTAACTCATTTAGTTTGACAGCATTCTTGTCATCCATACCTGCAACACAGAGACAACCCCCGCCACAAAAAGGACATCAGTGACACTTTACTGCTAAAACACAGTTACCATTAATTGCTGACAGCCCTCAAAGGCTTCTCCTCCTGTCTTCTCTTAATCAGCAGCTCTGAAACGGCTTCATTTGCTGGTGTATGGTATTAACCTGCACTGGGTTCCTAGATTTACAGTCTCTATTTATCTTGATACAAGTTTTTCCTTTTATAATGTACAATGTGTCAACAGATATATAATAGTGCATTAAATGAGATTTATTTGGAATGCTTAAAAACATATACGCTCGTACCAGAAATCAATTAAAACAGGCATAAACTGGACAGAACAGGAGCAGAATACCAGCGTCACCGTTCAGTTTGCCAGCGTCTCAGCAAGACTTGAAGGAGATGGTTAACGACAGAGGCAGCGCATAAAATGCTCCTAGGTCCAGGCACCCACTCTCCACTAATAAATATATATATATATATATATATATAAAAATATAAACATGACGGCTTTAAACAAGATTTCTGTCATATTTTGCAAAATAATGGATTAAAGCAAATGACTGAGTCATATGTTGAGCTATTTACACAGATGTGTGCGTTCTATTACACGCTGACCTAGAAATAATAATTCACTTGGCGTATTTGGCTCCACCCCCGTCCTTGTCCCATCATGCCTTTCCCCGCTCTATAAGAGATTTCCACAGGAGTCATCCATACGATGGAATTTCTTTTATAAACAAAAGGCATTGCAGACTAATGACTGATCACATCAAGCGTCAGGACAGAGGAAACCACGGGTTATTGGAGAAGCAGATCCACAACTTACATCCACCAATCTTCTTCCGCAGTTCTGCGTAACAAATGAGGCCATAAAGCTCCTGGGAGGACTTTTTGAGACCGCAGGAAAAAACTGCAATGCAAAATAACAGAACATGACAGCTATGAGACATCAGTATAGTACACATTAACATAAAGGTGATAGACACAAATATGAAGGAAGAACATGACCATCCATTATCCTCTGTGTATTTATATAACATCATTATTGATCATATAATCCAACTAAAGTCCAAAGATATTAAACATTTTGGGCAAGATTTACGAAATTTCCAATAAAAAAAGAATGGAGATTCACCCCATGGTTTTTCCAGGAAGGGTAAAGAAAACAGCAGCAGAGCTATAAGTAGGCTTAGGTCTGCAAAGTCCCACTACCTGAAACACAGGAACCCCATGTTGGGTCTTTGGCCCATGTCATGCAAATAGAATCCCATGAAAACACCCCTATATCCATCATCAGCCTCATGAGTTTGTGTTGTTTTGCAACACAATGAACAACAACAAATTAAATAAATAAAGCCACTGTTTTGAGATCTGTACAGATGCCCTCAATATTTAATGAGCTGAAGGACATGCTGCAATGACGGCTGCTCCACAATCACACAAGCAAGATGGAAGAGATAAAGACATACAGAAAAGACACACACATTGGATGACATCTGGGGACAGGAAGGTAGAGGGAACTCACCATTGTTGAAGTCAATGTACTTGGAGATCTTATGCCAGGTTCTGTAGTAAAAGTGCCGGACCTGTTCCTTATTCTTCACCATACTGGCCGGTTTGGCTTTTTTCTTGTACTTGAGGGCAATGTTGTTCTGAATGGCTTCAAAATCCTTCCCGTGCTAATAACAAAGAGTAAACACTTTTAATACTATTTAGACAAACTTAACTACACTGACGTGACAGACCGCTTCAGCCAACAGAAGATCAGCCACTATTTGGCAGGTGATGGAAGAGATTTAAATGGACACCCAGGGCCAGATTTACTAAGCTGCGGGTTTAGAAAGGTGGAGATGTTGCCCATGGCAACCAATCAGATTCTAGCTAACATTCTCTAGTATGTAATAGAAATGCAAGATCTAGAATCTGATTGGTTGCTAGGAGCAACATCCCCACTTTGCCAAATCCGCAGCTTAGTAAATATGGTCCCTGGAATCATCATCATCACCTGCAAAAATCTAACTAACCAAAGACTGAGGTCCACTCACTAAAAATACACTGTACTCACTTCATAGAGGGCCTCAAAAAATGTATTCTTGTCTTCAGTGCTCCAGGATTCCCACTGCCTCCGAACCTTCTTTTTATTGCCCTCATCCTTCTCCCCGGTAGATGGAGCAACATTGCGGCTGGATGCTTTGGTCGTACCGGGAGTTGATCCGGTAGAGCAGCTTGGTGAAGACGGTGTGGCACTGTCCACGGCTGTAGGCAAAATAATTAAAAAGGGAATAATTGCTCACATCACTGGATGTATATTTAATGGAATTTCTGAAGAACAAAATTGTAGATGTTGCCATCAGCAACCAGATTTCAGTCATCGTTCAGATAAATAGTAGCTAGATTCTGATTGGTGGCCACTGGCGGCACCTTTTCCCCAGAAGCATCATTATATCTACTCTCCATTCTTAATGTGGATGATGATAGCAAAATAAACAACCAACATAGGAAAGTCAGGGCGTTAGGAAAATATACACAATGAAATACAGATGTTGCTGCAGTATATAACACAACAACCCAATATGGATGTTCTGAATAAGAAAACCTTGTGCAGCTTGTTAGGATCACCAAAGGGAACAGTGATCCACAATATGATCAGTCAAAGGAGGTAGCATCCTGGTATATCGAATAATGCATCAGGAGGACATCTCCCACGTGTGCTATTAACTTGTACCAAAGGAGAACAGTGGGACTGCAGAGTGAAGTCAGTGAGTATTTTTAGACTGAAAAATCTAACATCGTGAGCGCACACAATCAACTCTGCAACCACCTCCTCACAGCATGTCACTCAGAGGCAGAATTGTGCAGGAACTCTCTGAGACGAGCACATCGTCACATCCAAAACCTTAAAACACATCTTTTAACGCAACTGTGCCCTTTATTTTCACCACATGTCCCAAAACCTATGCAAATACGTATATAAATACACAGAAACAATTAAAGATTAATAAAAATTGCCATTGCATCCATGCAATCCAAGAATGTAATTCCTAAGACATTGGTAGAATCCAGGAGCTGCTGAACTGTGTGCGGTCTGATGCAATGCTTTTATTTCTCTTTAAACAGAATTCATTTTAATATTAACAGCTTGATTCAATTCTTTATAACGTTCCTAGACAATGGCACATCACACAACTTTCCATACAGCCCATGGAAAGGGTTTAGACACCGTAACAGATGGAAATAGTCAGATTTTGCATCTAGTTCTATCATCGCAGAGAAATGAATTAAGCCCCAAGTGATGAATCCTGGTAGAAATTACAATAGGAAGCAATGAAAATAAAGAGATCCATATAGGTGTGTGTGTTTTTAATTAAGCAGCTAAAAGTTCCAACGAGATTCGGAACAATAAAAAAAACTCAATGAAAGTAATTATGAGACACACGCATTTCTCCCCATACACCTTGTAGAACAAGCTACAAAATGTGACTCTATAGACCAGGTTGAGTGTTCTAGTTTCCTTTGTTATGGAATTTGCTCAAAGAACATTTGTCAAATTCCAGCATGAGATTGACATATTGGGCCTGATCCAGAGCTACGCTGGGCCGCAGTCCGTAAGTACGGCCAGCGTAGATCTGGCGCACTCCCGTGGCCGGCGTAAATGCCGTTCTTATGCATACGGCCGCCGTAAAAACGACAGCGGTCGTAGGTCTGGATCTGCCCCATAGATACCTTCTTATGCTCCATCAAAAAGAAGAGTGGATGGTACTTGGGAAAAAGAAAACAGTCAATAGCAGAGAGTAATAGATCTCTCCTATATTCCGTCTCGTCAGGGCGGAACATAATCTGAGCCTTAATGCTGAAATCACTGATTACACCGGGTGACATCTGCCCGGCGCATGCGCAAGAACGGCAGAAATGCCGTTCTTATGCATACGGCCGCCGTAAAAACGACAGCGGTCGTAGTTCTGAATCTGCCCCATTGCCCCATAGATACCTTCTTATGCTCCATCAAAAAGAAGAGTGGACGGTACTTGGGAAAAAGAAAACAGTCAATAGCAGAGAGTAATAGATCTCTCCTATATTCCGTCTCGTCAGGGCGGAACATAATCTGAGCCTTAATGCTGAAACATTTCCCCAGCAGAGAAGGTTATTAGTTTTGCAGGACTGGTTATTGCGTTTGATTAATTCATCGCAATATAAAAGTCTGGCGTACGGATAAAGTCATCTGCTGTATTGACCAAGATGGCAAGCCAATCTCAGGGCCTGTAAAGTACTTCTTCAAGTCCTGACCAATGTTTTTAAGGAACAGTAAACAAGTGAGAGGCAACACTGCACCAAGAACTGTCACAGGACAAAGGAAAATCAATGTCAGGACTTAGACAACATCACCAAGATCAAACATCTCCTTATATGAAGGTTGAACCCACTCGCCACCTGACCTGCTCAATATCACAGCGAAAGAGAGGATCTAAGGTCATTTCTGTTGTTGTTTATGTTCTTCAATAAAACTTATTGCAATTCGCGGAAAGGAGAAGCATGTATTACTTTACTATTACACACTTGTGTTAGTTTATGTAATAATACATTATCCACACTTTAGATCTCTAATGTGATTAAAGATAAAGGATACAGAAATGTGTGTGTCATAATCTACTACTATACACACATGCAATGTAGATCCACCTAGAACAGTCATCTGTCTTAACAAGTCATTAAATGTGCAATTCTCCCAAACTTTGTGTGTGTGTGTATGTGTGTATGTATGTGTGTATGTGTATGTGTGTGTATGTGTGTGTGTGTGTATGTGTGTGTGTGTGTGTGTATGTGTGTGTATGTGTATGTATGTGTGTGTGCACACACACACACACACACACACACACACCAAGGTTCTCGGTACAAAGTGATACGACTGTGGTTTTATTCCAGATTAAATCGGAATGCAGAGGGAAATAAACAGAACAGGTAACTGAGCTGCAGGACATATACTGTAGTCCACGGCAACCTGCTTCTAGCTACTATGCTCTAAAACAGTAGAGAAAATTAAACAAAAGACCTCAATGGTTGCTATGGGTGATAGTACATTTTAGCTAGTTACCAGCTTTCATATAACTGCAATAAAATGTCTTCTAAATCACTGTCTTCAGTAAAAATTAATTATAAAATGAATTGTACATTTATCTGTATTAATTTACTGTTTTAAATATATTTGGCAATGGTATAAAGAAAAAAAATGTTAATGGCAAAATCTGATCATTCTGTGTCTTTAAAAGTTTATTAGATTGTAAAAAGATAAAAATTACTAAAAACAAACCATTTCAGGGACCAGGTTACAATTTTTTTTTTTTTATTAATTATTAAAACAATGCAATATAATAATCTGAGTACTACAGTATGACCACTACTGCTTACAGGGGTTGGAAATATTTCAGTGCCAATTAAACACCCACTGGACAGACCCATGTACACAAGCAAAAAAAATGTGCTTGGGAAACACAGTATAACAACTCTGCACATAATACATGATGCCCAAAGCAAACGTGAGTCACATGTTTCAACTACTTTTGTATTTCACTGTTTGCAAAAAATTAGGCACACGGAAAAAAATGGCAACAATGCGATGCAGTGATTAATGCTGTGACAACATTAATTATAACGTTAAACTTAGTTTTCAGTGTGATCAAAAATGCACTTGCATTAAGCTTATTTATCTGTTTTGAAAAAGTTAAAATAATTATTAAAACAATGCAATATAATATAATAATCACTACTGCTTATAGGGGTTGGAAATATTTCAGTGCCAATTAAACACCCACTGGACAGAATCATGTACACAAGCAAAAAATGTGTTTGGGAAACACAGTATAACAACTTTGCACATAATACATGATGCCCAAAGCAAACGTGAGTCACATGTTTCAACTACTTTTGTATCTCACCGTTTGCAAAAAATTAGGCACACGAAAAAAAATGTCAACAATGTGATGCAGTGATTAATGCTGTGACAACATTAATTATAACGTTAAACTTAGTTTTCAGTGTGATCAAAAATGCACTTGCATTAAGCTTATTTATCTGTTTTGAAAAAGTTAAAAAAAATTTAAAAAAATAAAAATAAAACCCAACATTGCACTTCTGTCCTGACTCTAGAATGACGTGACTGCCGCTTATCACATTGAGTAAATTACTCAAAAAGAGCTATGAAAAATTATGCACTAAAAATATATGAATATTCTAAAATCAAGTCAAAATATCTTGATTTTATTACATTTTCAGACGATGTTGGAGGTTATATTTATTGCACAATAAGCTTTGTTTTTATTGCATTCTTATACAAAACGTGAAAAAATATTTTATTTATTTAAAAATTTTTTATTTCCTCTGGGAATGTGAATGTTGCAATACCTGAATACTATCCATTGTGCTTTATTTAGGCAACTTCATAATAAGATGCCATGAGGGATCACGATCCAAGCATGTGAGAGCATGCATTGCAAAGGAAAAAAACATGGAGATGTGTTCACTTAAAAAAAACACAAAAACCAAAAAAAATAATGCGAAGTGTACCCCTAAACCTGAAAGGGGGATGTGCGTTATACAGACTGCACCCCAGAAGTTGCATGATGTCTTAATATACCTTTGCTTTTAGCGCTGGTGCTTTTGTCATTGCTGCAGGAATCCTTCCTCTGCCTCTTGCTGTGTGGTCGGACACTGGACCTTAGAAAGTGATGCTGGTCCTGCTGGGCTTTGCAAGGTTGGCTGGGAGTCAGGACCTCCTGGGGGTCTTTATTGGGGGTCTCGGGGTGCAGTGGATCGCCCCCTTTTTGGTCAGGCTCTTCCAGCACCCCTGGTGCCTCTTCCTCCAGATCAGTTTCTGGTGCCCTCTTGTTTGGCTTCTTCAACCTTTCCTCCCCACTCTTTAGCTTCACTGTCATCCTAAATAAAAACACACAAGAGGCACAATGCAGAGTTACAGAGGCAGGGGAGCAGCTGGGAAAGCAGAGGGGGGCCCTGTCCTCCTACAAAAATTAACCCAAATTAACATTTTTTTGGGGGGCAGAAAAATAAAGTTATAGAGAGAGAAAGAGAGGAAGAGATCCTGAACAACATGGCCGCCATTGTTACTGACAAATCCTCTTCCACTGTCCCGGCTGCACAGCCTGGGCTAGATCCCTCATCAGAGTCCCCGGGATGTCTCCTGCTCGGCTTGGGGGCCACAGGACAGGGTCCCGGGCTCCGGGGCAGGCTAGGGGCCACGGCAGGAGCGTCTGTTCGGGGTTGCTTTTTGTTGTTGCTCTGGCTGAGGCGCCGACATGATGATCAGGCAGCAGCCGCCTTCGCTCAGCTCCTCGCCCGCCGCCCTCTAAAAGTGTTTTGGGGCGGCCGATCCCTGCCCATTCCCGTGCCCCTGGCACCCCTGAAGGCTCCTCTACCCTTCTCACCCTGGCTCCGGGCTCTCTGCGCCCTCGGTCCGCCCGGGATCGCTCATCTTCTGGGCGGAGGGAGCAGCTCAGCTCTGCGCCCTCGTCTCCTTGCCTTGTCTTTCTGGCTGTGGCTGGAGACTGGCTTCCAAGCAAAGGCAGCCCTGGCGCGGGGGGACACCCCTCACTCAACAGCCTCTAACTGGCGATGGCGGGGTCGTAGACGCACGGGACCGGGAGCAAATGAAAGCCCAGACCCTCAGCTTTCAGAGGACGTGTCTACATGGCGCGGGCGTCGCGGGGAATTTAAAGAGGGCTCTGCCAAAGTCGGGTCACCTGTGGGGCGTTAGGGGTTGTCTGGAAGTGAACTTTGCTTGCTACGTCATCAGCTTTTCAGCTTCCAAATTGTTATTTTTCAAAGATAAACAACCCCCCAGGATGGCACCCCTCAAGAATGGGCACCCCCCTAGGCAGGGCACCGGGCAGGCAGAGGCACACACAGGGCTCCCACAGCATAGATGCCAAGAAAACTGGTTTTGCAGCACTAGTTTTGCAATGGGCACCACAGCCTCCATCACACACAAAATGGATCCAGCTCCATATTGAAAAAGATCTGATGACACAATTTGGGGAATTTACTGTAAACAACAATGACACAAACTGGGATTTTGACACAAACAACACAACCAGCCTTCAACCATTCCCCCCAGACACAGCCAGCAACAAGGGTTGTTTGTTTTTATAACCAATACACGTTTACAGCATTAGAGCTGCCTAATTAAAGAGAGCATGGCAATGACCATAACATGTATTAACACTAATATTATCTAAGGTTACAAAATACACATAAAAAAAATAAAGGATTTAAGAACACTGAAATAATAAATGAAAACATTTCTACATATTGACATACCAAAGTGAATGATTATCTCCACTTTCAGCAATTGCTGTACGACTATACAATCCTACCACTAATCTACTATGCCATTTACAATAAATTACACATTTTACTTTGCAAAAAAAATATAATAAAAACAGAACACTGACAATAAGTTACAGGATATATAAATACATTTTTGTTTATTTTTAAAGGTGGATAAATAAGACACAGCTATGGTGCAATTCACAGCTTCAATAATGACTGATCTATGTTGCTAAGTATGGGCAAGTTACTTTATTTAACAACTCTTTATAAAAACACATTCCATGGACCCTTAAATTAATGAAGGCATATAATAAGCCATGCAATGGATATTTTCAGTTAGGACTCCAGAATGCATCAGATAGAGAAGGCACAGATTTCCAAACATACCACTGACAACAGCTGCTGTCAGACATGACCCCATTCCCCTGCACCTGTCTCCCCTTTATAAACCCACATGTGTCTGGGGGAAGGAAGTGTGATGTGCCATGCTTCACCCTTAGTGTAATAGAACAATCAATCCCCCTGTTCAATTATAGAGGATGATGCTTGAAATCAATGTAAAGTTAGAAAGTAAGAGGACTTCTACTATGGACAATCAAAATGCCACATATATCCAATCTCCACCTAATATGGTTATTACTGCATTTCAATGGCAATTCAATATTTATTATATATACACAAATATATTATTCCATGTCATAGCTTTAGCATGATCTTATTCCATGTCATTTACATCATTACATGACACCAACACAGATCCTATACGATCCTCATCCATCAGACATGCAAGTGCCTGGCTTTCTAAGTGATGTGGCACCACAGGTCCCACCAGACAATGTCAGTCTATGGCATGCTGGGACTTGTAGCCCTCCAGACGTTGGAAAGATCAGGCTGATAGTGAAAGCCTCTTACCTGATGCATGAAAGGCGATGGGGAGGGCCTGTTCCGGCTGCCCCTAACCTCCCTCCAGCAGCAGCCTAGATAGTCTCCGACATATGAAACGCAGGTCTCGGATGCAACAGAAGGTATTCCGCGGGAGAACGCACTATAATAAATCCAATAAATCCCTAGGGCCTGGCCCGTAGCTTCCTTAGGTTCTAGCCAGACCTTCCTCTGTCGAGCCCGGGTCCGCATCTGACAACAACCCGCGCCAAGCCGGCCTGCCAAAACACTCCACGCCCCTCGCAACCCAAACAAACGCTCCCATAGGCCCGCTAACCCTGGAAAGGCGTGGTTTAGAAAGCAGAAGCCAATCAGAAGACGCAACGCCAGAGCAGCGCTGCGAGTCATGGGCATAGAAGGCGGTAACTCCTGACGTCAATTAGAAGAAGACGATGTTTAGGATTGGCTGACGGGTCTATCCAATGGAAAGACATATTTCAAACCCATTGACGGCAAAGTCGTGTTAGTAGTGCGCCTACGATTGGCTGTCGTCAGTTTGATTGACTTGACAGGCGTGCCGGAAGGGCCTCATTCATGAAAACAGTGGTTGTTTATCATCCTAGCATAGGTCAAGGGCGGGTATAAGTAAAAGTCTGTAAACAAGATAAGGGAAACTGAGTTTGAAGCCCTGTGGAACTACAAGTCCCAGAACATCATGCTTTTGTTTGAGCGCATTACCTATGAGGAGAGCAACAGATTGCCACATGCATTGCCGTCTATAGCCACCAGAGGGCGCCACCATGTTCATCTTGCCGACAGCATAGGGTGTGTCAACGTAGCAACCCTGTGTTTTTTTTCTTAAGGAACGCCAATGCGGCATTACGATTTGTGGGTTCGCGTCACATGACTTCCTGCTCCGTTGTCAGGGTAACGGGAAAGCGAAGCGGCCTGGTCCTGGATCTCCAGCCTAACGAGAGGACCAAGGAATACAAGCAAGGAGGCCAGAGGGGTGAGACGAGGTGCTCGGTGTGGGAGAGGGTGGACGGAGGACGGATAAGTCATCAGTAGGCACAGCAGGGGCAGCTGTACAATGGCATAAGCAGGATTCAATGGCCTCATTAAACACTATGCCCTGTAATCTACCCACTGGGGGTATTATATAATCTCTTGCGTGAGAATGAGATGTGTGTTTCAGCAAATGACTGGTTAGTGCATGCACAGCATCCTTTATGAGTAAGGTACCAATAAAAAATAGGAAAATATGTTTTATATCTATATCTGCCTCTCATTATAACTACATATGCATAAAATTATTGTTAATGTTTATTTATAAGGCCCAAAGCCAATAGTTACATATACAATACAATAATTAACAGAGGGTATAAAGCATGAATAAGGAATACAATACATGTACAAAGCAAAAATACAGTACAAAAATAGTGCATCAATATGTAAGGAAAATAAAGATGCTGGATATGTGTGTAGGAGCAGATGAATAAGGAGAGATAGACAGTAGAGTCAAAAAAGGTGGGAAGTGATGAGGACAGGGTAGAGGGGTGATGACAGGAGGGAGGAGGACCCTGCTTATAAGAGCTAACATGCTAAGGGCTCTATTTACTTACCTTGTTCATTCTCTGTGAAGGAAGCTGCATCAGGCTCGCTTATCATCGCAGCAAGCCTGGCAGCTTCCTTCACACTATTTACTAATACTCGCCCCTCTTCTGAGGTCCCGCGATGAGACGCGAGTCGGTGCTGTGATCCTCCTCCGTGCGATTCCTGAATGAAGTACTGCACATGCGCAGCACCTCTCAATCAGGACTTAGAAAAATGTCAATGCCGAATTGAGAAACACTGCACATGCGCACTGCTTCTCTTTAGGCACTTTTACATTTTTCCAACTCCTGACATGAGAAACACTGCGCATGTTCAGTGTATTTATGCCAGGACTGGACAGCTGCAGCCCGACTGGACGCCCGCACAGGTGAGTTTAATTATTTATTTATATTTTCTCTGTTTTTATTGTTTTTTATTGATTTTTTTTTAAGTTCTACATTTGGTAGTTATCAGGTTGGAGTTGAGGCGATGGTCACCAGCAGAGTAAAAGAAATCAGCAAAGAAATCTTATTTACCTCCTCCCCATACAGTTTAAGCAAAACTTAGATATATCTTAAAACCAGCACTGACATGTGACTGCATAAAATAGACTAATGGGTCTCAAACCTTTTTCAGGGACTACCAGCTACCCACTATGAAATCAGGTGAAGTACCACTCTGCATATCATGTAGACACACATACATATATTTTTATTATGCCTTGCATATTTTGCAATGGTTTTTAGGTATGTTTTCTACATAATCCATTTATCCCCCAATATACTTCTTTACATATTCCCTCTACTATATTATGGCTACATATTTCATATACAAGTGGGGAGATGTAGGTAAATATATTGTTCATATTAGAAGTATATGTTTTTTTTATTTTTTTAAATTTCAATAAAAAATTTAATAAAAAAGAGAAGAAGAATATAAGGGGGTATGTTTATAACCATTATGTTTGATCACACAGGTCTGGTCTCTAACGGAAGGACTAGTTACAATGGGTGTGTATTTTGACCATCGTATAGAAGCCCAGAATCCTGCCGCATCACCAGCTCTCATCTCCTGGCACCATCACCATACCCTGCTGGCTGTGTCCTCAGTGAGCCCAAGTGCAGGCGGCTGTGTGGACATCTATTGTGAACTGGTAAGGTGCTTTCATACATCTGTACTAACTTACCATGAGACCATGATGCTGTGACATTGCGAGCTCTGTTTTTATTTACTGTTTACGTAAATGCAGGATAATATGCAGAAATCAGTTACTGGGACACAGTAAAAGCAGGCGTTATATTGGCCTGGAGACTTTTTGTTACTGTTAATAGTTTATTTGGGATCCTGACCCCTTCCCAACTGCCCTACACTTTCAGATGGAGGATTTGTCTTTTCACAGACATCCTGAGAACATATATTGCAACACAGACAGGGACTTAACTACTGGAGGTGCTTTGACGCTGGGCGGGTGAACCAGGCTGTGGATCAGGAAGGGTTAGCGTTAAGATTAGGATCCGGAGAGGGGAGGGTATGCAGGATATAATTGGTTAGAGTTAGGCTTTGGAGAGGGAAGGGTTAAGGTTAGGTTGCGGGACAGGGAAAGCTAGGGTTAGGCTGTGAAGAGGGCAGGGTTAAGGTTAGGCTGCAGGATGATTATGGTTAAGATTAGGAGAGGGCTAGTCACCCCTAGGCTGTCCCACACCTGTCATCACATGTGCTTTCCTTCTGGGAGACAGATTGCAGAGGTTTCATACTCATAAGTCTTTTCATCTTGCACTGTCAGAGATCCCCTGTGACCCAAGACTATGGACGAGCACCTGGGAGCCTGTGATGGTCACCAAATGGTACATATGTACCCCTTCTAACCCAACTTTTCCCCCCAGACAGGTGGTTCCCCTGTCCATGGGCCTAATGGGAAATTAGGGTAACTAGTCGTTACCATTATCTGCTCCAGCATTCTGAACATTAGTTTAGGTTGCTCACTTGTCAGTAGCTCCTGGTTTTTGCACAAGAGAATATATTGCTCAAACTGTTCCATTATTGAATGTCTGTGTATGTTATCTATTGCAATATGTTCTGTGCTTCGTTCTGTATAGGGTGATCTTGTGAGTGGTTCACACGTAGAAAGGTCTTATCAGCCCACGTTACTCAGCTGGCACCCAAATAAACGGCTGCTTGCTGCAGGATGGGCAATGGGAGAGGTGACTGTTTTTAATGAGCCTGACAAAGAATATCACACATTGCCATCAGCGCATGGTGCAGAGGTGACATTGCTCGAGTGGAACAGTAACAACAGCCATTTACTCTCTGGAGACCTTGTGAGTATTATTATCTTCGTTATATAACTGACATGGAAAGAATTCTCTCCACCATATTTATGCCCATAATCTATGATCTATCATCACCATGACTTTGTACTGGATCCAGAACAAGGGACTAGATTCAAATAAGAGAGGGAAGTTACTCCTGGGCTTAACCACTGTGATTGCAGGGGAGTCACATACCATCAGTGGCAAACAGTATTAGAGTTGAGAGGTGATGTTTCCTATCCCAAGTCTAAATAACAGTGTGATAGTAAAGCTGGTCAGTTTCTGTGTGCAGTAAGCAATTCAAAGATATATCCCTGCATGCAAAAAACACAATTACCTTGACTCCCCCTGAAATCAACATGGTTTAGCCCAGGTGTAACTTTCCTCTCTTAATTTCAATCTCTGAATCAGTTCCAAGGAGTGTATTTCCTGCTCATAAGTTCCATAAATGAATGGAAAGGGCCCTCCCCCACTCACATACGGAATCCCGGGCACTCGTGTCCATAACCCTACCCTAACCTGTCTAAACGCAAGTGTAAACATGTCGACAAGATAATAGTAAGGTCTAAACACAGCCCTTACTGTACAATTTAAATATAAAGCGCAGCCTCCATGTGTATTAACTACGCACAGAGGTCTGGCACGCCCCACTTACGGAAGTTGACGTACGGTAACCAGTTCCATATGTCCAGGACATCCGTGCATAACCACAGTATTGCGCATGCACAGTCTGAATGAGACAGGTGGCTTATTGAATGTGTGTAGGCCGTCTGTCCTTAGTTCTGGATTTGTAGCTTCATGCTGGGTTGTTTTATTTTTTTTACTACAATTGTGTCACAGTGTTTATTGGTGTAACGGTCTTTTATTTTGCTCTAGCATGGATTGCTAATTATGTGGCGGCTGGACCAGCGTGGGAGAGTTCAAGGAGTCCCCTTACTAAAGCTGGAGTACCACAAGTCCCTGACTCACTGCCTCTTCAAGCCATTGGCTCCTGAAAAGTAAGTGCTTTCCATGAGACCCCCAATGAGCTCAAACCATGGGCCTAAGGAGGGGGGGGGGAGTGGAATCTGCAGCTGCCTGACGTGCCAATACTGGAACAGCCTGGACGGCTATACTGCAAATGCACGCAACAACAGCCTGTCCACGCTGGCAATGCGCCTGATGGGTGGAATGTGCGAGCCGCCTCCCTCTTTTGTGTTATGCCGGCATCCATGGCTCAAGCTCAACCAAATTGTTAGTTCAACAAATACATTCAACTGGTTTTGCAAATGTTACCTGCTGTCTACCTACATTAAATAAGTATTATCCTATATATAAATCATTATGGCAGACTCTCTTGGAGTAACCAGTATTCCTAGGTTGGCTTCTCTAACCTGCTATTAATTATATAAGGTATAACTCTGTGTAACATCACAGACTTCCATGAAAATCACCAGGGGGCGAAACGCGACAGCCTCGTGCCCCATAGCAAGGAGGTGGGGCCTGAGTGTGGATGGGCTGGGCAGAGCCATAGAGTATGGCGGGCGGGGCTGAGTGGGCCTGTCTGCGTGAGAGAGGCTGTCAGAGGTTAACAGTTTAAGACCGTGCTCGACACCCCATGTATGAGTGGTGAGCACTACAGCGCTATACGTATATGCACTCGTACATGGAGAGCCGAGCGCTGTCTTAAGCTGTTAAACTCTGACCGCTTGCTTACAGTGCAGGAGGCGCAGCCGCCACGGGCCCCATAGCAGTCACAGTCACATTGTTCATACACTCAGGCTGCCAGATATGGATTGCTAATTATGTGGCGGCTGGACCAGCGTGGTAGAGTTCAAGGAGTCCCCTTACTAAAGCTGGAGTACCACAAGTCTCTGACTCACTGCCTCTTCAAGCCATTGGCTCCTGAAAAGTAAGTGCTTTCCGTGAGACCCCCAATGAGCCCAAGCCGTGGGCCTAAGGAGGGGGGGGGTGGAATCTGCAGCTGCCTGACGTGCCAATACTGGGACAGCCTGGACGGCTATACTGCAAATGCACGGAACAACAGCCTGTCCACGCTGGCAATGCGCCTGATGGGTGGAATGTGCGAGCCACCTCCCTCTTTTGTGTTCTGCCGGCATCCATGGCTCAAGCTCAACCAAATTGTTAGTTCAACAAATACATTCAACTTGTTTTGCAAACGTTAAATGTTGTCTACCTACATTAAATAAGTATTATCCTATATATAAATCATTATGGCAGACTCTCTTGGAGTAACCAGTATTCCTAGGTTGGCTTCTCTAACCTGCTATTAATTATATAAGGTATAATTCTGTGTCACATCACAGACTTCCATGGAAATCACCAGGGGGTGAAACGCGACAGCCTCGCGCCCCATAACAAGGAGGTGGGGCATGAGTGTGGATGGGCTGGGCATAGCCAGTGCCAGACACCCCATGTATGAGTGGTGAGCACTACAGCGCTATACATATATGCACTCGTACATGGAGAGCCGAGCGCTGTCTTAAGTTGTTAACCTCTGACCGCTTGCTTACAGTGCAGGAGGCGCAGCCGCCACGGGCCCCATAGCAGTCACAGTCACATTGTTCATACACTCAGGCTGCCAGATTTAAGATACTCAACCTCCTATTTAAGGAGAAAAACACACTTTTGGTTTCCTTCTTTATGTGTCTATGGGCCTGATCCAGACCTATGCTCAGCTGCGTTTTTACGATGATCGTAAGCGTAAAAACGGCCACCTGTACTTAATGCGCATGTGCGGGGCAGATGTTATTGGCCTTGTGCCTAACATACGAAACCCATAATTACGCTACGAGGGCGGGGTGAGGCATTTAAATCCTACAGTATGGGCGCGCTAAGCATCGTAACTACGCACAGAGCTTACGGACGCCCGCGGCTACGATCAGAAAAGTCAGGGTAGGGTTTGCTGGGTGTACGAAGGCAAAACTAAGTACGGGCAAGGGAGTGCATCGTAGGTATGCTGGCGTAAACACGCTACTCACATGAGCGATTCATGAGCGTAGGTCTGGATCAGGCCCTATGAGAGTAAGAAACAAGCAATTCTCAATACTCCCATAAGGACACACATTGTTGACACGCTGTATACATCCTTTCTCATTCTCCAGGGACATGACCCAGCTGGCTAAGGCTGCAGTGAGTGGGGATGAGAAAGCCTTGGATATGTTTAACTGGAAAATGAAGCCTGGAGCACAGCAGGATCTCTCCTTCTTCCTCAGCACAGGAGATGGTAAGCCGCAGTAATGTGGACAGGAGATGGTAAGCCGCAGTAATGTGTACAGGAGATGGTAAGCCGCAGTAATGTGGACAGGAGATGGTAAGCAGCGGTAATGTGGACAGGAGATGGTAAGCAGCGGTAATGTAGACAGGAGATGGTAAGCAGCAGTAATGTGGACAGGAGTGGAACGTGACAGGCGTGGGCCCAGTAGCAAGGAGGCGGGTCCTGAGTCTAGATGGGCGGGGCTAGCAGAGTCATGCAGTATTGGGTATCTGGCTAATCGATTATTGTAATGCAAGATTATTCGGCATTATAGTAGTCCTGACCATGGACGTAGGCGCGAATAATCATGTATCCACACCTAATTCTCCGGGGAGAGTGAATGTCACAGCGGGTACCGGGGAGAGTGAATGTCACAGCGGGTACCGGGGAGAGTGAATGTCACAGCGGGTAGTGAGGAGAGTGAATGTCATAGCGGGTACCGGGGAGAGTGAATGTCATAGCGTGTAATGGGGAGAGTGAATGTCATAGCGTGTACCGGGGAGAGTGAATGTCACAGCGGGTAGTGAGGAGAATGAATGTCGTAGTGAGGAGAGTGAATGTCACAGCGGGTACCGGGGAGAGTGAATGTCACAGCGGGTAGTGAGGAGAGTGAATGTCATAGTGGGTACCGGGGAGAGTAAGTTTCGGATTATCGGATTTAGACCTTTCAGCATTGTTCTCCTGCCGAAAGAAATTGTTTTCCAAATTTGAGCGCTGTCTGCAATGATACCGCCGACATTATGGCGATTTCTGGAGCGGCCGCTACATGCCCTTCCCAAGGGTACCTGGACATTGTTCTAGCAATGCAAAAGTTCACTTTCTTTCATTGCTGGCAATTAGAGTCCTGCGCCCATGTTGGCAGTAAACGTATCTCACTCATGAATAAATTAGCGGGTTAGAAAGTTCCAGTGTAAGAATCCCCTTTCTCCTTGTACTTGTACTTAATAATACATGCGATGCCTGTACTACAATGGGCATAGGCTCTTGAAATTCTCATTAGTGCCAGAGGCTGTTTGATTAGATAACATGTATTTACAGTGTGACTGCTTCCAGGCTTTTATGCGTACATTATTTATTATGTGTATTGTATGGTAGTATGAGCCTGAAAACATGGCTGCCTCCACCGTTTATTTGATGAAGGGCCGTATGCAGACTACCAGACGTAAGTCAGACCGCATTTACGCAATCTACATAAGGAAAACATACATAGATAACGTAAAAAATTTACTACGCAGGCGCAGTAGAAAAATCGCTATACACCGGGCATATATGTTATACGTCCGGCAGTCTGTATACGGCCCGAAATGTTTATTTATAGCGTCAATATATGTAAAGCCTGACATAAGTATAGCTTTATATGTGATCGGCACTTTGTTATTGGCTTCAGGTGCGGTGCACTGGGTGAATGAGCAGGGTAAGAGCAGCCAGATCATCAGCATGGATAGCCCGGCACGCAAGCTGCTCTTCTTAGAGAAGAAATCGATTCTCGTGGTGATCACCGAAAATCTGCTGCTTTCTCAGTTCTTCATACGTCCCGATGGAGATGCCGAGGAGATTTCTAAGGTCGGTCGGGCTTGTCCTTCACCTCCTGCTGGTCTTTAAACCCCTGTTATTGTAGCCAGTGGAGCATCTTCTATTTGTATCAAAATTTATTTAACACACACACACAGACACACACACACAAAGGACCAGATCCATAACTCCTCTCTGACTGCACTGCTGCCATCAGAAGGGGCCCGGGACATGGGCCACAGTGCTCCGACCTTATGTGAGGTCACTTAGGGGGCGAAGTGCCACAGACCTGCAGTTATGATTCACGGCTGATGCACAGGGAAGTCTTTCCTCGTGTTACGGACTGTTACAGCCTGGTACAGCTCTCCAGCAACAAGTATTGGCGGTAGGATAGTGCTGATACCTGCTGCTAAAGAGATAGGGTGAATATCAGCGAAAGCCCTGGCACTGCTAACCGCAGCACCCCCCAAACTAATGCCGTAGCCTAATCTCTGTAAGAGAGGGGGAGGCTAGAGTTAGGGTTAGGCTGTGGGACAGGAAGGGGTTAGATTTAGGCTCCAGAGTTTGGAGTGTTAGGTTTAGGCTGTGGGATGACGATGGTTAGGGTTAGGCTGCGGAGAGTCTAGGGTTATTGGTTAGTTTGCGGGAAAGGGATGGTTAAGAATACTTCACTGTAACCATACGGTTGCTGGAGCCATCTTTGAGGACAGTGAATTGTGCTCCGAGCATCCTATTTCCGCACTGTCCTCATGTAAAATGGGGATGGTGCAGAAATGGGGATTGTACATAAGCGCTGAAGGCAGCCTTTACTGTACAATTTGCATCCCGCCTCCCACAGAGCAGAAGCGCTTTCAGCTCCGTCCCGTATAAATACTTATCAAGACGGATCTGTATCCTCTGGTTCCAGATTTCCCTCCTGCTACAATCTTGCTCTGTGGCGTCCTCGCATTTGCCGCAGTATCAGAAGGGGCATGTTCCGATCATAGCGATGGGAAAATGCCCTTTAGCGGACATCAGGGGCTATAGTGCAATCAGTAATCGTCAGTCTTTTTGTTGAAGCACACTGCAAATCTGTACTGTTTTGTTTTTCTTATTCTGAAAAATAAAAAGTAGAAAAAAAAATTATAATTTTATTAAGATTGAAATAAATCCAAAATGATACAGTATGATGTATATCATGAATTCAGGGTGTAATCAGTGTATGAATAAGAATTTTAAGTATATTTAAGTGTTTTAATTTCATTAACATAATAATATTGAATCACATTCTGGGTGGAAAGTTACACCTGGGCAAAACCATGTTGAATGACAAAGGGAGGCAAATTTGCCTACATGCAAAGAATAACATGACTTCTGAAATTCAGCATGGTTTTGCCCAGGTGTAATTTTTCATCAGTTTTTTTCTTTTTATTTTCAAACCCTTAATCCAGTTCATTTTTATTTAGACATTTTAGTGACAGAAATTGCTTACATTGATCATAAGATTCATTCTGTAATATTGTACCAGTATCAGTTATAATAAGATTGTGTAATAGTTATATCAGGATAGTGTAGCGGTTATGACATGGAGGTGTAATGGCTATAATATGATAGTATAATGGTTATAATATAATCGTGTAATAGTTATAATATGATAGTATATTGTTTGTAATATAATATTGTAATGGTTATATTATGATAGTATATTGTTTATAATATAATGGTGTAATGGTTAGAATATGATAGTATATTGTTTATAATATAATAGTGTAATGGTTATTTCAGGATAGTGTAGTGGTTATTACATGGAGGTGTAATGGCTATAATATGATAGTATAATGGTTATAATATGATAGTATAGTGGTTATAATAAATTAGTGTAATGATTATAACAGGACATTGTCATGGCTTATTTTGTGTGACAGGTGAAGCTGACGGGGAAGATTGGTCAGACTGCTGACATTCTCTGTATTGAAAACTCCTTACTGATAACAGCAACAGGGGAAAGTGTTGTAAGGTAATTCTTTAATAATCGTGGTGTATCTGCTTGCCACATCTTGGGCCAGATTTACTAAGCTACGGAATTGGAAAAGTGGAGATTTGCCCATAGCAACCAATCACATTCTAGATCTCATTTGACTATTGCATACTAGAGAATGTCAGCTAGAGTCTGGTTGCTATGGGCAAAAGCTCCAATTTTCCAAACCTGCAGCTTAGTAAAGCTGGCCCTTTGTCTCTATGTACTCCCAAGGATGTCTCCTTCACCTTCTTAGGTATCATGCCTGGCTAGAGACTAACTTTGTAGTAACACGTGCCATTATAATTGTATGTTCATTATACATGTAATTTTAGCCCATAGACCATTCTACTGAATAGGGAGAGCATTGAATTTTACGTGCATTTGACATATTGAAATACTTTTCCCAAAGTGACCTGCGGTATTTCAATCTCCGAGTGTGACTGTGTCTCACGCCTGCCACTATGACATCGTTCTTCCAGTGACCGGCCACATGACCATTTTGAAGACCAATCTTTAATGCAGTGACATCAGTTCTGTGCTGTAATGCAGCAGTGATAGAGGTAGCCATCCTGTGGCCTGTAGCATTTGGAGATCTTCAGGTCCCAGCAGACTCTGTTAACCACAAAGGACCAGATCCATAGGTACCGGCATATTCCATATGTTAGCCTTCGCAGCGGAAACTGGCGCATGGAATTTTAAATCCATACTTCCACATGTAGGAGAACAGAGCCCTCTCCCTGCATTCCAACATGTGGAAGTGAATTCTGTGCCCACGAAACCTAATCTATGCGGAATACTGAATCTTATGTAATGACTTAGCCAAGCCCTTACTATACGATTAACATGCCAAAGCCCGCCCACCACGCTCTGCTTGCAGAGGTTACATTTCGCACAAATGCTGTGGGCTTTCTTCCAATGCAGAATTGCGTATGCAGTGCATGCTGACAGACGAGCTACACACCTGATATCAGTCCAGGATCTCACCCACAGAGCTATATATTGCCAGATGATATGCTGATGAATCTTTCAGTACTTATGACAGTAGAACACAGTGCCCCTCTCTCCTCCCAGTGTATATTCTCAATGTCCCAAATGAAATGTATTCACAGATTCTGGGATCTGGACCGAGACGACAATTATGTGTTATTTCTGGACCCGCAGTTGGGGTTTGAAACCGAAGAAACCATAAACTGTATTTCTTACTGTTCTGGTAAAGGTAAGACACCACGGGCCAGATTTACTAAGCTGCAGGAAAAGTGAAGATTCTATGTAATGTAATAGAAAAGTGAGAGCTAGAATCTGGTTGCTACAGGCAACATCTTCACTTTTCCAAATCTGCAGCATAGTAAATCTGGCCCCACCTCTCAACATCGCTCTCTCAAACATTCGCTCCCTCTCCCTCTCTCTGCCCCCCTTGTGCTCTCTACTTTTCTCTCCCCTCACGCTCTCTTCTCTTAATGTTATTTTCTCTATTTGATCTCTCTCTCTCTCTCTCTCCTCTTGATCTCTTTCTCTCTCTCCTCTTGATCTCTTTCTCTCTCTCCTCTTGATCTCTTTCTCTCTCTCTCTCTCTCCTCTTGATCTCTCTCCTCTTGATCTCTTTCTCTCTCTCCTCTTGATCTCTTTCTCTCTCTCCTCTTGATCTCTTTCTCTCTCTCCTCTTGATCTCTTTCTCTCTCTCCTCTTGATCTCTTTCTCTCTCTCCTCTTGATCTCTTTCTCTCTCTCCTCTTGATCTCTTTCTCTCTCTCCTCTTGATCTCTTTCTCTCTCTCCTCTTGATCTCTTTCTCTCTCTCCTCTTGATCTCTTTCTCTCTCTCCTCTTGATCTCTTTCTCTCTCTCCTCTTGATCTCTTTCTCTCTCTCCTCTTGATCTCTTTCTCTCTCTCCTCTTGATCTCTTTCTCTCTCTCCTCTTGATCTCTTTCTCCTCTCTCTCCCCCCTTGATCTGTTTCTCTCTCTCTCTCTCTCTCCCCCCTTGATCTGTTTCTCTCCAGATAAGGCCATTACACTATACAGGAGGGAATGTTTTGGGTCTGGTAACACTGTATATTGTGTATGATTCAGATGTAGGTCCCATCCTTCTTCCCATAACATAAGTTGTTAATGATTGCTAGGAACACTTGCTGCAGGAACTAGTAAGGGTCGGGTGGCCATGTGGACCAAAGTCTCCGGTGGGTGGAAGTCCTCCAAATCAGATGGAAAAGACAACTGGAAACTTAACACCCCAACAGAACTGGATGGAAACATTACACAGATAAAGGTAAGAAAACAAAACAATGATGTATTAATAGAGGACTCTATACGACATTGGAAAACTCTGTCCTAAAGCTTATTTCCCGATCTGAAGAGGATTTTATTGTTGTGAGATGTCAGCCATTGCTCCTGCCTGTAGTCCTGCTCTCCCTCCCTTAAGCCATGTTTCACAGACTCCTCTTTGTCTTGTCGCAGTGGGGATCTTCCAAGAATCTGTTGGCTGTCAACACCCTGAGCTCTGTCCTGGTTCTCAGTGAGCACGTCATGTCCTCTCACTTCCACCAACAAGTCGCTGCCATCCAGGTGGCACCTTCGCAGCTCAGCCTGACTTACTTCAGTACTGGAACCACGCACAGCTTGAAGACCGACATGTACATCAAAGGGGTCTTTGTCACTAAAGTGAGTTCTCATGAAATCCAGTGCTATGTGTTCTGATTGGATGAACCACATATTTATAACTTATCCCCTTATAATGGGTGTGATTTGTGAGTTATAATGTCTTTTCATCGACATTCATACACATACGCCACAGCCTTACCCTAACCACAGCCTTACCCTAACCACAGCCTTACCCTAACCACAGCCTTACCCTAACGACAGCCTTACACTAACCACAGCCTTACCCCAGCCACAGCCTTACCCCGGCCACAGCCTTACCCCGGCCACAGCCTTACCACACAGCCTTGCCCACAGCCTTTCCCTAACCACAGCCTTACCCTAACCACAGCCTTACCCTAACCACAGCCTTACATTAACCACAGCCTTACATTAACCACAGCCTTACATTAACCACAGCCCAGCCTTAACCACAGCCTTACCCTAACCACAGCCTTACCCTAACCACAGCCTTACCCTAACCACAGCCTTACCCTAACCACAGCCTTACCTTAACCACAGCCTTACACCAGCCACAGCCTTACCCCAGCCACAGCCTTACCCCGGCCACAGCCTTACCCCGGCCACAGCCTTACCACGGCCACAGCCTTACCCCGGCCACAGCCTTTCCCCGGCCACAGCCTTTCCCCGGCCACAGCCTTACCACTGTCTGCATAA
>WWET01000999.1:223860-242932 GCA_011038615.1 Limnodynastes dumerilii
GACAGCATAGTACATAATATTATACAGTACAGACATACAGGGCAGGGATGGACAGCATAGTACATAATAATATACAGTACAGACATACAGGGCAGGGATGGAGAGCATAGTACATAATATTATACAGTACAGACATACAGGACAGGGATGTATAGCATAGTACATAATGATATACAGTACAGACATACAGGACAGGGATGTATAGCATAGTACATAATGATATACAGTACAGACATACAGGACAGGGATGTATAGCATAGTACATAATGATATACAGTACAGACATACAGGACAGGGATGTATAGCATAGTACATAATGATATACAGTACAGACATACAGGACAGGGATGTATAGCATAGTACATAATGATATACAGGACAGGGATGGACAGCACCTCATACCACCATCCAGATCCACACTGGAAGCCAGAAGCGCACACATGCAATGTACTACGTCAGCACAGTGGCTCAAGCTGTTAGCAATGCTGCCTCACAATGCTGAGGTCATGAGTTTGATTCCCGGACAGAGCCTTGTATGTTCTCCCTGTGTCTTCATGGGTTTCCTCCAGGTGCTCCGGTTTCCTTCCACACTCCAAAAACATGCTTGTAGATTAATTGTCAGCAGACTAGAGAATTTAGACACTGGGGGAGGAACTGATGTTAATGCTTGTTACAAATGTAAAGCACTCTGTAATATGATGGCGCTATATGAAAACCTGGTAGTGAATAAATAAGTAAATGAGATCATTATATTTTTTTTCTGTTAAGGTTCCTTTGCAAGCGAGTCTCCCGTGTTGGCAATACATGAGGAGAACATTTACACTGTGGAGCCCGGTAGAGTCCAGATTCGCACTTTACAAGTAAGTCCAAATATAATTATTGTGCCCTGGATTTATTGACTCTAGGCTGGATCTAAACTTAAGTAAGTTACTCCTGGGCTAAACCATGTTGATTTCAGGGGGAGTCAAGGTAATTGTATTTTTTGCACACAGGGATATATCTATGAATTGCTTACTGCACACAGATACTGACCAGCGTTACTATCACACTGTTATTTACACTTGGGATAGGAAACATCACCTCTCAACTCTAATACTGTTTACAACAGATGAAATATGACTCCCCTGCAATCAGCATGGTGTAGCCCAGGAGTAACTCATTTCAAGCACTTACTTAAGTTTGGATCCAGCCTCCATCCAGTGAAAGTGAGTTTAGAAACTAGTTTACTGATAAAGCACTAATAATCAGAATAAACACTTCTACACCTGTAGCACAATTCCTCTTATACCTTAAAAACACTGCTTATTAAATCATAGTCCACGTGTAGTACACTATGTGATTGTGCTGCTAAGATATTCCCTTACACGTACATTTACCTAATATCTAATATACCGGACAGGTTTGCATGGCTTCATTCTTTTGTTTAACTTACATTGAAAATAACCCAAAAAAATAAAATAAAATGTGTAAACTCTTTAAAATAATGCCTGAATGTGTTGTCTGACAATACACTGCTATTCAGTCATTAAAAAACAGACTGCAGTGTATGACCAGAATTGTTTATTATTCGTTAAATCATTCATATATTTTTATACATGTGAAGGGCGCTGATTATAATATAAATAGCCATTGACCTGCGTCTTACCCTGATACCAGCCCCTGAGATGGTGAAGGCAGGAAACGCAGGGACTCCTGTCCTGGCTGCTACTGCACCTAACAGGATCACCCCCTTTCTCACTTGCATATTGTGGTACCGTTGCGATTCCCTGCTGCAAAGGCTCGCATTGCGAATTAGGGACAGCCGAAAGCTGCCGAAAGCTGTCCCTATTTCGAATGTGAGCCCTCTCAGAATAATTTTTTTATGAATGGGTGAGTATGCGATTCATATACTCGCCCATTCGCTTTCGGGAGCGCGGCCGCCGCCGGGGACTTTGGGTTAGACAGCATGGAGGGAGACTTAGTGTTAGGCTGCGGGGGAAGAACTTAGGGTTAGGCTGCGGGGGAAGAACTTAGGGTTAGGCTGTGGGGCGAGACTTAGGGTTATACGGCATGGAGGGGAACTTAGGGTTAGGCTGCGGGGGGGACTTAGGGTTATACGGCATGGAGGGGAACTTGGGGTTAGGCTGCGGGGGGACGGGACTTGGGGTTATACGGCATGGAGGGGAACTTAGGGTTAGGCTGCGGGGGAGACTTAGGGTTTGGGTTAGGGAGCGGGTTGGGGGAAACTCACCTTTTGGAGCACTCTCTTCGGTGCTCCGGGGATCGATTGCTATGCTTCATCGAGACATAGGCAATGGATATTCCAGCCCGTTCGAAACTGGCTGAGAGCGAACGGACCTTTTTGAAATAGGGCCGTTCGCTGCGGTGACCTGCACTCCGCGGTACACTCCATGGCACTACTGCAGAGCACGCGGATGTGGACACAGGTTCGTGAGCGCCCTCTTGGTCTGCATATGCGCAGTGGAATTCCGCTGTGCTTCCAAATATAAAATAGGCGGACACGCGGCTCTTAATCAGCTCCACTGATGTTAATAGCTTGACATCTCTAGCACAATAATTGAGTAACAGGGACATTTTCTTTCTTTCTATAATCGTAATATTGGGGTTTTTTTTTTTGTAAGCAAAACTGAAATGTATTTTGATTTGATTTTCATTCTCAATTCTTCTAGGAAATGTCACTGTTTAAGCTGAAAAATAACAGTTTATTTAGCTGCTAATGCAAACCTGCCCCCATCTCTTACAGGGCACTGTGAAGCAGCTACTCCCGTTCTCTGCCTCAGAGGGCAATCCTTGTGCTCTGGATGTGTGCGGGGGCTTCCTGGCGGTGGCAACAGACACAGCGCACTTCAAACTCTTTGACCTCTCTAGAAGGTAATTCACTTGGAAGAAACTTCCTTTCTGTCTTCCAGTAGCACAAATATCAAGCATGTAATTGCTGCTAACTAGACAGAGACTGATCTAAATCCATTTATTTGGATGAATGGGAGGCAGCGGCTGGCTCTGCTGTGTCTAATTAATTGCAGGGATGGATGTGAACTAGTGAAACGTTCTCTGCATCACATCTTCCGACTCCGAGTCATCACGTCTTCTACAATGTCATTGTCTCTCTTTTTTTTGTTTATTCTAAAGGGAGGCCAAAGCCCACAGCAATTGTAAAAACCTCTGTGAGCTGGTGCCAGGACTGGGCAGCATCCTGTCCGTCAGGTGTAATGCCAATGGCAGTAAAGTCAGCATCCTCGCCAACAGGGTAAGAGTCTGCAAATGTCCTTTTCTGTGCCTGTAGCTTGTGTGTTTGGACACAACATTGTACAAAACTGCTTTGATGAAATTTCCATCATCATCATCATTTTAACTCATTAGTAGTTTCCAATAACAAATATCCATTTATTTTATTTATTCAGTCCACACAATGGAGGGTATTATGTGGACGGCAGTTTTGTTAAATTATTAGGTGTAAATTTTTAGAGCTCGGTATTTGCCAAAAAAATGCACTACATCTCTAGACCTGATTTCTCCCATTGATAATATACAAGGTGTCAGATATTAAGGGCCAGCTTTACTAAGCTCCGTGTTTGGAAAGTGGAGATGTTGCCCATGGCAACCAATCAGATTCTAGATCTCGTAACTATTACATACTAGAGAAAGTCAGGTAGAATCTGATTGGTTGCTATGGTCAATGGCCCTGATTCAGAGGCTGAAAATAAGAACTTAAAGTTACACCTGGGCTAAACCATGTTGATTTCAGGGGAGTCAAATTTCATTTGTTGTAACAGTATTATAGTTAAAAGGTGATGTTTCCCAGCTCAAGTCTAATTTAGTTAAAAGGTTTCCCAGTTCAAGTCTAATTAGCAGTTTAAAAGTGAAGCTGATCAGGTATCTGTGTGCAATAAGTAAAAGCAAAGCATTCTCCCTGCATGCATAGAATAAAATTAACTTGACTCCCCCTGAAATCAACATGGTTTTGCCCAGGTGTAACTTTAAGTTCTTATTTTCATCCTCTGAATCAGGCCCAATATCTCAATTTTTCCAAACCCACAGCTTAGTTAATCTGGCCCTAAGAGTAGAAGAAGCTCTTTACCTGACCGACTTTATTACCTGGAGATGTATTGGATAGTTATTGAAAGCAGTGTCTAATGGAGCCTTACCATCAACAGAGACACAGCATCTGGCAGCTGTCATAGAAAGGGCTGATCCTGCCCTCAAAAGTGTAAATAATGTCTAAATATTGCAGACTACACAGACTTTCACCTCTGAGTTACAACTAAGGACAGATTGATTATAAGAAGCAAACCTATTAGGGGAGGTCTTTGTTATGTGTTTTGTTCGGTTGCTGTCCTCGCTTAGGAATTATGATTTCTGAAATGGGGACATCTGAAAGTTCCTTTTCGGATGTCCCTATTTCGAATACCGCCCACTTTATAATTTTTTTTTCAGAATGGGTGAGTATGCTGATCGGCATATTTCACCCATTCTGATTCCGAAACACCGCCGCTGCTATCCTGTCACGCTGCTATCTCGTTGCGCCGCTACTGCAGGACCGCAAGGAAAAGTGAGCATCTTCTCCATGGTGCGGGGATGGGAGGGTTAAGGTCAGGCTTCAGGGGAGGGAGGGTTAGGGTCAGGCTGCCAAGAAGGGAGGTTTAGGATCAGGCTGCTAAGAAGGGAGGGAGGGTTAGGGTCAGGCTGCCAAAAAGGGAGGTTTAGGGTCAGGCTGCTAAGATGGGAGGGAGGGTTAGGGTCAGGCTGTCAAGAAGGGAGGGTTATACCCCTTTCACATCACCACCCCACAGACCCGGGATATTGCCGGGGCAGCAGAGGATTCCAGGGTCACAGACCCTGTTTCACACTGCAGGGCAGACCCGGGAAATTCAGAGAGCCGGGTCTGCCCTGTCGTCAAAGCAATGCGTAACTTGTTTACCGTACAATAGTAAAAAAAACTACACCAATCAAGTGCGTTAGGTGCCAGGTAGCACCTTTCACACTGCACCCCTACCTGTGTCGGACCCGGGAATAACACTTCTTTTTACCCGGGTTGAATTCCCGGGTCTTCTGACACGGGTCCACCGGAAGTGCACCTTTCACATTTCCACGAAATACCCGGGATTTTGCAGAGACCCGGGTTTTTGGCGAAAATCCCGGGTATTTTATGGTGATGTGAAAGGGGTATTAGGTTTAAGGTAATGAGAGGGGAGGGTTAGGGTTAGAATTAGGGAAAGGAGTGCGGGGACTTTTTTTTACTTCCTGTTTTTCGGAGCACCGAAAGCTCGATGCTCTGTGGATCGATTGCTATAACTCATGGAGGCATATGCAATCGAAATCCCAGCCAGTTCGAAACTGGTTGGGAGGAAACGGCCCTGTCGAAATAGAGCCATTCTAAGCGGGGACCCACACCCACTTTTGACAGCTACCACAACATCCCTAGAGGAAGAGGGTATAGCAGGGTTGCTGACTTTCTATATCTCTCCTCCAGGAGATGTTGGAGGGAAGAAAGATGACGATATATGGGGGAGGGGCTCGATGTCGTGGTTTATGCAAATCGTGTCCTGAAACTCCACCCCTGTGCAGCTCAGCTACTGTTCATAGTGTTACCAGGGATTTACAGTAATGATAAGCAGGAGAGTAGGACTCGAGGCCATGATATGCATTAAATTACCACCTCAAGCCCATTGTGGGATATTTGCCAGCTGTCCCAGGATACCAAGAGAAATGCCCAGGTCTCCCAAATATACCAGGAGAGTTGGCATCCCTGAGTAACAGATGAACGCTGTTGGCATAAATATTTTTTATCAGTACTTTCTATAAACAGTTGTGTTTGTTAAACCTACTGAGCAGAATCGCAAATGATCTTCCTAATGTATAGTACTGGATCCAGACCACAGATTGCGCTGGATATAGACCCTCACTGTAACCAACCCTCTGTGTGAGCGTATAGGAGACCATACCCCTCAGTCGCATATTAAGCCCCCTGCCTTAAGATTTCTCACCCGTCCTTACTTAAATGGGGACATTCCTAAGTTGGACATGGCGGTGGACGTAACGCACGCCACACCTTCCCCTTGTGCTCACACACCATACAAAACCATCAGCTGTAAAAGAAAAATGTACAGTAGTCTTGCGGATCCCGATCCTTGCACATATTGTGGCTTGGGAGCTTGTGTTGCCACAAAAAGTGGACAATTTCCTGTCCAAATGCATCCTTTTCAGATGTCTTCATTCGGTCCATAGTGTGTACGAGTTTCTGAAGCCAGACATTTAAAAATTCCATTCCTGATAAAATCATATGATACGATCTTTCACCACCAGGGGGGGCTATGCCATTGAAATATTTTTCATTAGACTACAGTTACAGCTTTCTAAACCCTTGATCAAGCTGGTCAAGCTAAATATCTAGCACCCGGGGCTAAGAGCAGTGGGGGCCTCTCCATGGATGTTTATTAGAGTAGGTCAGGCTTCAGTATTTTTACTCCATATTAGGTTCTATGGTGCATTTTATCAAAAGCAGCTTTTTATGTTGTTCTCCTTATCCATGTTGAATCTGAAGTTAAAAAAAAATTATTATTAAATAATAGTAATGAGTTACTCCTGGGCTAAACCATGGTGATTGCAGGGGAGTCCTATTTCATCTGTTGCAAACAAACAGT
Source organism: Limnodynastes dumerilii (assembly GCA_011038615.1). Classification (NCBI taxonomy): domain Eukaryota; kingdom Metazoa; phylum Chordata; class Amphibia; order Anura; family Limnodynastidae; genus Limnodynastes; species Limnodynastes dumerilii. Next base: position 230,502 of record WWET01000999.1, read on the forward strand.
ATTAGTGTTGAGAGGTGATGTTTCCTATCCCAAGTCTATATAACAGTGTGATAGTAATGCTGATCAGTATCTGTGTGCAGTAAGCAATTCAAAGATCTATCCCTGCCTGCAAAGAATACAATTACCTTGACTCCCCCTGCAATCAACATGGTTTTACCTCTCATTTTCCATCTCTGAATCTGGTCCTATGGAAATCATTACTATGTGTACTGTGTATCCAGCATTACTGCAGTCTGTGTATCTGATACTTGACCTTGAATATTAGCTGGTATATGTGTTTATCAATCAGTGTGAGGTGTTTCTTCAATCATTTGAACCCAGATCTGATTGTTTCCCCAGGCTGACGGTCATCTAGACTCCAAGATGTATTTCTACGATGTTGAGCTAGATACTGTGTTGTGGTATGACTTCAGGAATGGTGAAACAGAACAAGGGGATTCTCCATCCAACTCAGACTCGTAAGGAACTTGGGAGTGATGTGTGTTCATGGTGTTACCATCTTATTGTGCTATAGTCCAGCGTAACAGGTCAGCAGGGAGGCCCTGCGTTTGGACATTGTTCTGACTATTGTGAAGAATGGGCTGGTAAATATTCAGGGACTAATCCAGAATTAAGTACACGTTTGATCGTAAGTCCTCCATGGCGGAAGCAAAGTAACGATGGTGCTATAATATATTCCATACATGTGATAATAGGTCTCTCCCCCTCGCACATGTGGCACCTTCATATCCAGGACCCTGCATTAACTGTTACTGACACGCTGCACATAAAATGGGTCTGGAGCGAAATGGAGGATCGTACATGACGACTTATCCAAGCCCTGACTTTACGAATGGAATACCTCTCCTCGCCGGTGGCAGTCTGCGGAACAAAAGTTCAGTTTTTGAAATACAGGCAGCGAAAGCTTGTTTTCATCTGCCTCTGTTTCAAAAAGATTACTATTTAGAAACTTTGTTTTTGGGAGTCTTAGGGTTAGGCTGCGGGTAAGGGAGCATTAGGGTCAGGCTGCGGGGAAGGGAGTGTTAGGGTCAGGCTGCGGGGAAGGGGGTGTTAGGGTCAGGCTGCGGGGAAGGGAGGGTTAAGGTCAGGCTGCGGGGAGGGGAGTGTTAGGGTCAGGCCGTGGGGAAGGGAGGGTTAGGGTAATGGAAGGAGAGGGTTGGGGTTACATTCATACTCACTATTCACAGCAGCATTTTCTTCTGTGGATCGAATAATCAATTTCCCATTTTGCAACTGGCTGGGAGAAAAAGTCCCTTTTGAAAAAGCCGTTCACAGCAGTGACCCACACCCCTTCCACACGTACACACCGCACGCTTAGCGGCTCATCAAAGCTTACAGTGCGTAATCCAGAATCGTTTATATCGCATTCCAAAACATAACCGAAGGGGGCAGTCACTGAATCGCATGAAATGCATAAATCTGCTGTTTAGTGTAATTCTGGATCCGGTCCATTATTATTATTATTATTATTATTATTGTTGGAATATTCCAGCACAACCTCCACCTTTATCACAAATGAGGCATAATAGAATAATAACTGCATCATATATAGTTAGACTTTGCTATGGACATTATAGTGCTGTAAACATCCACTGTCACTAACCGACTGAAACATTTGTACTTGGAAATGACAACAACTCACATCCTCGTTATTACATGTGGAAACATTCCTGACACTGCCAGTGTGACAGGAACCAGGTGCTTTGCAGGGAAAATGTATTGGAAGCCCTCTGTATTCCTGAAAAAGGGCTCCATTAGCGCTTTAAATATTCAGCTCTGCCCTGTAAATGTTCTTTACCCTCTCTTCGTGTAGACATGAACAGATTTGAAAGATGCACCAAAACTATATGAAATGATATTAAACTTCTATGGGTCTAGACTTAATTTGCTTTTTGTGCATAAGAAAATGGGGGATATAATTGCCAATGCTGCAGCTTGACACTGATACTACCAACAGATTCATCGTGACTGTATCAGTGCGAACAGTTAGTTTTATTTTGGAACAGGTACAATGTCGAATGTTCCTGTTTTAATAACAAACTCGTTCCTGTTGGTTAAGGTTAGGCTGCGGAGAGAGGACGATTAAGGTTAGTCTGCAGGGCAGAGATTGTTTAGGTTAGGTTTTGGGATGGAGGTGCTTAGGGTTAGGGGGTGGTTAAGGTTTGGTTGACGAAGAATCTTCGTAGACACACAAGTACGCTGTCTCGTCGGAAGCTGCTGAAAATTGACGACTGTCATCATTTGATTGGCAGAAAGGGATCAGCAGAGCGTGAACTACACCCAGAAAATGGGACATGGGGGAAATAACGAGGGGGCAGGGTTTGGATACACAATATCCAAATAAATATGTAGCCAAGCATTTAACCCAGAGCTTATTGAATACAAGTTGCACATTGGCCAAACATACTTAATAGTATCTTTTAATGTAACAGATAAGACAGGCTTGGTGGTGGAGGTCCTGGTATAGTATGGCAGCTGTACATGTGTGCTATAAGGGCAATTCAATGACTTCTCTCTCCAGAGGTTTACAATCTTAGGGCACTTCCACCATATATAGGACAGGGTGTGCTCCGCTCCTCACCATGCCAACATTACATGGACGCATTGGCTCCAAGCCTTGAAGGTTCCATGGGAAATGTGGGTTGTTGTTTTTTTAAACTGCCAGTTCGCACAAATCCATGCTTTCAATTGGACTTTCCGACCCAGCCAGACTTAAGAATAATGGGCTGGATACAGACTTAAGTAAGTGCTTCAAATGAGTTACTCCTGGGCTAAACCATGGTGATTGCAGGGGAGTCATGTATTAGAGATGAGGTGATAAATAACAGTGTGATAGCAACACTGGTCAGTATCTGTATTATAATATAATAGTATTAGAGATGAGGTGATAAATAACAGTGTAATAGTAACGCTGGTCACCACCTGTGTGTAGTAAGGAATTCAAAGATATATCCCTGCATGCAAAGAATACAATTACTATGACTCCCCCTGAAATCAACATGGTTTAGCCCAGGAGTAACTCATTTCAAGCACTTACTTAAGTCTGGATCCAGCCCAATGACACTTTTGTGGGGTTCCTTCTTACAGTAGAAGCGTTGCTTCTCCTGTACTTGCAGGAAGGTCCATTCAATTAAGGTACGTCCCATCTGGAAGTAGTTTAAACGTGAACACTTGAATACTGTGGCCCAGTGCTTATTATTCCCCTAAATCTTTTGCTTGGAGATCTGTTCGCATAAATTTCTGTCCGGATCCGGCCTTATATGATAGCGGGTTTTCCATGTCTTTCTACCAACAGGAACCTCCCGGAGAATACAAAGCTCCTCAATCGCATTCCTATCAGTCACTTCTGGGACCAAAGTGAACCGCGGCTGCTGGTGTGTGAGGCAGTAATGGCCATGCCAAATTCCGTGTACCCATCACCAAAACACAACCAGCTTATGGAGGTTCCCGATGTAAAGGTATGATTTAATGATATATATAATGGCACAAGTCACATTGCATCAATGCCAAAATGTAAACAGACTTTACAAGACAGAAACATACAAAGAAAGTAACGGCAGATAAGAGCCACGTGGCCCATCCAGTCTGCCCAGCTGTTTATTTAAAACTATTCTGGCCCTAGATTCTATTTTACCCTCAATTTAGTTTGATTTAGGATATCCCTATATTTATCCCCAGCGTGTTTACACTGTGTTATCCTCGGGTGTGGGTCCAGCTGGGATTTCGATTGCATATGCCCCGAAAGAGGCATTGTAATCGATCTACGGAGCACTGAAAGCTCCATGGTCTGAAAATTTGTTTAAAAAATAGTCCCCCACTCCTTTCCCTAACCCTCCCCTCTCACTACCCTAACCCTCCCTTCTTGGCAGCCTGACCCTAACCCTCCCTTCCTGGCAGCCTGACCCTAACCCTCCCTCCCCTGCAGCCTGACCCTAACCCTAACTCCGCAGAGATAGTTTACTTACCTCTTCCAGGTCTGGCGATAGCAGCGGCAGTGCTGCGGCGGAGGGATATCGCTCATTGCGAAAGTGAATGTGTGAAGTATGCCGAATGGCATACTCACCCATTCATTAAAAAGAAAGTAGATCATGGATGTCCCTTTTTCGAAATTCAGAGTTTCTTTGCGGAGAGTGTAACCAGTTATTTTCAACCACTCTAGATGGGAGGTTATTTCGTTTATCAACCGCCATTTTAGTGAAGTAATTTTTCATTTTAATTTAAATTTTTGTACCAGGTTACACCCCTTGATATATGTGAAAGCTGCTATAATATCCCCCCTCTCCCTTCTCTGCTTCAAGCTATACGTGTTTACTTCCTCTAGTCTCTCTCTGTATGTTGGGTGACGCAGGCCATACATCATTTTAGTTGCTCTTCTGTGTACAGTCTCTAATGTATTTATGTCCTTCTGGAGATATGGGGCCAGATTTACTAAACTGCGGGTTTGGAAAAGTGGAGTCTGATTGGTTGCTATAGGAAACATCTCCACTTTTACAAACCTGCAGCTTAGTAAATCTGGCACATGGCCTCCAGGACTGAACACAGTATTCCGGGTGAGGCTGCACCAATGACCTATAAAGTGACATTACCACCTCTCTCTTTCTGCTACTAATTCCTCTTCCTGTGCAACCAAGCATCAGACTTGCCTTTCTCATGGCTTGGCTACCTTTAAGTCACATGACATAGGGACTCCTAGATCCCTTTCCTCCTCAGTAGTGTCTAATGTAGTGTCATCAATGTTCTATTGAGCTTTTGGGTTTTTACACCCCAACTGCATGATTTAGCATTTTTGCAACTAGGAAAAAGCCATTTTGCAAGAAAACACTATTTATAATCATCGCACAGAGCTTAACTCCTTTAGTTTTCCAATATGTTTGTAGACCTATCTGATAATGCGCCTGCCTCTACCGCACTAGGGAAGAATCCATTTGGTGATAATTTATTTATTTTTTACCTCATGGATTGATAATTATGGATTCCTCTGATATTGATTCTGTCCACAAAATGGCTGATACCACTGTCTTTAGACAAGTGTACTTATAACATTGATTTGATTTATTCATAAACTGTAAAATAATAATAGCATTGATCTTATTAATTAAATATCTAGAAAATAAACTAAACTAATGGTTGCATTTAAAAGATATTTTTTAAAATCCTATGCATTGTTCTGCTCCTTGGTCGGCCATTTTGATTACTCCTTGCTCTGCATGCATCACATTTGTTTATAAAACCTAACTTGTTCCGATATTGGTTTGTAAATATGCTTCAAATACAGCCAGTGTCCAGGGTGATAAACTGGAAACACACTATATTCCCCAAACCAAGTGATGTTCTTCCACAGGATAAAGAATACAAACCCCCACCTACTTAACGTATTTCAGACGCACGTAATATTGGCACGCCCACACGTAAGTATTTACGTGACACATGCATGAATGCCCCATACGTTCACAATTACGCTACGTTACTGTGCGTATTTTCTATGGTGCGCATGCGCAGTACTTACCAAAAGGCGATTTTACGTCTCCGCCACGTGTAAATTCGCTCACAAGCGTTGTTCTGGTTCTGGCCCAATGTATTTATTTTTTACCTCATGGATTGATTATTATGGATTCCTATGATACTGATTCTGTCCACAAAATGGCTGATTCCACTGTCTTTAGACAAGTGTACTTTGATTTATTCATAAACTATAAAATAAAAAGAGCATTGATCTTATTAATTAAAAATCTAGAAAATAAACTAAACTAATGGTTGCATTTAAAAGATATTTTTTTAAATCCTATGCATTGTTCTGCTCGTTAGCTAATTGGTCGGCCATTTTGATTACTCCTTGCTCTGCATGCATCACATTTGTTTATAAAACCGAACTTGTTCCGATATTGGTTTGTAAATATGCTTCAAATACAGCCAGTGTCCAGGGTGATAAACTGGAAACACACTATATTCCCCAAACCAAGTGATGTTCTTCCACAGGATAAAGCATGATCGTTGCAGCTACACAGTAACACAACATCTTTCCATACACTAGTTTTTCTTAGATTGGAATGATAATCATGTTAAAATGCTGTACTGTGTACCCAGTTTAAGACTAGGGGCCAGATTTACTAAGCTGCAGGTTTTGAAAAGTGGAGATGTTGCCCATAGCAACCAGTCAGATTCTAGCTGACATTCTCTAGTATGTAATAGAAAAGTGAGAGCTAGAATCTGATTGGTTGCTATGGGGCACATCTCCACTTTTCCAAACACGCAGCTTAGTAAATCTGGCCCTATAAGTGATTGCTGTGAGATTGTATGGTTCAGGACACTGAGGCCTGTCTTTATTTGCTACAGGAAGATGTGCTGGTCATGTCCTTTTTCAGCACCCAAGAGCACGGTCTATTACTGCAAGAAAGCTATCCCAAACCTGCTCCTTTTCAGTCTCTTCTTGGTATCGAGGTCCCGTACTATTACTTCACAAAGAAGGTGAGCGTGGAGCCATCCTGGTACTAAAAGAGATCTGGTGTCACCAGCCACTCTCTATGCCAAAATCTGGATCCATTTGTCAAGTAATCATGTCTTGTCAGCATGCTACAGTATAGATTCACTGCTTGTTAGAGCTGTTGTTAAGATGTTGTTATATTACATATTATGGACCGGATCCATACTTCTGACAATGAGCCAATTTCTAAAGCTTTGTTTGTAAATTTTCCGTTAACGTGATTTGCACATCTGAGTAACCCGATCCATGACTCCGTTCAATCCTGACTTCTCACAAACGACAGGGATGGGGTCATGTTATGCTTGAAAGTGGGTGTGGCTTAGTATTACAATATACAATGTAGGCGTGCTTTCATAATGATTTATTAGTGTGTACGAGTCAGAAGACTTAAGGAAGTCTAAAACTTGAGGTCAGATGCCTGTGAGCAAGGGGGGTGGTTACTGAAGCACTTGCAAGTATGCGTGGATAAAGTGTATACCTGCTCATACTACGGGCCGAATTCACACCGCGCATTTGTGAAATGACCTACTTTGCATGCGTAGTAGGTAATTTACGCGATCTACGTACCAGTCTTTAAATACCGCACAGATTAGTTTAGTTAGAAATGTCACCTTGGGGAGTGTTTAGGTAGAAGTGGGGGGGATTTAGATTAGCCGAGGAGGGGAGGGAGGGGGAGAGGCAGTGTCCGTGCGCAGTTTCCTTCTTAAGAAATAATCTACACAGTAAGATAAGTCCTATGGGCCTCATCCAGACCTACGCTCGCACTGCAAGCTAACGCTGATCGTAAGCGTAAAAACGATAAAACGCACTGCGCATGTGCATAGTGTTAACTTCCGGTCGTACCAAAGACCTTTTCGTAGCGGCGATTCTGGCGTCCGTATTGTTTGCATTTTTGGAGTTAAGGAACGTAGGCGGGGGCATCCATTTAAATTTTACAGTATGGGCGTGCTTAGGCCTCTACGAACAGCGCGTCGCTACGAAAATACGTACGAACACGGAGATTGATCAGATCTGTGGATTCGGTTCTATGTAATTGAATGTAAACTTGCAAAATGATACTATATATTTTATTTTATTTCTTTTCCATCGTTGTCATTTTGTTTTGTTTTGCATGATTTATTTATTTTCATTTTTTTTTTTTTTTACCATTTGCTTCCATTTGCCCTCAGTTGTTATTCAGGAGGGGCTGTATGTATCAGCCTGTTGTAAGTATATGAAGTAATAAATGTGTTTAATTAGTGTTTTCTTCTGTGTTAAATGGCCTTTGCTGAACTTATTGACCCTTACTCAGGCTGTAAATCATTTGGCTTGTAATGTAGGTTGAAACGGTTGCCATGAATAGCCCCAGTGCTATTAAGCAGTGCTATGAAGCCTGGTGTTAGTTTGCCTTACAGGAGTCTTATACGTCTCGTATTATGAGAGGGGTGTTGTGTTGGTCACCCTGTAGTGTAACCAACCCAGCCTGGCATAGCCTGGTGCTGGATGCCGCGGCTAGACAGCATCTGTTGAGATGTTCCTTTCTCATATAGTATGCTAGTATAGGAGACTGTCAGCCATACAAATCATGCAACCTCACATGCAATAAATGTTGTTGTGTTTGTTTTGTATTCATTTGAACACATACAGCCAGGGGAGGAAGAGGAGAAACCTGTGGCTGAAGAAGTGGGCACGCCACGGATGCCTCAGATGGTGGCCAAGAAGCCTCTGCGAGATTTTATTGGACTGGAAGATTGTGAGAAAGCAACACGGGAAGCGTTGCTCAATTTCTCCTTCTACCTCACTGTAGGAGACATGGACGAAGCGTTCAAATCAATCAAGCTCATTAAGAGGTGAGAGAGACGCTCTATCTCTGTACTGACACAGCTTTATAGAAGGATCTTAGAAATGACAGTATATCACTTATTATACCAATCATCGGCTAAACGGTTCTTGTGCCCTCCATATGTCCTTTAAAATAGGCATGGCCAATCTGTGAGTCTTCTAGTGTTGTGAAACTACGAGTTCCAGCATGCTTTGTAAGGTATCCACTATGCCTATACAGGTAAAGTATGCTGGGATTTGTAGTTTTACCACCCCTGGAAAGACGCAGGTTGACCAGGCCTGCAGTACAGGTATTATTGATTGCATTCATATTACTATGGATACAGGCATAATGAACATGATAGCGCTCCTTTATTACTCTCATGAGGTTGTGTCCCCTGCTTGCTGTGAGTCTGTTTAATGTGCACTGCTTATACCATACGATGTCAAAGCAATCTTCCAAATACTCTGATAATTAGATAATTGGTTGGCTGATAAATGTGGCAGACTTCATTTACTGGGTCATTGTATCAGGCCCGTTTCCCGGTATCGGGGTTGTATATACATGATCAGGTAATCTGTCCCATCTGTCCCATTAGACTAATTACTGTACAGTGTGTGCATGGCTGGAGTCTAGTAGCTGTTGATGTTTCTCTTCTTTTGGTAGGCGACTAGGGTTCATTTTTGTTTATTTAGTCCGCACCCTATTAATCTACCAGCATGTTTTTGGAGTGTGATATGAAACCGGAGTGCCCAGAGGAAGTCCGCACATTGTATGATATAACACAGGTATAGGTAACCTTTGGCACTTCAGGTGTTGCAAAACTACAAGTTCCATCATGCTTTGCTGGGTATCAGTTATGCCTTTGCTATTGACATCTCCTGGGAGTTGTAGTTACACAACATCTGGAGTGCCAAATATTCATTTTCTCTAAATGAACATATATTTGTGCATATTATAAAGCTTATGTAGTGACATCTATGGCCTGATACATGTCTTCCACTCTGTGTGCCCTGGTGGCTTAGGACCTGATTCACACTTAAGAACGCGATAGGTTCCTAAATATACGCAACTAATAGCAATGAAACGCCTCGGCACGACCTGGTTTTCAGCTTCTTATGTGAGTTACGAGTGCCATAGAGCTCCCTTATCTGTATGTTCGCATTTGAATGTGTAGGGCGTCTACTTAGGAACTTATCTGCATAACCCCGCCTTCATTTGCTCATTTAAATGCCTCTCTCCACCCAAATCTTCCTATCGGTCATTTAAATGCCTCTCTCCACCCAAATCTTCATATCTGCCTAGTTACTTATTCATGGAAAACCCATTTTTGCGTATGTTACTACGAACCTACAGATTTTAAGTTCATAGTGTATAAGCATGGATTTTGCGAACTTAAGTCCAACGCAAATAGCGTATAAAAGTTACTACGCATGCGCAGTGCATCCGTTCTTAAATATACGCACCTAAAACCAGAAGAATTCTTAAGTGTGAATCAGTTCCTTTGTGTAAGTACAACATGGGCTTATTCAGTCATAATTACCCGACTTCTGGTATAATTACTAATAATGACAGACCGGATCAATAAACCCACTTACGTTAATCCCACGCCGGGTCCCCAATGCATTCTGAGTCCCATGTGGATGAGGGAAGGCTGCTTCCCCTGAACGTGTGGGGTTATGATCGAAGGACACTACCTTTTCCACGCCGTCTCCACATAAAATGGGGATGGCTTAAATAGATCCGCCCCACCATGGTCACATGACGTATGCTTCCCATCCTGCCCCACCATTGGAAAGATACATTTTGGAAGTCTGGATCCAATCTGATGATACTAATGGTGACAAATTGCAACTAAATCAATCTGCCCCTTAGTGTTCAGTATGAATTGCTGACTTCCTGTCAGATGGCTGCCAAAATGTACTTGTCAGCTGATTGGAATTTCCCAGAGCTTTTAAACAACATCTGATTGGTCAGGACAGGATCAGGATTTGGACCCACAAGCCAATTAGATCTGAAACAACTACATTTCCTGTCTGCCTGTCTATGGGCTGAATGCAGGATTCTAAAGTGGTTTTCTTAAATGGTGGAAAAACACAGCATTGCTTGTCCTGTTATTCTTGTAAATGTATCTGCCTCATTGGATAATGTTAATTTTCCTCTAGAATACTACTATCTGGGGCCTGATTACTGAGCACTTTGGACAGAGATGATATATTTCTACGGATGTCTCTTGAATGATGATTTCAGCATTGCTAGCTTTAAAGGGAAATTATTTTAAACTTCTACTTAGTCTTAGGACATAACTGACAGTGGAAATGCTGTATAGTTGTACTAGGAAATAAACTATAAAGCAGGTTACTTCTAGACATTTCTATTGCACGAAGTATTCATTAAATGATGAATTGAAATGAAGAGAATTTTTCTGTATGTACCTGCAGAACATTGTGCTCTTAACGAAAACTGGATACACACTGAAGTTTTTAGTGACTAACTCTGGTACACACTGCTCTCTATTTTCCTGTGAATCACTAAGATTTGGTTCCCATAAATCTTTGCTGCAGCAATATGCACCCACAAGGGTGGCCGTATGCAGAATGGGAATCGTTGCAGTGTAGATTGTGTCAGTACACGCTAAAGTGGATGGGGGGGGAAGCATGGTAATTGTACAGTGTGGGAGGGGGTGAATCAGCGGTCATACGGATGCTTAAAGGGGAGTGACAGGGGGTGTGCACTCCCTTCTGTCTCGGATGGATAGACCCCCGCTTGTACGTAAAGTATGCGGGGGTCTGGATCCGCTCCCATTGTGTCTATTCAAAGCATGTTTAAGTTGCTCTACATTATTAGCCTCAACGACCTCTTATGGGAGTCCATTTTGTTTTTCCCACTAGCCTTTCATTAAACTTGTCACCCTCCAGTTTCAGAGGATGCCCTCCTTCCTTTGAAGTATACATCCCTCTTGTTAAAAGATTCCACAATAATCCCTCTTCTTTTCTTTGCTTCAAGCTATACACGTTCAGATCTTTTTGTGTATGTTGTGTGACGCAGAGCATGCACCAGTTTAGCTGCCTTTATCTTTGCACAGTCTCTAATGTATTTATGCCTTTCTGGAGATATGGCCTCCAGAACTGATCACGGTATTCCAGGATAGGACACTACACGTAAGGACAGGCAACTTTAACAAACAAGCAAAAGGTTAGCAAAGCTTATAAAAGGGTCTTTTACTTATTTATTTACCTTTACAAAACAAGTGATAAATAAAAAAAAAAAATTAAAATATGTTATCGGTTATTTTCATACGTTAACAGATTATAAATATATATTGGTAGCTTTAGCTTTGGATCCTAGGTCCAGAAATATGACTCCGTCTGTCCTGCAAGACAAGATTTACCATCTCTTATAGATCATTTTCTGCGGTTCCTGTTGGCTGTCATTGTACATCTCGGACAGAAACCATTGGAGGAGAAAAAAAAAGTGCTAAGTTTCTATAACTTTATGTTTTCTATTTATAAATCTTGAAAAACTTTTATATGGTCTTAAAGGTGTTCCTTGTTTGGTGTTATTAGCTCTTCTTCATTGATACATTGACATTCACCATGAGAAAGACCAAGATTGCATCTCCAGGCGCCAGTCTAGACAAGAATTGCTGTTATTTGTATCTCACATCGGCTGAGGGATATTACATCCTTTTTGCAGCCTAAAACAATAGTGAGAAGTCCACCATCTTTAATAGTCTGGGAGACTTACACACTTTTCCAGGCTGTCCTCCTGCAGTTACATTGTAGAATATATTTGTAATATGTATGGATTTATACCTCTCTTCCCCTGTTGACTATTCATTGTTTTTTGTTTGTTGGAAAAAGTTCTATTGTCACCGTGCCCCTTGTCCATCCCGTGCCGCCATCAGCAGGGAGACTCCACGTAGTCATTGTCGAGGCCTCTGCGGAAGCGAGCAGTTAGCGTGCGGCTGATGACTATGACCCGGGGGGCCATGCAGTCCTCCCGCCTGTGGAGAATGTTCCAGATAAGGATAGCAGCTGCCAAAGTTGCCAGTAGGCAAGCACCAATATCTAGGTAACAGGACCAGGATAGATTTGTGTGGGGTCCAATGCGGTAAAAGGTCACAAGTCCTATGACCAGAACGAAACC
>WWET01000999.1:245875-260005 GCA_011038615.1 Limnodynastes dumerilii
CAACTCTAATACTGTTTGCAACAGATGAAATATGTCTCCCCTGCAATCAACATGGTTTAGCCCAGGTGTAACTTTAAGTTCTTATTTTAAGAAGATTCTTAAGTGTGAATCAGGTCCTTAGTTACGCCATCTACGTACCATTTCTGTACGTAGATTGCGTAAGCCCATTATGCTACCAACCATTTAATGACAACATTACTGGGGCAGTAACCAAGGGGACAAAATATTGTTGTAGACAAAGTATCCTCTACAAACTGCGCGCCTGACTCGCACTTAAGAAGCGCACTACGCATGCGCAGCCAGTCTGTGTACCAGTTAGATATGTAGATTGCCTCTGTGCGCTCTTTAAAGACCGCACGGAGTAGTTTACGTAGAAAGAGGCGGCGTAACGCCGCCTCGGGGAGTGATTAGGAAGAAGTGGGAGGGGGAAGGGAATTAGATTAGCCGGGAAGCATAGGCGTGTCTATAATGGGTGCAGGGTGTGCAGTGCACATGGGCCCCTCAGAACAGGGGGCCCTGTGGCATGCATCCTGCACTCTGCACCCTGGGTTGGCATTCAGCATCTATTTCTTCCCTCTAATATCTTCTGGAGGGAAGAAATAGGTGCAAAATTAGTCCCCCTTCCCCTGAGGTGGAACTGTCCCGATTCGCGGGTTGCCCCGCAAATCTGGACAGTCCTGTCTCAGGTAACGGAAGCGGGGCGGCCCATGTGCAAATCCTGCTTAAAACGCCCCTGCCGGGGAGGGCGGGGATGGGGAGGCGGTGAAAGGCAATATCTGTATGGACATTGCACGGTTAGATTAGGTAGCCCTATGGAACTCATAAGTGGCATAAGGTGCCTAAAAACAGGGGGGGGTTAGGGGCTGGAAAGTGAGTTAGGTGCGGATCTGTCTCTTATCTGTGAATACAGTCCTGCATTGTTATATTGTGCGGTTACAAGATCTAGATACAAGTTAAGACGTTTCAGCATATCGCAACCCAGCCCATATTCAGAGTACTGGACGTAGAACATATACGTCTGGTGTTTAGCGATTTTTACTACTGCGCATGCGTAGTCATTTTTTAACGTGATCTACGTATCTTTTTCTTGCGTCTTTCAGACCGCATTTACGCAATCTACGTAAGAAAAAGATACGTAGATTACGTTAAAAAATGACCACGCATGCGCAGTAGTAAAAATCGCTAAACACCGGACGTATATGTTCTACGTCTGGTACTCTGAACACGGGCCAGTGATTGTAAGTGAACACACTCCATTTGGTTTGCACTCATTGGACAGTGTTGTGGCGCACTGAAATGTTTCTATTGGTACAAAATGAAGAGCCGTGACTGACGGAGGGATATGAAGTCACACACTGGTGGAACAGGACAGTGCTTTTACGTTGGATGTAGAAGCAGAGCAGTGGCGTTAGGATGACACTTACTTGCAAGTTGAAACACAGCAGCAATGGCTTCTTCCCACCACTGAGAATCCTGGGATATAATTGGCAGCTCCATGAGACCCATAAGGAAAATCAGCTGACCAGCAGTCAGGGCTACAGTGGCAATCAGATTGCATGCTCGCATCATGTCAAACTGCACTGGAGAGGAGAAGAGAGAGAGAAGTCACAATGTACATTTCACTCTTATACTATTGGACTCATGCGGGTTGTGCATGTTTTGTCACCACACGCTGATGATATATGCTATGGAGGCTTGAATAAAATCCAAATTTGCAACTGATGTGACGGAATGTAATGTATGGAAGGTGCTATCCTGAATTGACGTATGCCAATGTGAGGAAGGGACTTTTGTGTTCAGCACTCTACCTTAAGGATTCGGCATGTAACCCTCTACATGTGGAATGCTAGGTCGTACTTAAGGGCTTAGTCAAGCATTTACTGTCTGCTTAGCTTTCATATACCCACCCACCAAGCTTACGAAGTACGCACGGTCCGTGGTCCCACCCTGCTGTTGGAGACTGAATTCTGCAATGAATCAGTTGGGTGCGTTATGATGCAGAATCCACGGTACTGCGCATACAGCCAACAAACACATCTTGATAGATATGTGATAGATGGATAGATCCAGTGCTTTTTTTGGTAAGAAAAAAGGTGCCGGAACTCACATCAACTCACGCGCGACCACCATGTTAATCATTTTACCGCCAAAACTTTTAAAACTTGGAAAATCCGTTGACAAAAAGGAGACAAAACTCTGCTGTTGGTGCGTTCTATGAGAAAAAAAGCACTGGATAGATCAATCGAGTGATCCGGGGCCACCAGGAGTTTTGAGAGACACGGGCCATGGTGCTCCTGTGTGATGTCATTCATGAAGTCCTTCCCTGTGCATTGGTCTGCTATTGGGAAGCCTGCTACAGGAGAGTATCCTCAGGCCCCCTCTCTCTATCCTGGCTCAGGACAAAAGACCCGGCAGTTTATCCCTGATGGTGGCCCTGGATGGATAGATAGATAGATAGATAGATATGAGATAGATAGATAGATAGATAGATATGAGATGGATAGATATGAGATAGATAGATAGATAGATAGATATGAGATAGATATGAGATGAGATGGATGGATAGATAGATATCTATAAATGGCCTTCTGGCAACACTAGGGGCCAGATTTACTAAACTGTGGGACTGGAAATGTGAATGTTGCCCATAGCAACCAATCAGATTCTAGCTGACATTCTCTGGTATGTAATAGGAAAGTGAGAGCTAGAATCTGATTGGTTGCTATGGGCAACCTCTCCACTTTTCCAAACCTGCAGCTTAGTGAATCTGGCCCTAGGAGTCCCCGACAGGGGTAAAAATAGTGGCAATCGCTATTTTGTCTTTACGGTCCATGTTATAGCAGTTTGTGGGAAGTATTTGATGTATTGCACAGGGCGGCTAGTGAGAATGTGGACAAAGCGTAATAGTGTATACAGATTGTGACATGGAACGCTGTGTTTATCGTGTACTGGATGTGTCAGTAAATATGCTATAATGCCTTGGTCTTCATGCTGATGCATTGGGCAAATAATAACATGATAATTGACCTCTTCATGTGCTTAATAAGTGAATGATAACTGGCCATAGGTAAAGCTGCATCAGTTCCTGTAGCTTGAGCCCTTGCACTGATCAGCAGTTATCATGAGGGGTTGCAGTAAATGACATGTATACAAGAAGAAATACTTTGATCTAAATCTGTTACGTTGTATTGTTTGATACAATGCAGGTCTAATTTACTCAGCAGTATGGTAAAATGATTGACAGGACACTGTCCTTACACTCACTTATTAGACAGCTGACTGATGGGGAATCCAGATAACAGCGTAGCAAATAATCATGTTTTAATGTTTCCTCTGTAGCGTCATGTGATGACATGTCACTATGGTAACACACACTACAACGGTAAACGTTGATTGTAGTCATTATTATACAGTACATTTTGATGAGGAGTCTTGGCACCAGCGCTTATGTTCATTCCCTACTAGATTACTAGTAGATTATTATTATTATTGTTGTTGTTATTAATAATAACGCTTATTATATAGTGCCGCAAAATTGTCCGCAGCGCTTTACAGAGAACATTAGACATTCACATTAGTCCCTGCCACTATTGAGCTACATACTAAGGTCTTTAACCACACACACACACACACACACAAACTAGGGTTAACTTTATTCAGCAGCCTATTAACTTACCAGTATGTTTTTGGTGTGTGAGAGGAAACCGGAGCACCTGGAGGAAACCCATGCAAACATGGGGAGAACATACAACACATAAGGCCTAGTGCTCAGTGCTACTCACTGAGTCACTATATCGCTTCATGTGGCATGTACTGTATGTGGTTTTATCTTAGACTAAGTGAGTAGTTGCATTAAATATTCATTCCATGGGGACAAGGCTTGTGTTAAGGTAAAAGCTAGTTCCTTGCATGAAATGGTCTCACAATTTTACGACAGAGAGAAGTGTTAATCTTTGCAATGGCTGGAATCTTCAGGCTTCATTTTGAGTGAGTGACAAGGCAAATAGATAACTAATGGATTAAAAATTAGCAGTCTGTAAACCAGAAAATACAATGCCCCTTGCAAAGCACTGGCTTGTCCAAGTAAACCTATGGCTTTTTTTCCCCCTTGCATTTTTCTGAACTAAATGAGGTCCTTTGCCTTAATGTTGATTGATCATTTAAACAGTGATCAGTGTGATGCACATTAAGCAGAATGACATCTGTAGTTTTATAGGGAGGGGCAATCTTTCATCACTTCATCACAGCTCTGATATGGCTGCAGTGCCACTTATGGCCAAGAGGGGGTGCCGCTTGTCACTTAGGATGCCCCCAAAATATTTTACGTGATGCCAGGCAATCTCCCCAGTGTGGCAGTGAGTGTGGCTTAAAAGCACTGTGTCTAATAATAATGCAGCTGAATCAGTATAATGTGAGATCTATATATCAGCTGCAGGATGGAGAAAAAAGCTAGGTTACCTGTATAACAGGTCACTAGTGTCCCTAAATGTCCACTTAAAATTGCTGTATGTAGCAATGCTGGGGGGGTGTCTATATATTTACCTTTGCTGATGGTGATGAACACCTTTTCCATCATTTTACTTTTTTCCTGACTGTATTGGATTCACTCTCTGTGGTAATATATGATGTAGCGCTGGGATGCAGTTGCTGATCCATCCAACCTTTTTCTGACAATGACACAGCCACCAGCTGAATGGTGATTGTCTCATTTTTTAAAAACCTCTGCAAATATAATATTGCTGTTGGGAACGGGTGTATATTTTAACCTGTTCTTAACAGCCATAGGCTGCAACGGGTAAAAGGTTGAGGCTAGGCTGTGGCAGATGCAGCAGGTATAATGTTAGTGTTAGGCTGTGGTGGGTATAATGTTAGGGTTAGGTACTCAAGAGGAAGGTTAGGGTTAGACTGTGGGACATGGAGAGTTAGGGTTAGACTGTGGGACATGGAGGGTTAGGATTAGGCTACGGGACATGGAGGGTTAGGGTGAGACTACGGGACATGGAGGGTTAGGGTGAGACTACGGGACATGGAGGGTTAGGGTTAGGCTACGGGACATGGAGGGTTTGGGTTAGGCTCTGGGACATGGAGGGTTTGGGCTAGGCTGTGGTACATGGAGGGTTAGGCTGCAGGACATGAAAGATTAGGCTACGTCAAATGGAAGGCTCGGATTAGGCTGTGGAACATGGAGGTTTAGGATTCAAGTTTAAGAAGAGGAAGGTTAGGGTTAGGCTGCGGGAAACGGAAGATTATGGTTAGGAAAGGGTTAAGGAAAACACTAACCTGTTGGTGCAGAAATCTTAGAGACTCTGGGAGTTGCAGCACCACCGCTTTCTAAAATGCAGACTGCCAGCAATCGCTGCAGTCTACATTCAGCTTCCACACGATGGTCTATCGCAAAACAGACCGTCATACTGGCAAACTGCATCCCATAGGACCTGGTCCTGACGTAAGAGAGAGCTAAGTGAGAGATGTGTGCAGAACACGTGAGACGGGGTCCAAGGGTCCACCATCCTCACGTAGGTGGCCTGCCCTGTTCCTCTGTGTGCCATCTGTGTGCCATATTGAAAATCAGAAATTCCATACGTTCCATTCCTCCCTTGCGGAAATTACGTACAGAATTTCCCTTTACGTCTGGATCAGGCCCATAGCGCTTATTATTTAATGGGAACTATTTGTATCTGTTTCTTGCTATTCTGTAAATCCCCTTCAGAATGCAAAGAACAAACAAGGGCTCCTGCAATGTTATGTTCCCTAAAGTCTGCATATAGTTGGGCCATGTGGCTCTTATCTGCCGTCACTTTCTATGTTTCTATAGTAAGGTCAGGACTAAGCAAAAGGATTTTCCAGGTGATGCAATGTTTATATTGGTGGGATCTGACCACATACCAAACAATCATACAAGACACAAGCCACAGTTATATAATGGTCACCCACACACTGAATTGGCTGCTGGGACCTGGCTCGTAACCTGCAGCATACTATGTAACAGGCTGCTTTTCCACATGTGGTATTTGACCTTTGGGGGAGCAGCGGAGGGGGAAGGAAAGTGAATGATGAATGTTTTATTACTAGTGACCTAATGCATGCTTGCATTTTCTGCCTAACCGTTTCCATGCGGGTGAGGACTGCATCACATTCCAGCTCTCCCTGTGCTCTTGTTATGTTACTAGAAGGGGTTAAACTCTGCATCAATGAACTGGACAGGCCTTGTATATCCTCAGCCCTTAGAGGTAGCTGACAACATTTCTTTATTTAAGTCTATCAGACTTTTTTTTTTTTTGTAGGTCACAAGAAATAACTGTGCTTCATGTACGCTTTATATTTTAGCCTTGTCTGAGCCACATCCATTAATTTTTTTCCCTTGGTGCTTGGATTTGAAATCCAATTGTGGTTCAACAATCAATTGACTGCTTAAGCTCACACCCCATCATTGATTGTTTCACAACTGATTAGATGTATAACACACCTACACAGTAATTTTTATACATACACAAATGTTATCTTAAAATATGTGAAATAGGTGAAAACAAAGAAAAAAAATGATTAATGAAGTTCATAAATTTTTTCCTATACCATTTGTGTTGTGTTGCCTATTTTCTTAAGTTGTGTTTACTATGACACTTAAATTCTTATGTGTTTTTATGCTGCATGTTGACATACAGGGTTTTATATTTACCTTTCTCCTTTATATTTAGCGTGCCTAATACATATACCCCAGAAAGTGGCTTTAATGATGTTGGATAGACAGTGATGATGAGGTAACTTTCTCTAGTACAAATGTAAGACATGGTTTTGCTTAGACAGTAAAAGCAGTTATTCTATTTTAATGGCAAAACAGAAGACGAGGAAGGCTGCTTATAGGTCTTGTGTGTGCAGAAGGTTGTAGCTATTTCTTTGTATTTATTCTTCCAAAACGTTTTGAGAATGGAAAAATTGAGTTTGATTCACCCAAAATATGCCAAGTAAGTTATATTACACCCTCTGCATAACAACAATGTTCTAAAATGTAAGTAATTAAGGTTAGCATGGAATAAGCAGCTCATTTGTAGAGGTTCTGCATGAGCCATCGTTTATGGTACTTTTAAGTTTTTTTTGATCATTTCAAGTTGAATGAACAGTAGTTTTTCTGCTTGGTGGTGGGTCACAAAAATAATCTGTTGTAAATACCTTGCTTAATCCCAGTAAAAGCATTATATGCCACTTGCGACTACTCTCATCTCAGCAGAGGACGCGTTCTGCGCAAAATAATATTCTTTTTTCGAAATACAGACAGCTAAAAGCTCATTTTTGTCTCTTTTTTTTTAAAACATTACTAATTAGAAACTTTTAGTAATGAATGGGAAAGTATGCCGAATTAGTTTTTCGGCATACTTACCCATTCATTATTTCTTACCGCTACCACAGACCCGCCATACCGGATTGCACAGGTGAGTGTACAAAGAGAGCGTCTGGGGAGTCTTAGGGTTAGGCTGCTGGGATGGGAGTCTTAGGGTCAGGCTACAGGGAGGGGAGTCTTAGGGCTAGGCTGAGGGTAGGGGAGTCTTAGGATTAGGCTGTGGGAAGGGGAGTCTTAGGGTCAGGCTACGGGGATGAGAACAATAGGGTCAGGCTGCGGGGAGATGCGGGATAGGAGTCTTAGGGTCAGGCTGCAGGGAGGGGAGTCTTAGGGTCAGGCTGCAGGGAGGGGAGTCAGGATTAGGCTGCGGTGATGGTAGTCTTAGGGTCAGGCTGCGGAGAGGGGAGTTTTAGGATTAGGCTGCAGTGATGGGAGTCTTAGGGTCAGGCTGCGGGGAGGGGAGTCTTAGGGTCAGGCTGTGGGTCGGGGAGTTTTAGGATTAGGCTGCAGGGAAGGGAGTGTTAGGGATAGGCTACAGTGATGGGAGTCATTACAGGGACTACAGTCTGATATTTGTTCTATTACTGTAGCTGATCAGCATTAGTTATAAAGTTTTTATGTTCTTTCCTGCTCTGAGGGCTGCACTGATGTAGAAAGGTAATAGGTTTTAGAGGCAAATGTGAGGAAACATCATTTCATTGAAAGGGTATTTGATAAGTGGAATAACCTCCTATCCGAGGTGGTAGATGCTAACAGGATTTACACATGTTTGGGAAATACTAAGAAACAAACAACAACAAAAAATGAGGATCAAATAGAGTCTGTGGCTTTAGAAACTTAAAAACCGATAATAATAAGCAGACTATTACCTGCTGTCACTTTCTGTTTTTGGATCGTGCAATGTATGCGCCACCTCTTGAGATATACCAGATGCATGTGGACATAGTGGCATTATGGCTGCTATCCTGCAATTAGTATTTATAAGCATAACAATCCAGCATGCCTGTCTTCAGCATGGAGAGGGGACTCTAGGGATGAGGATAACAGGAGAGTGGTTCATAGAAGGTGATGCGTTATTACTGCCCTCATATACCACTGACCTTCATCTCAAGACAGGCAGAGTTTTTAATTGTCCATGTACATAACAATCAGAGTTTACTAATACCATCGCTTAACAAGAGGGCAACTCAAGTCATTGACCAAACTGATATGCAGACATGATGAGACACCAAGTATTGCTGCAAAGATACTTACACTTGACTGTATTCCGGGATTCTTGTAATCCAGATGGTTCAGAACCCCAGCCAATAGACTGGCACACCCTCTCCTCTCCGTGCCCCGGCCGAGGGCTCACCCCTCTTCCAGCCAGGCACATCTTCCATAGACCAACGCTCCGCTTGCGTCCTTCCTCCATTGTTTGGTACACCCAGTTAGGCGTGAAGGCAGCAACATTATTGAGAATAAGGGACACCAGTGCCACTGCCACAGCCACGGCCACAAGTCTTTGCATGCCCATCGCCCGTTGCCCCCAAACCCCCCCTCCCCTGCTTAAACAGGACGAGCCCTGCTGCACCTCACAGGGTCAGGAGCTGCTAGAGGACATCCCCACTCATTTTGAGAGGCGAGAGCCCCCCAGAAACGGCACAGCCAGACAGGCTGCCTTGGAAGTCCCATGAAAGGGAGATTTAACGTGAAAAATGCTCCAATTTTCTGTCTCCGCTCTACCCACACTCCGGCAAGGCAACCCCCACCTCCTGCACTAGGAGATGCAACAGCATTCCTGTCTGGACCCCACCAAACTATGAGCCCCCACGAACACTGGAAATCAGACCCTTTTCTTCCCACGCCCCAAGAAGACAGATGTGTTCCAGATGTGTGGCCCCTCTCTGTCCATTCACACACAGTGTGGGCGTCTGTTAAAGTTTCTTAAGAAGCAGAGATGCAACGGATTCCATAAGCAAAAGATTTCTGCAGAGAGAAAGGGAATCCCTGTTACTCCCAGCAGCAGTTTGAGGATGCAGTAGAGAGAGAGCTGAACAGTGTGTGTGTGTGTGTGTGTGCAAGCAAAGAGAATCACAGAAAAAGAGAAGAGAGAGAGAGGGGGGGGCAGGAGACGGCAGCTGATAGGAAGTTTTTGTTTTACAGATATATATATATTTGGCATGGGATTCTGTTAATTTGTTTCCTAACTGTCTCTTGTAGCAGAGGAAATGGATGTTGGGTTGTTGTTTTTTTGTCGCTGTGTTTCCCACCCCCCCCTTTCCTCTTTTCTCCCAGCTCTCCTCCCTCATTGGAGAGTTTTGGGTGTAGATAGAAATCCTATAAAGAAACTCCGAGCAGGATGCATTTCCTGGAAAGTAGATAGCCCCATTTTCCCTCCCCCCTCCTCTTTTTCTAATAAGATGCATAGCCGGAGAGGAAGATATTACAGCCAAATGCTCAATTCTCTTCCTCAAATGTTCAGTTTATTTCGTGCAGATGAGTCGGAAGCAACTAGTTCCATCGGTTACGTAGGAAATTCTAAGCATCTTTCGGGTCAGATCCAGAGTTATGTTTCCATTATGTTTCCTAGCGTAGTGTACGTACTATACTATACTATACTATACTATACTGTACTATACTATGTACGTACCTCGCATGCCGTTTCACGCTTCCTGAACCCGACCTTCACTTTACGCAGCGTAATTACTGACATACATATAGGCAGCACGTACTTATGAGCCTAAGTACACCGATACTGTATGATTTAAATGCCTCACCCCGCCTCCGACGCATAACTACAGGTGTCATATGGCTGGCATGCCCCTTCATACTTAGTTACGGTGAAGATACGTGACTGGCCCATACGCACTGAGTTACGTTACATAACATCGTGCGCGTGCAGTAAGTACTAATGAGAGCTTTTACGCTAGCGGCTAGCGTAAAATCACTCGCGTACGTAGCTCTGGATCTACCCTATCTTTCTTAAGTAAATAAAAATAGCAATACAATAAATTAGCATTTTTCTTAATCATAATATATGCTAAGGGGGGCGGTATCCGTTTGCTGATCATTTTTTGGTGTTGCAATGCATCCACGGGCGGCACAGTGCCAGGAAGGAATTCTGTATCCAAAGGACCGAGATTGGTCTTTGCACTAAATCCGACGGCGGAGCGTTACAGAGCAGGAAGTGGAAGCATCTCCTCTCTGTGGGCTAATTGTACAGTTAGGGCTGGCTTCAACCCTACGTTGAATGTTAAGGTAGAGGTGAGCTGGCTTAACAACCCTACGAGCAAGGGGAGTCGCCTCCCCTCACCCGTGCAGGAGTTAGGATGCAGTGGCGATCCGACATCAGACCTGTAACCATGGAGACCTGGATGCGGTCCTAAGTAATGATCAGACGATTATCATGTAGGGCAGGCTTGGTCAACCTGTGGATCTCCAGATGCAAAACTACAAGTCCCACCATGCTTTAGCTACATAGGAATAGCTGATACCTGAAAAGCATGCTGGAGAGCCACTGGTTGGCCAGGCTTGGTGTAGTGTATGGCAAGAAGCAATTTATTAGAAAGAAGACAAGATGGTCCAAAAAAGGATAGTCTTTTGGCAGTGGGGAGATTATCCACATGTTTGTGGTCACTGCAGTGTCCCCAGTGATTGTGGACCTGTGTTGGCTGCTGGATGTAGCAAAATGTGCCGCTAGCTTAAGCCTGTAACAACCAATCAGCAATAAGCTTTTGTGTGTTTAGAGCAAATCAAACACTGTAAGCAGGTCTCTGATTGGCTGCTAGTGTATTTCTGCAGAGATGACCTCCTAAGTAATGCTGCATACATTTAACACAACGCAAAAAAAGGAACGATTTTACCAAAGAGTTAAAGTTCCAATAAGCATGTCAATTTATACATACACATCACTACGTCTGTGATTTTCCCATAACCCTCTGCTCAAACGATCGTGACATCATAGATTTTAATACACGCACCCACAAAGGCATCCCTGCTGGAGGAAGTAGATGCAGAGAAGTTGGACAGAAGGTGGTGAGTGTATACACACTTTAGAATTGTTACATAATTGATGGGCAATATTTATTAGGAAGTAAGAATTAATCATATCACACAAAAATGTATAGGAAGAAATGGTCATCACTGATTATGGTGATAATATAAACATATATTTATACAGCTAAGGAGTACTTGGAGTTTTCCTCCTGGGTTTTACCAGTCCTCTGAATTGCTGATGGTTTGACACTGGGTCCTTGAGCAGATTGTGTTAAATGTCACTGTCAGATATATATATTACAGCCAGAAGAGGGCGCTGTCCCACAATTTACATGGACAGACCAATTACCTGTCTTAAAATATTGCTAATTCAATAGAATAAACTCCATTGTTTATATATTTTTGCATATCTTATTTTCTGTAGATGTAAAAATGTTTTTACAATGTCACTTTTCTATGGCCTACTGCTTGATCTCATCTTCTTAATGTACCCTAGCTGAGCAGTTGCCTGTACCTTTCTATCTATTGTCTCCATTTTGCCGTAGCGCTGGATGTCCTCTTTGCTGAACCAGACTAAGGGCCAGATTTACTAAGTTGCGAGTTTGGAAAAGTGGAGATGTTGCCTATAGCAACCAATCAGATTTTAGCTGACATTCTCTAGTATGTAATAGGAAAGTGATAGCTAGAATCTGATTGGTTGCTATAGGCAACTTCGCCACTATTCCAAACCCACAGCTTAGTAAATTTGTCCCTAAGAACCTGCTACAATTGCTTTCCTTATTTTTGCGTTCCTGTACTTGACACCACATTGGTCATTTAGTACAGAAATAACTATTGTGCAATACAGTTCGTAGGATTTTAGTGTTACAGTAACACGTGGAGCGGTAGAAGCTGGTGAAACAGATCCAGATTTCTGCAAAAGCGGCATTTTTATGATCGCAAGGATAAGATTTTGTGAACATGCATGTTCTCAGTACAGGTTTGTAATCTCTGATCCAGGGCGTTTCTGACGATGGGGCGACATGCGGACAACTGTACGTTAAGTAGGATGGGGTATATATTCAGACTTCCGCTGACCTCCCTTCACCCACATGGAAGTCTGGATCCAGTGGAGATCTGCCGTCGGGTCTGGATCCAGTCCTGTAGAGCCGCCCTTAGCAAGGGAAGGGCCTGGGACAGTGGCTCCTAGGGCCTCCCTCTTCATCATGCCCGGATTGGCTCCTGAACTGCTCATGCACCGATCATCTGCCGTTGCTATTTATTGGTTTATAAAGAACGCTCAGCACTGAGCACTGTTTATAAACAAATTAAGCTGACAGCCGCTAGCTTCAATCACAGAGCCGTAATCGCCTGCTACAGTATATTAGTAGCGCGCCCCGGCTCTGTATATGAAGCTGCTGGGTTGTAGTGGCGATGGGGTTTGGCCAGAACCTCTATCAGTGAGAATGGAGAGCAGTTCTGGAAGACCCTCGCTGTAGCAGGTGGTCACAGCTCTATTACTAAAGCTAGTGGGGCCCAGTTCAAACGCCCTAGGGACGGCACTGCGGCCCTGTGTTACAAAGGTCTGGCGTCCATCTTGGTTACAGTGAAAACACAATTCCCATTTTGTAGAAGCAAGAAGTAACCGGACGATGAACTAACTAAAGATAATGCTGTGGCATGCGTATGTGTACATGGTGCCACTATTATGTTATTGTTTTTCCTCTTTCATTTGCAATAAAGCCATCCGCTTCTAATGTGTTTACTTTTATTGAATATTAATGTAATTGGACAGAAATGAAATCCTTCCTTCAGAAAAGGTCTGTATGATTGCATAATTATTAACATTTATTACCACGTAGTTCAGCTGCCGTGTACAGAACAGCATGAAAAGGAACGGTCTCCTGCAGCAGTGTAACAGGAGGACATTAAGGGCAAGGTTTACCAAACTGCAGAAAAGCAAAAGTGGAGCTGTTGCCCATAGCAACCAGTCGGATTTTAGCTCTCACTTTCTTATTACATACCAGAGAATGTCTGATTGGTTGCTATGGGAAACATCTCCACTTTTCCTTTGCCACAGTTTGTTGAGTTGGTTGATGAAGGAACTGTTCCTTTAGACCCCCCGGCAAGCACGTCCCTCGCACCCACAGGGAGGCACTCCGCCTCTTAGCTGCGTCACTGCCATAGCAGGAAAGTGTTATCAGGGTCTACACCAAAGCTTTTACTGATGTGATGAGTGTCCAGAGGAAGAGCAGGATACACACCTTATCCTCTCTCTCCAGTGCTCACTGTATGGAGCTGTTCTACATTTCACTATGAATGACCTGCATGAGATCCTTACACAGAAATGCCTAATATACCAATGGAATATTCCTGGGCACCTTTAACTTAATCTGCCAGTGCCTGAGTTATTTTTAATATTAAGCGTACCACGTGCTAATGTGTACTATGAAGAAATGATTATATAACCTGGAATCATTGTGAGTGAGGCGGAGGGGTAGTGGGGTGTGAATATTATTGCTAATATTATAATAATATGTGTTTCTCCTGTGTACCTGTGCGGTGCTGCTGTGTAGAAGAGATCTTCAGTGGAGGTCACATGTCATGCTCACGAGCAGGGGTGGAAAGAGAGACTTGGGCCCCACGGCAAGGAGATGGGCCAAGTCTGGATGGGCGGGACTTGGGGAGGGGGACATGGCGGATCTCTCTGCGTGAAAGAGGTTGACAGCTTAAAACAGCGTTCAATGCTTTATGTATGAGTGCTGATTGTGTGTGTGTGTGTGTGTGTGTGTGTGTATATATATATATATAGGCATGTAAGAAAAGTGTCACTCCCA
>WWET01000999.1:287705-299255 GCA_011038615.1 Limnodynastes dumerilii
TTAAGTAAGTGCTTGAAATTAGTTACTTCTGGGCTAAACCATGTTGATTGCAGGGGGAGTCATATTTCATCTGTTGCAAACAGTATTAGAGTTGAGAGGTGATGTTTCGTATCCCAAGTCTAAATAACAGTGTGATAGTAAAGCTGGTCAGTATCTGTGTGCAGTAAGCAATTCAAAGATATATCCCTGCATGCAAAGAATACAATTAACTTAACCCCCCCTGAAATCAACATGGTTTAGCCCAGGAGTAACTCATTACAAGCACTTACTTAAGTCTGGATCCAGCCCATGTGTCTGTTTGGAGCTTTAGTGGTCAGGTTTTACTAAGCAGGGGCAGGTTCCGTATAACACACATAAAACAGGCTCTTCCTACCGTCAAGAACTAAACATTTTCTTTAGTTTGCTTAGGAATCCCTCCGTGTTCTCCCCTGCCTGCTCAGTCTTAGGACTGTCCTCAACATCCTCAGATCTCTGCTGGGCTCTGCCTAGTGGGCACAAACAGTAAACAGGCGTCAGAGGCTCTTTCTCCAAACCATCGTCTTTCACCTCACTAATCGAGCATTGCACGGCGCGGAAATTGATCCTGTAATGAGGAATAACGCCCATCCTCCGCGCACACCCTGGATTGCCTTCAGATGGGCCATACCTGTGATATCATTTAACTAGGTCTGTGTAGACCATCGGCACCTGGATACTTACTGCCTATGTCCACAAACAGAGCCCAGCGCCAGAAACATTTAACTCTTTACAGGGTGAAGAGGAGCAAAGAAAAATTGTTTATAAGGTTTTTTTAATCAAGCTATTAAAAAAATGGAACGTAAACATTTTAAAAATAGCAATAAGTCAACCGGAAAGCAGGGTATACGCTATGGGCTGGATCCAGAGGCCCGCTGCGAATGCGACAACCCCTCAGTGGCAGCGGATTTCCGATAGTTCCATCCATGTTCGTAGAGAACACGTCTGTCACATGTACGGCACTTCTGTACACAGGATCCTACCTTCCGTTGTACACACCGGCCCTACTGCAAATGTGGCTGGTGCATAATGGTGAATCACATACAAGGGCTTAACCAAACCCTTACTGTACGATTACCATACCCCCCCCAACACGTGTACACGCTGAACACATGACAGGTTATCCAGCCCTGCCGTCAGAAAGGCTTCCGGCATGGAGCCCTGGTTCATGAGGATCCGGACCTGCGGCGGAAATCTTTTGGGCACAGTAGAGCAACGCGACCATATGATGAAAGCAGGTTGCAGAAAACAGATGCATTTCATATCTCTGGATCCGGCCCTACGTGTATTTATCACAATGACGTTATATCAGCAAAATTTTGGGGCGATTAAACGACGATATGTACTCTGTACCAATCAGGCAATCACTGCACATGATATCATTCCAAACACTCGTTTATCGGGTCATCAGAAAGACATATATAGCGTGTACCCAGCTTACAAATCTGTCTGTGAACCCACAGGGTCTGAAAAGAAATATCTATGCTCTTAAACACAAACGTCGGTTTTACATTGATGAAGAACCTTTGTCAGGAGTATTTTGCTATTTTTCTGTGCTCCCCTTTAGAGAATACACTGCATTAGAGACTGACCCAGGGATTAGAGATGATTTAGATACCTGTATTCGTGTTTGTAATTCCATTCACAGTGCCCTCCATGTCAGATTCATCTTCAGCAAAGCTCAGCATCAGCGCCCGTTGTCTGTCAGTAATGTTCCTAAGGAGAAGCAGAGAGATGTGTGAAGCAGTCGGTATTTAGGACAGCGGGCAACGTCCTCATGTCTCCCTAGCCCTCTCACCTAGGAACCTTCAGCTTGATGTGGATGTAGTGGTCTCCATAGCCGTAACTGTTCATTCTGGTTATGCCTTTGCCGCTAACTCTAATACTCTGATCAGCCTGGGTCCCAGCTGGTATCTGAGGGCACACGTGGGTAGAGGAAGGGGTGGAGATACATAGCGCACGCAGACATTAGTAGGAGAAAGTTAAACAATTCTTATAGCCGAATTGGGAGGACGAGAACTTACAGTGACATTGATGGGTTCATACAGTCCTTGTGCCCGGGCAGTGCCACCTAAAACCGCTTGAGCGATGGAAACTTGCAGGTCTGAGTGTATATCTGCCCCATCCCGCCTGAAGATAGGACTCCTCTGCACCTGGAGGACGTAATGTCACCATGAATTAACACAAGAGCAGCACGTAAAAGTTCCTAAAACATATTCATAAAGGTATCAAGCGCTTAACGGTCTATCAGATGGCGGATTCTCTGGATATGGGGGTCTACCTACCCATTAATAAAACACACACAAATATTAAAGACAGCCGGAGTCTGGCGCTACAGAGAACTATAAAACAGAATGCAAGATGGCAGACTGCCAGCTATATATAGGGTCACTAATCCAACGCTGTTATTTTCTCTTTCACCAATGTCATATGGAAATGGGAGAACATTTTGCATTCTATATTATAGTCCTTTGTTGCACTGGACTCTCCGGCTGTTTTTAATATTTGTGTAAAATGCAAACTGCTTCACAGCACCAAAAGATTATGGGCCTGATTCATTTAGCCTCGAACCCGCGTCATTTGCAGCGCAAATTTTTTATTTATTTATTTTTATTCGCATTTCATAGAGACGTGCATAAAAATCAGCTACCGTAATAGACGGGAAAAACAGCACCGCAAACTTTTTCACGTCTATTGCGGTGCGAATTTCTAATTGAATCAGGCACTAAATATGCCAAATATCACAGACAGTAGCAATTACCAACAGTAGAAACATTAATGAAATAAAGGGGACAATTGAGCAGTGTGAAGTTATAGTGTTGGGTGTGCGCTTCCTATGTGTAGGAAACCACATTTATTATATGCTTGTTCCCCAAATTGCCCTGTCCAGAGTCTAACCGCAATAACATGAGATACGAATGATGAAACGCTGTGTCAGTCTGCAGAGCAGTGCCCTCTGCTGGCATGAATTCAGAATAATCACAAGGATAGCAACGTTTAAAACCAGCCAACCAGAACTCATTAACTTTGTACAACTAGTCAGAGAATCATTCACAGGCCACAGCTAAACAGTACACTCAACGCAGGAAACCTAATAGACAGAGATCAGGCATTCTATACCAACCCGAAACGTGATGAAGATTTCCTTCTTCCCCACCGGCATTCGAACAGTCTGACCGTCTTCCACACCTGACAGAGAAAGAAGACGACTCTGTTTCACAATCAATTCAACCTGTATCGAACAACTGCTTAAGTGCATACAAATGAGGAAGGCTGGGAGTTATAGAGACTAAACACGGTGCAGTCATTGGCAGAGTTTATAGGCCAAACCAGGGCTGGAAGTGAGAAGGGGGGGTATGCTATACCTTCACTTCTCCCACAGCTTTAATTGAAAAGCAATACATCTCTATTCACGTCTATTATTTTTATATTTTCATACCACTTCTAAATGTCCACTTAGAGCCCTGGTCCAAACTGAAAAGAAAGATGATTCATTCCTATGGGCTACATCAGTGTGTGTGCTGTGGACTCACAGGGCTACCACATGTCTAAGGCCAGTCAGTCCCTCATAGTCTGCTGTGTAATGACAGGAAAGAGGTTTTACTAAGCCAGTATTGGCTAACCTGTGGCACTCCAGGTGTTGTGAAACTACAATTCCCAGCATGCTTTGTCAGGAATCTGCTATGCTTTTGCAGTTAGGGCATGCTGGGACTCATAGTTTCACAACACCTGGAGTGCCACAGGTTAGCCAATACTGTACTAAGCCAATGTTTTTCGTGTCAGTACAGAATAGTCTCTGAGTCACTGCATTAGAGACCATCAAAATCTACACAGCAGAAGAAAGATAGTATAAAAAAAAGTCTGAGAAAGGTCATTTATTAGATAAAAATAAAAAATAAATTGTCTTTACATAAACACTTAAGTTGTTTTGACTCAGCTACGTAATAAAACAGGACTGCTCAGTAAATACTTTGAGACCCTTAATGTGCCTCAACCTAAGAATATGTTATTAGAACGTCTTTTGTGCACAGAAAGCTGATTACCGTCCTCTCAGCACTTACCAGCGGGCACCGGCACAGTGACAGATTTCCGCACCTTGGTCTCCCCGCTGCCTCGGCAAGACAGACAGGGATTTGTCATCGTTGACCCCCGTCCACCACAGCGCCGGCATGTAGATCGCATAACAAAAGGGCCAGTGTTGATGGTCTCCTACGGAGAGATGCTCTGGTCACATGAGTGATCTAATACAGGCCGCAGAGAAGAACAATGCATTATGCACCGGATGGGCGATGCTTCCCTTACCATGCCTGTGCCGTTGCAGTAGTTACAGTGCTGAAGCTTGGTGCCAGGCTCGTTTCCTTTGCCGTTGCACCTTTGACACGTCTCTGTGATGTTAATAGACAGCTCTTTGTTCACTCCCTTGGCCGCCTGATTGAACGTGAGGTCCATGACGTACTGAAGAAAAGAAAGGTGACCCCAGAGTTATAACCCATGTCTACAAGAGCATCGATAACCAATGCCTATGATTGTCTATTGTGTGTACTGAACACATAGCGCTTCATTTAGGTCACTGGTTCTGGAAAACAGGGCACATAAGGAGCAATGAACAATATTCACCTCTTGGGGCTGGTTGAAAACATTATTGAAGTCACCAAAGGGCGATCCAGAAAACTCTCCAAAGATCTTGCGGAAGAGTTCCTCCGGATCAACAGAGGGTCCACCTCTCCAGTACTGCTGCCCCCCTCCGCCAGCACCCGCTGCAAAGTCAGCAGTGCCATATGCATCATACTGTTTACGTTTCACTTCATCGCTCAGAACCTGCAACCGGAAACAGGTGTGTGATATTAGCAGGATACACAAACGGCCGATGGCTTCCAAGAAGGAATCAGTCAAATACACGAGATCAGTTATTTACAACCGCTACCAGACACATGCTACAGTGCTATGCAAACTGCAGCTGTTGTATAAGCCAAGCTTACTCCCTGTTGTAAAGGGCTAATCAATAGGTTGTTGACATACAAGTAAAAGCATCCAATGAGTGTACAGCTTGTATGAAAATTACCTCATAAGCTTCTGCCAACTGAGAGAACTTCTCCTTGGCTTGAGGATCTTCTTTGTTGGTGTCTGGATGGTATTTTTTGGCCAACTACTCAAAAAGATTAAACACTGATTATTTTAGCTTCTAGCACCAATGGATGACAGGTTAAACTGTAAATTATGGAACAGGTTAGAGAACCATCAGGCTGCTGTGAACCCTAGAACTGCATTCAACATGTGTCTACTATTAGACAACTCCTTCAAGTCTCATCAACCAGCCACCCCAACATGTATCAAGAGGTGTCTGCTATTAAGCTCTACAAAAGAGGCAAACTAGGTGACAAAAGCGGAATTTATACAATTGAACATCACACCTGTTGTACTTTTACAGTGAGGAAACCAGAAAGCGCTACAATGTAAAAAAGCAGCTTGTTAAAATTGGACCTCTATATGGACTATGTCAATGTGCAGACCTGATCACCTACAACTATAACCTGCTTCCCAAAGTCCTTTGCAGCATAGTCAGCCATTATCACAAACTTGTTATAAATCGTGTGTGATATTTTATCTGTAATAAAACATGATGGTGCATACATACCAAAGCACACAGAAGATTTATTGTATGGAAGAACGGAAGAAGGAAAGAAAGACCTGAATGAGACATCTGACAGGCTGCATGTCTGATGCAAAATACAGTGATTATACGCAATAAACACCATTCTCAATGTTCAATTATTGTACCAGACGGTTGTACAGGGAACTCTGATACAATTGATGGGACAGTACATATGGGGCATTATAAATAAGAAAAGTTTTACAATATAAACAATCTTGTGACTAATGGTGGGTACACACTGGGGCTTTTTCAAAAGATAATATTTCCAATCACACAATCAAAAGACCGTTTCACGTTATCTCACCAGTGTGTACTGTCCACAGATGCTCAAAAATCTTTTGAAAAGGTCTGTAATCCTTTGATTTGATCTTTTGGAGCTACTAATATGCCAGATCAAAGATGGAAAGATATTTTGCTTTCTGCAAGTGTGTGCTGTGTCTATTAGGAGATCTTTGTACAGTACACACTGGTGAGATATCTGGTGAATCGGTGGATTGTGTGATTGGAAAGCTTAATCTGCTGAAAAGCCCCAGTGAGCACCGTGTTTAAGTTATATTCTACCAGAATGATTGGTACACCGTAAGTATGGTTTTAACAAAGAACTCCTGGGCACCCTGCTTTGTGAGTTTTTATATGTATAAGACAATGAATACTTAAATATAAAATGCTTACTGTACTGGATTCTACATTCCACTATGGACATAAGCTTAACTATTACAAATGATTAGTTAAGCTTCTAGACATTAAAAGAGCACAGTAAACACAGGACTGTGACCATTAAGCAACTAGGTCACACGAGGAGAGCCGGCCCCATCCTCCCTAACAACTACCAATGAAAATTCTGATGCCCTCGGGATGTCAGCAAAACCAATCAACTACAATTGTATTTTGGTTTTAAATATTTAGGATGCTTCTAGCTGCAGATGCTGATAATATTTCAAGCGCAATGAATTCTTTTTACATTTTTTCTTTAGTAAGATACGTTTTCCTGTTCAGCAAGTACCTGGTAATAGGCCTTCTTGATTTCTTTCTGGCTTGCAGTCCTGGGGACCCCCAGAACCTGGTAAAAGTCTGTTTTGTTGCAAACGGATGAACTAGTGTGAAACTGTGAGACATGTCCTGCATAGGCTACAAAAACATGGCAGAAGACAAAAGATGGAGGTTAAAGGACGCAAGGACCTATAATTATGTGAATAATGTATGTTTGTGCTTTTTTTTGTATAAAAATAATACATGTAATATCCAATATGATGATATTGCATATATTGATAAGAACACACACACATTTGACCATTGTGATGCTCACGATTTCTGACCCTTTTGACTGTCTGTGCTCTATGACACAGTGAGTCCAACAGGACCTCAAAAAGCTGTTGGCGATCGATGAGCATAATACCGATCAGTTATACTGGTTGCTTTATTCGTAGATCATATGATCAAAGAATTTGGGGAGACTTTATGGCACTTGTACTGTTTATGATGGTATAAAGCAGCCATTCGTTTTGCATGAGACAGTGTGGACAGGTTTTTTCCCATATTTTCCCTTATCTGACATCTATAAATCCCTGGATATCTCTGGCTTTTTTTGTGGATATTCCTTTGAATTGCTAAGTTTCATTAAAGAACATTTTTTATTTTTGACCAATAATGAAGTGCGGTGGACACTTTATACATTATTTAACCTTATGGGCCATGCACCTGGACTTGTATTACTTATATGCAGAGATAGTAATTGCCATTATACTTCTGGTAATGGTATCCTACAAACTGTACTGCGGTGGAAAAAGGGGCATTACGCTAATTGTAATGCTCCTTTTTTAAAAGGACAGC
Organism: Limnodynastes dumerilii; assembly: GCA_011038615.1. NCBI lineage: Eukaryota > Metazoa > Chordata > Amphibia > Anura > Limnodynastidae > Limnodynastes > Limnodynastes dumerilii. Next base: position 295,204 of record WWET01000999.1, read on the forward strand.
ACTTTATCATTTATATATTTAGAATGGACTATCTACTGGTGCATGCTGTCCCCTGCATATCAACACACCCCTTATAATGCCATTTAAAATAGTTTTTAAAGTTAGAGATAGCAATTCATCATTATACATAAACACTGTCTTATAGGGCTGCCACTACAGAAAATAAATTTCATTAAAGGCAAAAAAACCTCAAGATTTGTTTCCAGATCTGAACTTGTATCATCTATATAGAGAGAGTGGACCTTTCCTCTGCAAGCATGTGGCTGTGCACACCTGGTGTATAACTACAAGTCCCAGCAAGTCGTGTGGCTAGGGCAATCAGGCAGCCACAGACAGGACAGGATAACCTTGGAGGGACCCAGCACCCACACATGGTAATAGAGCTGGCCACTAGCTGTACTCCAGGGACTCACTGCAGATCAGACACCCACCTCCTGAGGACACCCTGGCCGACGGCGCCTGCAAAGCCAGCAGCAGAGCCCCGTTACCACGGCGCCATCGATGGACCCCCGCCGGCAGCTGGCTCCGAGCGCCTGTCACGGCAACTGTAAACCAACGCGAGGAACAGCGAGCCGCCATCTTGCCGGGCAGTCTCCTCCACAGCGCCTGCGTCACACGCTCACCGGGTGAGGAATGTCATTGGGACACCGGAAGTCCGCCATCTTACGCCTCTCAAGCGCCATCTGCGGCTAAGCGTAAACGGGCCGGCCGCCATCTTTGCACTCCCTGTGTGGGGAGGACACGTTCTACAGCTTTCTAGAAAAGTGGTGCACATGTCAATTGATTGGCGGTCATATCCTTGCTTCAGCCTGAGAAACAAAGTTTAGCTTGTCTCACTTTAAACACATTGATTTATTTAAGAAGAACTCCATGTGCAATAGTTTTCTTATTCTAGGCCTCTGTGACTCTCCAGGTGCTGTGAAACTACAACTCCCAGCATGCTTTAACGGCATAAACTTGGCTGATACCTGATTAAGCATGCTGGGAGTCGTAGTTTCACAACAGGCCTTTCTTATTTCTTTATCTTATCGTTAGCAATTTGTTTTTATTTTTCTAATTGCCAAAACTTAAGCATTCCCAAACTTTAAATATGGGGCCATGGAATGTTTGTATTTTGAATTTTTACAGTTCTTATTATCTCATGCACTATATGCTTATTTCCTCACCTTTATTGTTTATTATTTATGGCTTCTATTTATCATGTACAAATCAAACTGTTTGTAGAAATTATGATAAAATGGTTTGTTTTCTTGGTACTTGTTTATCTTTGCGGCCCCCTGCTGGAAAGGCCGCTGGTTACGCTACTTGCGTATTTTTTTCTTCGGCAGAGGGCACGCGCGTTCCGGTGCAACTGTGTGTGTCCCCCGGTGGTGGCGGCCCATGTAAACAATGAGGAGGGTGTCTCTCCGTCCGTCCGTCCGTCTCCCTCCTTCGTGTCCCCAATGTCCCTGCTGTGTCATGTCCCCAATGTCCCTGCTGTGTCATGTCCTGTCTCCAGAGGCTCCCGCCGCCACAGAACATCATCTCCGTCTGTCCATCCGTCCCCGATACAGCAACATGTCCGGTCACGGACATTGCTGCATTAGTGTCACCCATGCACGCACGCACCCGCCTTTTCATGTCTGGTCTCCAGCCGCCGCTGCACAGAACATCAGTGTCACCTACCCACAGTGCCCGTGCCCCCAGAGAGAGAGAGAGAATTGGAAAAATACAAAATTAATGTACGTGACTTACGTAGCGGGGGCCGCAAAGATAAACAAGTACCGTTTTCTTCTGTAGACTTGAAGAGTCACTGGCTGTATATTTTCTTTTATTGTTGTAGTACATTGAGGATAAATAACATCTAACTATATAAAAAATAAACCCATAAACGTTATACATTATAAACAACATAAGGTAGTTTAAGGTCAACCAGTGTCACCTAATGTACACATATCAAGGAAAAAAATGTAGGACAGGATCTTGAGATAACATTGCTCTACTTTTTGTGCATTCGGGTCAGATTGCTTCTGCTTTTCACTCCTGTGCTTGTAACCGTCTATCCTTCTGTGTTGTAAAGCATTGCAACCCAACCAGAAAAAAGAGAAAAGACACCTTTCCCTTTTTGTGAGGGTCCTGCAGATTTTTACATCGTTAGGCGATATTTGAAGTGGAAATTTACAATTGTTAAAAATGTTGACATTCAGAATTATTTAAAAGTCCCATTATGACTGGTGTAATTGTTGGTCATATAGGACCTGATTCACAGTTAAGAAGGGAGATAAGTACAAATGGGATTGCAATTATATGCATGGAAACTCCCTTGACACGCCCTCGTGTTTGTTCTTAATTGACTAAAGAATTCCAAAGGTACCCTTATTTTCCTGTGCTTCTAGAGTTACTGAAGAATAAATGTACACAGCAAACCGTGCCGTCTGCCCCACTTAAGTGCCCCCCCACGCCCACTTTTCTTAACCTCCTTTTTATCTTTTTTCTTATCTCATTATGAATGCCATTGTAAATCACTCTTAAGGGTTCACTGTTCTTGAATCCTTCATAGATTATGAAAATAAAGGTACTATGCTTGTGCAGTATAACTGTTACTAAAAATACACACAGAAGCAGAAGCAGCTTCTTAACTTTGAATCAGCTCCATAATTCCCATTTAAAAAAATAGTTGATAAAATGTCCTAAAATCTTGAAATGCATTTTAAAAATGTTAATAAGTTTTATAAATGTTTATGGAAAATTGTAATCCACATGTTCTCGTGTACATATTGGTAATAAATAAATTATGCATAAAAAAGTTTGATACTGGAGACATATTTCTTGTTTAGCATGGAAAATCACTTTTCTGAATTGCGATTTTAATAGAGATACATATGTTTATGATGCATTTATGAAGGGCCACATTTCTTTAGAATAGCTTCAGTACTCAAATGGTGATGCTACTAAGGCAAGGTACATAAAATGTGATCACTGGATCTTAGCTTAGCTCACATAATGGAGGCCTCCACTCTATGCAGGCAATGAATTCAAAATATGTACATAAAATTACTTGTTACTGGAAATGCATTCAGTGCTAAACACTGTTAGGCTCATGTAAAGTTATAATCTAATATTTTATGGCATGTATAAAAGCATTGGACAAAAAGTACTTAGTTGACAGTAATATTGGTCATCGACAGATTCAGTCAATGGCCAATATCTATATACAGATATGTACATAATTAAACTTTCTGCTCCTCACCGTCATACACATGCGCTATTGCGTCCACGCCATTGTGATGCTACTGCGCATGTGCACTGGTCGGGAGCAGAATTGCTCTCCTCAAAATGTCCTTCCCCCCAGTACCCCACCAGTCACTACCACCTTCGACCCTCACCCCCACGTCTCTGTTCACCCAAGCTAGCGGAGGGCGGCACGTCCCACGGCAGCAGACTGGCTGGAGGGGGCTCCTTCCTGGATGAGAAATCTCCCTCATTCAGTCAGCTGCCTGCTCGGGGTGACTTGCGACTAATGCTCCCCCAGCCCCTACTTCCTTCTCTCATTTCCCGTCGTTTCTATTTATTGTAATAATTGATATAATTTATAATGTAATTTTTTGTTTCTATTCTATTTATTTTCAACTCTGATAGTGAATGCCTTAATCCTAATGCATGTGCAAGGCTGAAACTCAATTGTAGCAAATGGTATCTATTTATAATCTATTTTTTTGTATTGGAATCTAATGTATACACATGTGCAACTCACGTATGATAAGGACCTGATGTATGATAAGAATTTAATTAATAAGAACACGCACAGGATCTATAGTAGAGAATACAGGGAAACAAAATTAAAAAAGAAGCAGAGCTGGGACATTGTACTCAAATATTGCAGTCTTATGAACAAACCAAAAACGCAGATTAATGAAGTAAAATAGTGTAATCATTTTTTTTAATAGACATAATTTTAAATCTATTTATTTAAAATTCTAATCTAGGCTATGGAAGTGTGGCTGTTAAGCATGCTGTCGCACTACAAGTACCAACATGCCCTGTCAGTAATTTACAGTTTCTTGCAATTTGAA
>WWET01000999.1:315702-331993 GCA_011038615.1 Limnodynastes dumerilii
CTCTCCTCTTTACTTACCTGTTTCCTATACAGATTGGCAGCATTCATACAGGAGACTGTATAAACGCTGCCTATCTATAAGCGTGGGGCGGGGGATGTCCGGCGCCTATCCAGCATGGTGCCGGGATGCACCGCATCCCCTCGCGGAGTGGGTCGCACCGGCCCTGCCTGCAGTCAACATGGTTTAGCCCAGGAGTATCTCATTTCAATCACTTACTTAAGTCTGGATGCAGCCCGATGTCACTACGACGACCGTAATAAATTCGGCAAAGATGCAGCCCACAACGTAGTGTTTTTAATTGTGGACAGGGGTGCTGTGGCGGCAGTTATAAGTTCTGCAGGGAAGTACCCCTTCAGAACACCTACGTTAAAATCATTGGGAAAGTCCTTGTCCTTGCTCCTGGCTCTGTGTCTGATCTGTCCTCTCTCCCAGATTTGTCCACGCTGCTGCCTCTTTCTCTGTAAAGACAGCGTTTACGCAATCTATATACAGAAATGGTACGTAGATAGCATAAATAATCTACAACACATGTGTAGTAGTTCAATTCTTAAAACAACGTACGCAAGACGAAAACTACGTAACTGTGAATCTGGACTATGGTGGTTTATTTTACTTTACCGTTATTGGTGGATTACTAACTATAGGAATTCAACACCGGAGCTCTGTTAGCAATCCTGAGTTCCGTACATGCGAGGGAGACCACTCCCCTCACAAATGCAGACTTTTGACCACTGGACCTTTCCTTAAACTTTACGCATCGACCCCACGTTAAATGGGGCTGTCGTATAAAGAGGGATCATACGTCATGGATCCAGATAAGTGATGGAAGGCTGAAGCACACGCATGTGCGGTATTGAAATGCGGAAGTCTTGTGCGTGGAAGACGCCCACATTTTCTTAATTCCAGTCCTACAGATTTTTTTTCGGGTAGTGCAACATTTCCAATACATTAAACGTGTGCACTATAGTAATCTGATTCAAGCACATTGCTGATTGCACACTGGATTCGATCTGATCCGCACTGATTTCTCCTTTCTCTTTAGAGCTGAATGATCATGGGGATCAGGTGCAGAGCATTTCCTGGAGTCAGGATGGTTCCCTCATAGGATCATCTTCAAAGGTGAGCACACAGACACCTCTCTAAGCCCTTTCCATGAACCCATAATATATGTGTTAGAGCTATACCGTACTTACAGAAGTTGTCCCTTGTGTGTGTGTGGGCAGCTAAGGCAGGGCAGTGGCTGATGTAAAGGTGGAGACATGCTATATGTCACTTGCCTAGGTCATGAGCATAGTCTAGGGAAGCCCAATGATTTTGACTGTGCCTTTTATTCTCTTTCTCAAGCATAGGTAATGTGCCACACTGCAGATGCTGTAACATCTGTGAAGTCCCAACATGCTTTGCCAGCTATCAGCTATGCCAGGCCTAGACATCCTGTGGCTCTCCAGGGGCAAGATTTACTAAGCTGTGGGTTTTGAAGAGTGGAGATGTTGCCCGTAGCAACCAATCCAATTCTAGCTGACATTCTGTTGCATGAAACAGTTAAATGAGATCTAGAATCTGGTTGCTATGGGCAACATCTCCACTTTTCTAAACGCGCAGCTTAGCAAATCTGTCTCCAGGTGCTGTGAAACTACATATTCCATCATGCATTGCTGGGTATTATCTATACCTGTTCAGGTAGTGCATGCTGGGATGTGTAGTTTCACAACACCTGGACAGCCATAGGTTGGCCAGGCCTGAGCTATGCTAATGCTGTGGGAACATTCTGGGAGTTGTAGTTTCAAAACATCTGGGGCTATAATGGTTGTCTATGACTGCTGTACCCCTGGGTGTCTGAGCCAGATAATGAGCCTTTCTTTTATTAACTTATTTCTTTATTTTTATTGTATTGTTCAAACAACACAGTATTACAGATTTATATTGTCATATTACAATATTGTGAATAATCTATACAAATACAATATTTTCCAAAAGAAAAATACCTAACAGAGCACCATGCGTATGGTTACCTTTGATATTTACTATATTTAGTCATTTCAGATTAAATTGTATGCAAACAAACTTAATAAATACATTGTAGAGATATATATGTAAGTTGTAAAACAGGATGTTAATTATAAACGTCAATGGAGCACATTGAGCGCATTACAGCGCTGTTATTGCGTTTCCCCTTCGAGAAAGATTGGAGGGTCACCAGACATTGGACTGGATTCACAGATCAGAAGAAAATAAGTAGGTGCGAATTTGCAAAAATACTTAAATAAGTGGCAAGACAACTCCCATGACACTCACCTGGTTTCTACAGATTGTAACTGACTTCCGCGTCCATAGGGCTACCTTACCTGTCCATGCCTTTCTTTGTGCAGATTTTGTTAAAGTATGTGCGTGCTTTGCAGTCTCTGCCCATACTGGCCTAGTTACATCTCCCCTCCCACTTTACTTAACTTCCTACTCACTAGACATGGAGCTTAACTCCTTGCCTACTGTGTTTTCTGTGCGTAACATCTCGATTGCGCATGTGCAACTTGCACGAATTCGCCAAGAGACGCACATGACCTGCGTATATTTAAGAACGTTCTTAAGTGTGAATCAGAGCCATTGGGCCTGATCCAGACCTACGCCCGCCGTCGCGGGCGTAAGATCGGCTAAAAAGGCGTACGCCGGCTGAAGTTAGGGTAGCCTTCAGCCGGCGTAAGGAAGGGGCCATACGCTCGCACAGGGGGAGTGTCGGTGAAAGTGAATACCACGGGGTATTCTTAAACCTCTTATGGATTTTTCTCTGGGTGTTAGGAGGCAGTGTGGATATAAATGTCTCCCATGCAGTGATGAATTTACCCGCTTTCATTTCGCTATCCATAAGTGCTTCGATCCAATCACCCGGAAGACGTGAAGCAGCTTCTGTTCGTATGATGAACATGGTTTCTACCCTGTTTTGCAAAATAGTTTTTTTGCGCAGCTGAATTTATTGTTAACAATAATTGCTTACAACTTCTCTCTACTCGTTGTGATTCAGGGTTTATACCCAAACTGGTCTATTCAGGGGGAAATGGAATGCACGGGAGCAGGATTTGCGCTGCATGTCTTTTATCTTTCAGAAGAAATGCTTAATCAGGGGACACTCCCAAAGACAATGACACAGGTCAGGTAAGGTGCCTTACACCTGAAACAGGTCTGTTCTAGGTGCCTTATATCTGAAACAGGTCTGTTCTAGGTGCCTTACATCTGATACTCTGTGGATTCTACTGTGCCCGTCTGGAATCTCCTTCTGGGGGGAGATAGGTGCGATGAAAGAGATTTAAGTATTTCTACGTATATGTTCGCATTAATTAGTTTCTTGAGCTAGAAAGGGTTTTTAATAGTTTGTCTATGGCTAAATGTAAGAATTGGAATAGCCATTGACACGTTCCGGTCCGGACTGTTGTACAGTCACGTGTTTCCCTAAGCCAGTGTTTCCCAACCCTGGTCCTCAAGCACCACTAACAGTGCATGTTTTCCAGGTCTCCTTGTTGTAGCACAGGTGTGTTTATTACTGACTGACACATTTTAAAAGTTCCATAGGTGGTACTAATTATGGGCCATTCGTTCCCGTTACGTCTCATCGCGTAGCGTATTTTCTATGCGCTCCCCCAGACACTCCCCTCGCTCATACGTACTTTGGCCGTTTTACACTTGCCAAAAGCTACCTTAACTTTTCAAAGCGCAACTACTGACGTATGTAAAGCCGTCACGTACATAAGTGTCTAAGCCACGCCCATACTGTACAATTTAAATGCCTTCTGCCCGCCTCCGAAGCGCAATTACGGGTGTTGTATGTCTGGCAGTCCCTTCGTTCGTAGTTACGCTGTTGATACTAAGCTGGTACGTACGTTCAGAGTTACGTTGCGTAACAACATCTACCGTGCGCATGTGCGGTACATACAGATCAGTGTTTTTACGTCAGTGGCTAGCGTAAATACGCTATCATACTTATTTCTGGATCTACCCCTATGTCACTTGTTCTTTGCAGAGACCTGGAAAACATGCGCTGTTAGTGGTACCTGAGGACCAGGGTTGGGAAACATGCCCTAAACAGATTATAATGAGTTTTTATAGCTTTGGACGGGGGAGGAGGACTTTTCAGCGTATCATCTAACTCCGTGCTCCTCAACCTTATCCAGAATTCCGCGGCAGACCTAAGCCCTTCCCAGAATTCCGCGGCAGACCTAAGCCCTTCCCAGAATTCCGCGGCACACCTAAGCCCTTCCCAGAATTCCACGGCACACCTATACAGCAGTGCCCCTCAACCCTTTCTCACCCTCGGCACATCTAAGCCCTTCCCAGGATTCCGCGGCACACCTAAGCCCTTCCCAGAATTCCGCGGCACACCTAAGCCCTTCCCAGAATTCCGCGGCACACCAGAAGCAAAATATACAAAAAAAACCCAGGAATTACTTAGTACATACACAGAAAGTACATTTAATTGCTATTTTTTTTAAAATAAATTTAACATCGCATAGGCAAGGTCTTCCAGTGCTTTTTCTCCTTTTAGAGGCATTGCACCGCGGCAACACTTGGCAACATCCCCTGTCACACTGGTTGAGGAGCACTGATCTAGCTGATTAAATAAATCTATATCAGATATTTGCCTAGTATCTGACCTACGTAATGCTTTGCCTGAAAATACGGATAGGTCCGCAGAATAGGGACTTTTTCCCCCTTCTCAGCAAATGTTAGATGGTGTTTGCTAGCTGTGTGAATAATATGGTAAGGATTAGAAATGCCTTCTCGCCTTCTCTTCTCCTCTTTCTAAAGGGGTAGGAGGCTGCACAGTTTTGACATTCTTGATTGCTGAAAAAGGGCAGGAAAACGACTTTCGAGGCATTTAAATTAAACCTATGTCTAGCCAAGCACTATTCAATAGGTTATCCCTGACTGAATCTAATATTTCTCACTCATGTTGATGAAGAAAGTAGATTATCTTTCTGGTCCCTAGAAATTCGGCTTCTAGTGAAGTGTTTGTATACAGCTAACATGCCGTAGGCCGAATGCTAGATTTGAATAGATTATGCTGGGAATTATTATTTTTCATCTGACTGAGCTATCTCCTACTGATTCCCTTGCAAATAAACTTCCTAAAAATTGAATTTTCTCGTAAGAAGGAAAGTATATACAGCCGCTTGGGAATGATTTTCAGCACGTTTGCCCGTCCCAAATAAAATAGAGGAGGGTGTTCCCATGCCTTGATATCATTTGTTATTTCCCAGTGTTTTTGTCTGTTAAGTTTATATAGTAATGCTGGGTTTTTTGGTAACAGCACTCCCAAATAAGTAAGAGAATCCCGGGTCCAGTTAAGCGAAACCGCTTTCGCCCAAGATGGAGGTTGCACCCCCTGTTTGAGGTAAGCCTTTGCCGATCCAAGTCTTGTCCAATCAGCACGTGGCTTAAATATGGTCACACCAGAGTAAAGAACTTGGTATATTTAAATCAAGGTTTTCCTCTCAGGGGGTGGAGTTATAATGGGAAGGAGGGATGACCACCTTGAGGGCTGGCTCACCTCTGAACCCTGTAGTAGCCCCTCAGCCTACACCCATAATTGTTATTTTACGGCCTCTACTGATCCATACAAATAATATTAAACATATAGATATTTCATGGACGTTCCATTGAGTATTTATATGTATGAAGGTATTTGAGAACTCGCACCTAAACCAAAGAAATATAGAGTTCACTTCAATCATTTTCTATAATTTGCGCTGCTGTTTTTTTTTAATTAATATGTAATTATTTATTTTACTCTTTGTGGTAATACAATACTTTGTCGTATGTTTGCCTTTATATGTGGTTTTGTGGAAATAGAGCATTGGCAATCTTTTATATACAAATATGTTCCTTTTATATAATAAAATGTATTTATGCTTTTACATATTATCAACAAAGAAAGCCTTCACAATAATAAGTAAAGTCTATGACTGCAGCAAAAGGATTCTATGAACACCGTGTTATAATACAAATAAAATATTAATATTTCTGGGTAAGGGGAACAGGCCAGTCGGCTAATGTACTGTTCCTGGTGGGAGGAGCCAGGAGAACTCTTCCTGGTGTGAGGAGCCAGGAGACCTTTTCCTGGTGGGAGGAGCCAGGAGAACTCTTCCTGGCAGGGTAGCAGTAAAATGTTACTTGGACTGGTATCAAGGATGGTCATCCAAACTGGGGAATTGCATGGACAATTCTCTTAAGGGGATATAATCATCTCTTCTTCCTGGGGGATGGATATTAGCCCTTTAATATAGAACACAAATTGTATTTTTTGCGGTAATGTCTTTTCTTTGTGTCGTCAAGCAATAAACTGTACCATACCTTTGAATCATTTCTTTTATAATAACGTTTATGTAAGTGTATAATACTTTAATATTGAGTTATTTTTAACATGTTAAGAAACGTAAACACAACCTCGCTGTTACATGTCCTGCATTGACATTCTTAGTGGCAATGCGAGTGCGCAAAGACTTTCATAGTTCTGGCCGCCTCCTCCGCAGGTCAGATCGTCGTCTTTGCAGCCGATCAGCCCTGCGTACAATGGTTTACCTGCCTTACAAGGCGGTGTTGTGCAAACTCATCTGCAGCCCTGATATCCTGATTTTTGTGGTGTCCAGGGCCCAGCCTGTCCATGGCTTGGACCAAGACGAGCAGCTTATTGCGTGAAAAGCCGCTTTGAATGTCGCGCCACTGAATCTAGTTACCTGGCTCCGCAGACGGGGTCACTTTGCTCTAACAGTTCTGTGTAACTATAAATGGCTCAGACAAAACTCACAACCCATACTGGATGTACAACATGTCTCAACAGGAGAAAGCCATTAAGAAACGCAATCCAAACTTCACCAGTGAGGAGGTGAGGCAGCTGGTGACCATGGTAATGGATAGACTCTACCCTTTTGACCGACAATTGCCAATCCAAGAAAAAAACCACATTTGGAATGAAATTTGCGACAGGCTTAATGCTTTCTCACAACAACTCAACCCAAGGCCGCCAATCCGAAATGTCTCCCTCATTAAAAAACGGTGAGTACCAGGTTAATGCTGTTGTAATTGACGTTCTCCTACAGCTTGGCTAGTTCTTATATGATAACATTGTGTCACAAATCAGTAGAATACTAATGTGTTTTCGTTCTAAGAATATTAATAACTCAGCACCGGATCCAGAGTTTGAAAATAAGAGGATTTAGAATAAAAGGTTTGTGTTCTCCCCTGTGATATGGTCAGACCATTCTCCTGTATCCGCTGATCTTTCCAACCCTATGGATATCCCCATCCAAGGAACTGGTGTCTGTATGATTTTTTACTGCATAGTCTGTCCAGTCTCACTGACACACTGCACAACGCAATCTCTCTGACACACAGCACTGCACAGTCTCTCCTCCGCACGCTGCACGACGCTGTCTCTCCTCCGCACACTGCATGACGCTGTCTCTCCTCCACACACTGCACGACGCTGTCTCGCCACCCCACACTGCACGACGCTGTCTCGCCACCCCACACTGCACTGCACAGTCTCGCCACCCCACACTGCATGACACTGTCTCTCCTCCGCACACTGCACGACGCTATCTCTCCTCTGCACACTGCACGATGCTGTCTCGCCTCCGCACATTGCACGATGCTGTCTCGCCTCCGCACATTGCACGACGCTGTCTCTCCTCCGCACACTGCACGACGCTGTCTCTCCTCCGCACACTGCACGACGCTGTCTCTCCTCCGCACACTGCACAACGCTGTCTCTCTGCTGTACGACATTGTCTCTCCGCTGCACGCCGCTGTCTCTCCTCCACACACTGCACGACGCTGTCTCTCCTCCGTATATTGCATGATGCTGTCTCTCCGCCGCACACTACGACATTGTCTCTCCACTGCACGCCGCTGTCTCTCCTCCACACACTGCACGACGCTGTCTCTCCTCCGCACACTGCACAACGCTGTCTCTCCTCCACACACTGCACGATGCTGTCTCTCCGCCGCACACTGCATGCCGCTGTCTCTCTGACGGTCTACACACTGAAATTTTTAGTGGCGATCCGACATCTGGTCAGATCTGTAGTAATGATTGTAGACCTGCTTGGCAATACCCCCTGTACACACTACTGTCTAGTTTCCTGTAGATGGTCTCACAAACTGTTCAAATAAATATTTTCCGCAAGGATATGATTGCTCACAAGGTGGCGCTATGGTGAACTGGGAATGGCAATTGTTGCCATGAAAATGGTGGCTTCATTCCACATCTGAGCACAAATGGCAGCCCATCCTGCTACTATTACTTGCCTGCTGCGCTGGACGGATTGATACGTTCATTCCACATGCACAAGTAAACGGGACATCTGGATGGGAAATAAATAACGGCACATAACATGCGGACACAGAGCCGCCAGCTCTGCTGCTACGTCCCCAGATATGCTCTGCAAGGGCTAATGTGTTTGAAAAGGTCACACGCTGTTATCAATACAACGGGAGCTGCTGTTAGAGTGTTTGTGCTCTAAAGAAACTGGAAAAATGAATTACAGGAAAATATGAAAATATGAATAATCCTTTTTTACTGTCCTGTAAAATAATCTACAGCAGCCTCACAATACACTAGCAGCGATTCCATATCTGTTTCTTGGACAACAATCAAGCTGGTGGGCACTAAACTTGCTTCTGAAGTAGACCTTACCTGCAGAAGCTGCAGATATTTTAGCGTGAACAGACCTTTGTGGTGTCTGGGCTCTGATCTGGATTTGCAAGCCACTGCGGCAAGTTGCAGATGGGAGCACAGTATATAAATGCAATGCAGCTACATTGCCTAATACATTGAGTAGGGGTAGGGCAGTACAGTGTTCTGTATACTAAAAATAATGTTATGAATAGTGCGAACACTAAAACTAAGGAAAAATAATTTTTACTATTTGTTTTTATTATTACTTTTTGTTATTACTGTATGTAGAAATGATCACACTATATATTGGCAGCAATGTCTGACTATAATGGGCTCGTAAAGTCACCTCCTAACGCTATTGTGAGAAATAGGTTGTGGAAGGTCGGTCCCCTGAACTCAGACGTGACCTTGAGCCACGCCCCTTATGGGACATTGACTGCGTCCCTCCATCCCTTCCCTTCTTCAACACCCCTTCCTCTGAACGCAAGCTGGAGTTGCGCTGTGCTGGTGAGCTCCTCAGTTCTGAGCAAACGCAGTAGAAAATCAGGCAGAGAAGGGTTATGTCAGTTGGTGTCTGCTCACCTCTGGTTCAGGTCCTCAATCTCCTACTCCTTGGCAAGCAGACCAGCGTCTCATTTGGCTTCACCAAATATCCAATGAGAGAGAGCAGATAAGGCTGGCCCGACTCCCGGCCTCTAGGCTGGGGACAACAAGAGTGCATAAGAACCTTCTCACTATTAAAAACGCCCAAAATCAGCTGACACGTGATCCATCTTCAGGTACTGATCGCTCCCTCAATGCACTCCATCTGAGCAAGGATATAGAGACAGAAGACAGAAGGGGTCATCGAGGACATAAAACAAAGGGAAGCCCCAGGATTAGATGGTTTTACTGCAGCTTATTACAAAAAGATTTGGACCTATGGCATCCCCACCTCCACTCCCCATTCAACTAATTCCTCAAGAGAAAAGCTCTTAAACTGGATGTTTGAAGCCTGGATTGTATTTATAAACTAGGAGGGCAAAGATCCCATTGACTGCGCTACGACAGACCTATAGAACTCCTAAATACCGACAAAAGAAAGAATGCCAAAATTCTTACTCCTAGACTTAGAGCCGGATTTACTAAGCTGCAGGTTTGGAAAAGTGGAGATGTTGCCCATAGCAACCAATCGGAGTCTATCTCTCACTTTCGTATTACATACTAGAGAATGTCAACTATAATCTGATTGGTTACTATGGGCAACATCTCCACTTTTCCAAACCCACAGCTCAGTAAATCTGGCCCATAGATTTGCTAATTTACTAAACTGCGGGATTTGAAAAGTGGAGATGTTTCCCAGAGCAACCAATCAGATTTTAGCTGACATTTTATAGGATATAATCGGAAAGCGAGAGCTAGATTGGTTGCTATGGGCAACATCTCCACTTTTCCTTTCCTGCAGCTTGGTAAATCTAACCCTAATTGTCTATCTGCCATCACTGTTTCATTATGACGGTCAGTGTAATTGCAGACCACCAGGAATGAGAGCACATTCATGGACATCATACATAGTAAGCTCCAGGGGATCCTCTACTATAATTTTGTCCCTAGATGCTGAGAAGGTTTTTGGTAGCACCCCCTGGGGTTTATATTGAAAATGCTTCGGGCCTATAACATAACTTTCTGAAAGGCATTTTGTCTGTATACGGCTAGAGTATTAACCAATCAGCTTCTGACGTTGTGAAAATTAACATCCGACAGGGTTGTCTGTTGTGCACTAATATTTCCTCTATTGATCCTCTAGCTCAGGCCTGATCAACCTGAGGCTCTCCAGGTGTTCTGAAACTAAAGTTCCCAGCATGCCTTGCTAGCTATCATTTATACCCATGTAGTCAATGCATGCTGGGACTCATAGTTGCATAACACCTAGAGAGTTACAACTTGGCCTGACCTGCTCTTGATGCTCCGATTCTGGTAAACCCCCCATTCGTAGGATAGGAGCAGGACCCTTTTTTCTCTATTCGCTGATAGCATTCTTTTGACCATAAATCTTTTACCCAAATTATATAAATGGATCTAGAGCTTTAGTGCCACCTAGGGGTACAAGCCAGATGCCATGCTTCTCAATGTCCTGAAATTCATCATGGTTTTGCTTAGGTGTAACTTTCCACCTGTTTTCATCTTATTTTCAATCTCTGGATGTGGTCCTCTGAATCTTCACATAGCTTTTCCCCTTGGTTACATTTTGTTGTCATATGGGCATACAATCAATAACCGTTTTACTATCCATCCATGGTTAAATGACGTATACCACTCAGTAATGTCTTCTATTCAGATGCTTGTCATAGGCAGTACAGCCTCAACCAGTTAATATTCTTATATTCTAGACCAGCCATAGATAGCCTGCAGCACTCATGATGAGTTGAAACTATGACATGCCAAGTATCAACTATGCCTATGGTGTTGGAGCATGCTGGGGGTTGTAGTTTCACAACACAAGGTTGTCTATGCCTATTCTAGACCATGGGAAATGTGTAATGACCCAAGAGCACCCTGTTCATATCGCCTTATACTAACCTTTTTCTTTATTTCCCCCCTTCATAGATGGCAAGACTTCAAAACCATGCTGAAAAAGAAAATAGCCGAACGCAAGAAGCATTCAAATCGATATGGGGCAAAGACCATACCTGACCATCTGAAAATCAGTGAGATAGAGGAGTTGGCCTTGAGGTGTGTCATGGATCAGGAAGGCACTGGAGCGGGGGACCAGACTATTCCCCGGGGGATAACAATTACATATTTAGCAGCTGTGCCCACAGTGCCAACACCCACAGAGGCTGTACACAAAGCCAACATCATGGCAAGAGCGGGTGAGTTTACAGAAATGTTTACGACCCATCAATGCAGCACAATACATTACCCATTGATATCATACCTCATGAAGCTTCAGGTGTTGACTTCCTTTGAGAATATTAGATAACAGGCCTTCTACTGTCTACTGACAGTTCTGTATGCAGTCATAGCTGATGTAGAGTGCAATGTTATGTGCAGTAATGTCTGTGTTCCGCTAATGTTAAGATTTTTGCATTTTTCATAGTTGAACCACCTCAAATCAGTCAGCGGGCTCCTTCTCCTCTGCCCCCTGATGTGTGTACGGTGCGTTTGAAGGAGGAAGATTCGTGGGTGGAAGAGCCTGAGCCGCTGCCCTCCACAAGTGACTTTTCAAACCATATGCAACAGATGGACGACCTGCCACTGAAAAATGTGCAAGTAATAGATGACCTCAAGTGTATCTGGGAGGAAATGGCCCAGGATAACAGAAGACACCACGAGGCCATGGAACGGGAGGCCTACCGGCACAACCAGGCTATAGAGCGGGAGACGTACCGGCACAATGAGGTCACGGAACGGGAGCTAGCCAGGCACAACGAAGCCATGGAGAGGGAGTTAGCCAGGCACAACGAAGTAAAGGAGCAAAAACTGGACATGATTGGTGACATGCTGAAAATGCTTGTGGCCTCCGGTCAACAAGGGTTACCCGAGCTAGAGAACTCTTCCCCTGACTCTAGTCCTCCCTCTGAGGGTTTGAAAATGGGACAGAGGAGACAAAGTGACCCGACCCCCGAGCCTGGAGGGAAGAGGTCTAAAATATAATGAATGCTTGCTCTCTTTATATATAACTTTTTTTTATTTTTTTTTAAATGGCTGATCCATGTATAACTCTAATTTTGTTACATATTTATTTTGAACATTTGTAGAGTAAAGTTGATTAATTTTCATAATGCTTCTTCACTTGTCCTGTTCATCCTATATTGAAATAACGTACTATTTAAAAAAAAAAAATATCACGGTGGAAATGTTCGGCACAGATAACCATCGGATTTATTTCTTTTTTTTCACATTGATGATAATTATCCATATTTTGTAGCACGTAACATGCTGAAATTGGAGAGTCCTTGTGAAGAGGTGGCATCCTCCTCTTCTTCATCTGTAGTCTCCACCACCTCATTGTCTTTAACAAGGACTTCACCCTTCACCGGAATCCCAATTATCACAGCGCAGTTATGAAATAGTGACACGGAACAACAATCTCAAACACAGGATCAGGCATAGACATCAGGGCTTCCTTCAGAGTGGTGGAGGGGTTAATAGGGCATTCTGCATTTTGCCTGGTGGCCATTTTTGCACAATTGTGTGCAAATGCTTCTGTATGGTCGGGTTTAAAATGGGGATATGTAGAAGGGGTTTTTAGAGATTAGGTATTGTCGCTTAAGTGGGGGGTGCAAGATACGGTAAACAAATGTATGTAAGTGAGTTGCATCTGGTCAGCATAGTCTATGCCTCTGGTTTTTATTTATGTTTTACCGAATTGTTGACTGCTTCATTGCAAATGCTACCTAGGATTTTGGCTACTGACGAGGGTTATATATTGTATATAACCTGGAATTTTAGTCAGAAAAGTAGCTGAATTTCCTCCCTCCCTAGGAACCTATATGTGTCCCATCCACGCCCCATGACGTGCTGAAAACCAGCTATGGAGGAAAGCTGCTGTTTAATTGGCTTAAGGGCTTCCCCATCTAATAAATTGATTGGCCCAGGACAGGATTGCTCTTAGTTCAACTATCAAAACTCTGATCAAAGAAGACTGGATATAGCCGAGAGCTTTACATTTAGGAAATACAGATACAGAAACCATTAACAACATGCACAATTTCCTCAATTTCCATGATGACACAAGGGGGTCGCCATAGACGCCACATCATCTGACTTCCCTAAGGAGCTGACACACGAATTAAAGTATTCCTCATCCCCCAAATGGACCAAGGAGTCCTTACATGCCCGAGCTGATGTGGTAGAAATAAGACCTATACAATGCATCCTAATGCTGTAACTATTGTCAAATTTAAACAACCTCAGATACATTCACATAATATGTTTACGACTTCTAAAAATAATTTATTCGAAAATTAAATACATTGGTGCAATATTTTGCAACTTTGGACACTTTTTCCTGGAAAATATTTGGCCACAATACAAATTTGATAAATAAAAAAGAATCTGATTAATCAAAATGTAAGCAAATAGCCCAATAAATAATATGACCGGCATGACAACTTGCGACACTCCTAGTGTTGTGAAAGTCATGTTTGCTTTTCCAGGTATCAGCTATATGTTTGGAGCCTCATGGGAGTCATAGTATCAAAATAACTGGAGTTCCAAAAGTTGCCTATGCGCCTGTATTATGCTGGATACACACTGACCGTTTTAACTCCCGGTCTGACATCTTGTCAAACAGCAGTAACGATTTAAAGCCCTGACCTGCTTAATGATGTCCCCCTACACACTGCTCTCTAGTTTCCCGTGGATCGTTTTTGATCAAATAAACCTTTGCTGCAGTCTTATGCTCTCCCCAGAAGGTGGCGCTATGCATGAATATGAATGGGAACCTTGCAGTGAAGATTGTGTGTCGGTACACACTGAAGTATTCTCCAGACATTGGGACTTCACTGACTTGGAAGAATGAGGAGCTCACAAAAATCCAATCACACAATGCTGCAGTTTCTGCAGCATTGTGGGTCAGTTCACACTGGGAAGATTTTGGAGCTGTCTGACGATTATATGTAACCATAATCATCAGATAACACTCCAGTGTGTACCCAGCCTTAGAATAGGCTTGTTGTCATAGCTATACATTTGTAAGGTTTCCAGAAAATGTCCTTGTGACCTTATGTTTATGATTAGGGAGAAATGTGGAAAGTCACTGCTAATAAACATTTCTAAACAGAATTAAAGTGATTTAATATAAAAATATAAGGCATAAAAAACTACACATATGTATCTTGTGTTACATGTATTTTAAATTAGACCTGTGTTAATGTCATATGATATAAGTATCCTCACTATACGTCACGCACTATAATGATTATATAACTACCAGACGCGCACATTTACTAAAGACTCACATTACCTACAAATCTCAGAAATCTCTATCTTGCTGACCATTTCTAGAGCTCTCCTTAAACACTATGGTCCGGATTCACAGTTACGTAGTTTTTCGTCTTGCGTACGTTGTTTTAAGAATTGAGCTATTACGCATCTGTAGTAGTTTATTTACGCTATCTACGTACCATTTCTCTAGACCGCGCTTACACAACCTACGTACAGAAATGGTACGTAGATAGCGAAAATAAGATGCGACACATACGTAATAGCTCTATTCTTAAAACAACGTACGTAAGACAAAAACTACGTAACCGTGAATCTGGACCTAAAGTATTATTGTGCCGATGGGCCTGATCCAGACCTACGCCCGCCGTCCTAGCGATCTGCGCATGCGCCGGGCAGTAGCAGCGCCGTAGGGACGCTGGAGGGGACGTCCCCCAGCGTCCCTACGTTCAGGTTAGTGTAGGTGGGCAGGGGGAGCTAGGAAAATTAGGGTGGGGGGGCCGGCTAAGCGGCCATACGCTCCTGTGCGAGCGTATGGCCCCTTCCTTACGCCGGCTGAAGTTAGGGTAGCCTTCAGCCGGCGTAAGTAGCCTTCAGCCGGCGTAAGGAAGGGGCCATACGTCCGCACAGGGGGAGTGTCTGTCAAAATGAACGCCGATACGCTGTGCTTTAGTAAGCACAGTGCATCGGCGTAGGTCTGGATCAGGCCCGATGACACGATAACCGATAGTTATATCTTACATCTGTATTTAGTCCAACTATACTGTAGAATCGAGTGAATCAGCATCGCATCGTGTGATTAGATTTTGAGAAGCTCTTCATTTTTGCTATCAACAATGTCCCAATGATGGGAGAAATCTTCAGTGTGTACTAACACCCGATCTTCAATACTAAGATTCTTATTCATTTTCCTGCTACTGATCGTGAATATTGTTGCAGCAAAGGATTATGGGAACAGTTAAAAAAAAACAAAAAAAACCATAAGCCTTTGGCAAATAGAGTGCATACGGTAGTATCGTCATATGAGCGCTGTCTTTTCAAAAAGTTGCATTGCTAGAAACCGCCCCGCACATGTCCAATCCTCTTTCAGATACAACTCTCAGACCAGACTGTTTACACTATCCTGCAGAAGTCCAAGGCACACTGTCTTCCAATTTTCACCAATTTTTGACCGGCTGCCACTTACACACAGAGGTGGTGCTGACATCTGAATCAGGATAAGAATTGGATAAAGCAGTGGCGGGAGCTTACACACTTGTAAATTGGTGCTTGGAGGTCAGGTCATCTGATTATTAAGCAGGTTTAAAAAAAAATAAATAATTTGACCCGGACAGGTGACCAGGATTGGATGTTTTGATTGGTCGTGTGAGCTTACACACTTATCCTGTGTGGGCAGAGGTCAGATTGGATGCGGATTGAATGATTGTAGCCAACTTAACGTTCAGATGACCAAAATAAACATTTGTGGAATATATACGCGATAGCCTAATCCTAGCATGGCCGCACAGTTGATCACTGGTAAGCTCTTATGCCTCATAGCGCTAAGGTCATAAGCTTAATTTCTGGTTTAGGTAGCTTAATTGGCTGTTGACAATATTAACTACAAGTGTGTTTGTATAAATAAAGCATAGTAATAATAACCGTTACACCATGATTATATCTGCAGTTGCCGGTACAAATGGTTAGTGTGAAGAATAG
>WWET01000999.1:332025-348843 GCA_011038615.1 Limnodynastes dumerilii
AGCGTTAGGGGAAAATCTGTCACCGTTGGAGAAATCGCAACCTGATTGCTCACGGTGTCTGAATTGAAGCCGCAAGGAAATTGCTGCAGTTGCGATAGGTTTGCCGGGAAACTATGTCTGAAATTGGGACATTGTACCACACCTGGTGTGCAGGCCCTCTTTTGTACATCTTTAGTATCTTCGAGCCAGATCCAACCTTGGTCAACTTTGGCCGCTTTTCCCCATTGCACACGCTCAGAGTTGCATGGGAATCCTTGCCGATTGCTTGGCACATCCAGACTTAAAAGAAATGTCACTTCAACAACTAGGACATGGTTCATTTCTCAAATGGTAGTTCCCTCTTACGCTGGGCACACACTGGGGCTTTTTTGAATGACAATTCTTCCAATCACACAATCAAAAGGCCATTTCAGCAGATATCTTACCAGTGTGTACTGTCCAAAGATGCTCTGAAGTCTTTTGAACTGGTCTGTGATCTTTGGAGCTCCTAATTTGCCAGATTGACCATGGAAAGATATATTTTGCTTTTTGTAAGTGTGTTGTGTCTATGAAGAGATCTGTGGACCGTACACACTGGTGAGATATCTGGTGAAACACTGCTTCAGTCACCGTGCAGTACAGGCGTTCCCTCTCTCCGTGTGCCCATCCTTTTGTGCGCATCAGATGTAAAGCTTAAGTTAGGCCCTGGCTGTCGGAAGCCTGTCCATGTGAGCGGGAATTGTTACAAAGCGGATCTATCCCAAGTCTATTTCAAGTCTGTTACAAGAAAATCGGAAAGATTTGGCCTTTCGTCGGTAGTGGTGGATGGGCCGGAACTAATACGCTTAAAGCAGTCGTTTGTTTCAGGTATGAATCGCGTGTCATAACGCTGCACTGTAATTAGCCCAGTACTAGAGCGTTCCTCGCCACAAGGGAGACGATCCAGAGGTAAGCCAAACTCAGCATACGTTGGCTTGATTTTTGCAATGCCATGAAGTAAGCGCGTGCAATCGCGCCCGATTCAGACCTGCCCGAGTTGCGCCCGCTTGCATTCTGAATGGCATGTCATGGGAAGGAAGGCACATAGTTAATGTACTGAAAGGACGTGCTCACGCAATTGCATCCAGTCCTCACCCCAAACAAGCATATGTCTATTTCACTGCATCAGCCACAGGTCACATCTGTGTCCAAGGAGCTGACGCTCCACCACCTATTTTGGACCATTGTGTAAGAGTATCACAATTGAAACGCAATGCAAAAGTTATGCTGCTGGATTATTGTGCGGGTGTAAAAAAAACACTATATATATACGGTAATTAAACTTTTTCCATAAGTATTTATTTTATATATGAATTCATTATTTTGTATTGTATTAGTGCATTCACATTTGCATTATTCATAACCTCTTATTCCAGTATACATTATAGCAGGCCTAGCCAACCTGTGGCTCTCCAGTTGTTGTGAAACTACGAGTCCCAGCATGCTTTGACTGCATGCCAATAGCTGATACCTGACAAAGCATGCTGGGACTCGTAGTATTACAACACCTAGAGAGCCACAGGTTAGCCGGGACTGCATTACAGCGTACAACCCTGCTCTACTGTAATATATATCACGTAGCTGAATTGAGCTTGGCTGCTTTGTGCCCATATGCTACATGTCATACTTGCATAGCCATCCGGAGATACCATGGTGCGTGCTTATGGATTACACGTGGCCCGCTCAGGATTTACGCCCACGTGGACTGCATGCAAGTTGTTTGCTGACTTGTGGGCACCCCAAGGGGTCTTGCTTATGGATTGCACATGACTGAATCACATGGAAATTTGAGGGAGGGGGCAGAGTGCACCTGTATGCTCAGAAAGGGCCTCATAGGCCCAATGCTGAAGCGGCCCGTTCCATGTAAGCTACCACATTGCATGTCGTGGAGCCTATTCAGTAAGAGGGGTGCATTGTAAACTAATTTGTGCACAGACTTTTCTTCCATGTGTCATTGTTCTCTCTTCCTTCTTCTAGGACAAGCGTCTGAGAATTTTTGATGTCCGGAAGAGCACAAAAGCCATCCAGGTAATGACCAAGAGTCTCCAACATGGTGGAAATTCATGGGACGAAAGGGGTTCTCTAGTGACCGGGGGGAGTGGTATGATGAGATGGAATCACACACTCAACATGTTAAATGTTATTAGCTTGGGCATGCACTGTCACGGGTCTCTGCCTGAGGACGTTTGTTAACATGCTGGTACCGCCTATAAACAAATGACACACACAGATAAGAACCTCAAGGCATGTCACAACAGGAGATAACCATCCATTCAGTGAAGGCTGACTGTAAACCTCTAAGGGAGTTATTCTGCTAGTCTTTGTTATCTGATCCCCCCCCCACGGTATAAATACATTGTTCTGAGTCACCCATCGAAACACTACAATTCTTTCTTACACTTCTATTCCTTATTTGCAAACTACGGTCTGAAAATTCATTGGCGCATGTCTGACGTAACACAGACTCGATCCGGCCTTCTGTATACCTCACATCTGTCCCTATTGTAGTGGGACATAAGAGACTGGATTTACGGATAAGTGGGTTTAAGTTTTGACCATATATGGCCATTTGTGAGAGGCGGGGCTTATTTGGTTCCACGCTCGGGATTCTAGATGTATGTTATTGTGCGGGCGAGGCCAGGACACTCCTCTTGCTCGTATGGACATATGAAAGCTTTAACACCATCCTCACTTAACTTGGGGACGGCGTGGAAGTGTGGATAGTATGGAGCTTGCCTTCATGGTATTGTCTGCATCCTTCCCCTTTTCTTAAATCTGGACCCAGTCCATTATTATTCTCATAGACCACACATCTATATAGATACCTAAGTTAGATTTACCACTGACCATAGAAAGTGATGGCTGATAAGCTGTCTGCCCAGTTGTTTATTTAAACTGTACTGCCCCTAGACCCTATTTTATCATCAGCTGAGATTGAGGATATCCTTATTTATTTATATCCCAAGTATATTTAAACTGTCTTGCCTTTACCACCTTAAATAGGAGGTTATTCCACTTAACAACCATCCTATCAGTGAAGTACTTTTCTGCACATTTCCTCTAACCTACCACCCTCCAGTTTATACACATGCCCTTGTGTTCTATTACACCTCTTCCTTTGAAAAATACCCCCTCCTGCACCTTGTTCCACCCCTTGATAAATGTGAAAGCTGCTATCATATCCCCCCTGTCCCTTCTCTGCTCCGTGTTATTCATGTTTATTTCCTCTAGTCTTTCTTGCACAGTCTCTAATGTATTTATGTCTTCTGGAGATATAAACTCCAGAACTGAACACAGTATTCCGGGGGCTAGATTTACTAAACTGTGGAAAAGGAAAAGTGGAGATGTTTCCCATAGCAACCAATCAGATTCTAGCTGACATTCTCTGGTATGTAATAGGAACGTGAGCTAGAATCTGATTGGCTGCTCTGGGCTTTTCCTTTCCCGCTGTTTAGTAAATCTAGCCCCAGGTGTTTTGTCCTTTTGTATGCAGAAGTTTTGATAAAGCTTTGCTGAGTTGAATGAAATCTAAATGCTCTAATAAAGTGACTTTAACCAACTTAGAGGGGGAGGTAGCCATTTTGTGAGTCTGACCAATGATCTTAAGAATGTAGCCTAGGTCAGTACATAGAATTCTTCCCCATTTCTGTACAATCCCAACAAATGAGCTGCTATTTTGGGCTTTGCTATTTTTGGAAACTTCTTTAAAATTCTTTGCCTTTTAAATCCATTTCTAGGGGCATGAGTCATACCACCTTGTGCTGCCACAAAACAATGTCCTCTGGACAGCCTGCTCTGTCCTTGATTGACCTCTTCAGTGCAGGTTATTCTGGTCAGCCACCCTTCCTAGTTATTTATTGATACTATTTAGCTCCTCATCATTGTGGACAGGTTCAATTTTATACTTTTTGAATACAAAAAGAAAGGTTTATTATTATTATTTTTTTTACAAGAGATTACAGAAATAGTTCAAATCAACAAGTTTTATTAAATCATTTTAAAATACTGTATGCGGTAGTTTGTCATCAAGATTTATCCCTCCCCCTAAATTCTACTATTTTAAAATAATAGCAATACATTTTTTTAAAATATTCGTTCAAGTCTGTCGCTACCTTTCTCACGTTATCAATATTGTATATTGGACCAGCCCTTAGGCCTATAAATATCCTCCAAGGTACTAGCATTTTCTTAGTTTGTATTTATAGTTGTAAAGTTGGTACCTACAACATCAGATATGCTGCATAATAATAAATGCAGCAAATTGTATTCACTCGTTCACAGATTATTATTTTCTTTTTTCTTTTTTTTTTATGTCTTTATAAATCTGTCCCTGATTTCCATCCAAGCCACAGCATGTCTCCATTTTTTAAATTGCATTTTAAAATCGAGCTTAGCATTCTATTTGCAACACGTGCATTTGTGAAACTGATGGTTGCTGGTGCATAGCAAACATCTTGAATTTAAATGACCCCACATTTAATAATTCACGTATTGCAAGCATGTTCCCCACAGCACCCCTTTACAGACACAAATACCGGTAAATGTTCCATTCTGTTTAAGTAAATTTATGTTACATATTCAGTGACACCAGAGGGCGCTCTATGCCCAGACTGCACTGCTTGTGCAATTTAATTCCTTAATTTATATCTCAGCTATACACTCCTTAATCATCCCTGAAACCCCGTCACAATAACTTCTAGAAAGTTTCAATCGCATGGACAGACGTCCCGGATATCAGAATCCAGTATCAGAGAATTGGCAGGGCGGCATTTTCCTCTGACGCTAGAGGGAAAATACTGCTGTATGCTTGAGGAAACTGGTTTGCAGAATTAAGTGTTCAGTGCAAAGTATTATGAGGCCCTGCAGCCAATTATAATTCATTAAAATGTCACATGATACCTGCATGTAATAAGTTTTGCAGAGCTGAGCACATTCCAAGCTGACATAATGAATGGGACAAAATATCCGATCAGCAAAACATTAAACAAATGAAGAAATTCTAGTTGTTGGAGTATTTTTTATGGCGGCGTCTCTGGTGTTACATTTTATACATACGTCTGAATAAATTATGGATAACTCTCTGATGTATTCCCATGGGCTCACTCTCTTTTACAGTGTGCGTCATGGTTGGACCATACATCATTCAGTGTTTTATTGTACGCCCATGAGACAGATCACCTACCAGGGGTCAGTGGCAGGGTATAAGTTTGGCAGGTCACCTCTTGTGTGTGTATGCGTTGGCACAACCAGTGTCACATGCAACAGGCTTAAAGATTGGGCATCATCCTGCCTGACTGTGTGGGTGAACTGGCCACAGAAAGCTCTTCCAGATGTTGAAGGGCGGTCCAGCAACGTTCAGCACACTGGGAGGAGGAGAGAAATTCTTTCCTCCAGCATCACTAAATTCCTCCTAACCTCTTCTCCCTCTCTGTCCAAATACTCTCCATTTCCTCTTCCTTGGGGGGGAGAAGTCTGCAGGTCTGGATAATAAGCACAGATGGGGCAGCGGGGAGGGAGGAACTCAATCTTCAGCTCTGGCTTTTCGCTGCCTGAATGCAATGGGTTAAAAGGGGGATCTGCTATTATTTCCTTTCTTAAAGCCTTCCTGGGCATAAGGGGATTAAGGTTCTTTGTGGGCTGGCACGGAGGGGGTTAATGCCAGGATCCGTGTGTTGAAACTATTAG
Organism: Limnodynastes dumerilii; assembly: GCA_011038615.1. Taxonomy (NCBI): domain Eukaryota; kingdom Metazoa; phylum Chordata; class Amphibia; order Anura; family Limnodynastidae; genus Limnodynastes; species Limnodynastes dumerilii. Next base: position 337,729 of record WWET01000999.1, read on the forward strand.
TGCAGGAATGTTCTGCAGATCTGGCTTTGAAGCGAGAGCTTAATTTCAGTATATTCTTCTGCTTGGCGCAAAAATGCCTCAACACATGTTCTCTATTAGCCACTGAAGCCCGCTTCTCATGAGAAAGAACGGATCCCCCTCTCACAGTAGCTTGTGTGCGCTCCTAATATGCAGGCAATGGTGGGACACTTACCATCCCAATATACAGTCACAGACCTTTCCTCCGCTACACAGGCGCCTGACACTCAGACATCAGAACACAGACCTCTCTTCACCTCATAATACACAATCATTAGCACACAGACCTCCCCTTCCCCCCCACCTAACACATAGGCTTCTCATCGCCTCATAATACACAGACATCAGCACACAGACCTCACCTTCCCACCTACTACACAGGCTTCTCACCACCTCATAATACACAGACCTCTCCCCTCCTCTTTATACATAGACTTCAGCACACAGACCTCTCTCTCCTCACCTTATAATACACAGACATTAGCACACAGACCTCTCCCCTCCTTTTTATACATAGACATCCGCACACAGACCTCTTCCTTCCTCTTTACAAATAGACATCAGCACACAGACCTCTCCCCTCCTCTTTATACATAGACATCAGCACACAGACCTCTCCTCATCTCATAATACACAATCATCAGCACACAGACCTCTCCCCTCCTCTTTATACATAGACATCAGTACACAGACCTCTCCTCATCTCATAATACACAATCATCAGCACACAGACCTCTCCCCTCCTCTTTATACATAGACATCAGCGCTCAGATCTTTACCAACCACCTAACACACAGTTGTCTCCCTATCTCTTAATACACAGACATCAGCAAAGAGACCTCTCTCCCCCACACAGACAACAGTGCGCAGATCTCTTTACCTAATGCACAGACATCAATTCAATCTCCCTTCCAATACACAGATATTCATACACTGATATCTCCCCATTACCTAACACCTCTCCTTTCCTCCTTGTACATAGACATAAGAACACAGTGATCTCTGTTCCTCCTCCTAATACACAGGCTTCTCCTCTCCTATTACATAGCAGATATTTTGGACATGCGTTATTCATTTCAGGCATGAAGTCACTTCCATAGGGTCCAGCTAGGTGGGAGTAAAAGAGAGAGCAAGCGCTGCTGATAAGCTTTAGACTGTGTGTTAGCTGTTTATACGAGACACGGTCCCAGCGGGTTTATTGCTTGATGTGATTCATCATTTCTTAACATTCCTGGAAGATACAAGACTGTTTCACAACTGTGGACATGAGAAATCAAAACATTCAAGCCAGTCCCATAGAAACCATTACAACACAAATTCAAGTGCTGAATGGTGAAAGCAGCTCTGTTATGTCAACCAATATACCAGGGGCCAGATTTGCTAAGCAGCGGGTTTGGAAAAGTGGAGATGTTGCCCATAGCAACCAATTAGCTTCTAGCTCACACTTTCTTTTTACACACTAGTGAATGTCAGCTAGAATCTGATTTCCAATTGTAGAAAATACGTAATTATCTTGTCACTTACACGCCATGGTGACAACCATTTTCTGAGCTGAACCAAAATGCCGCTGCGTCCCGCATTAAGTACAATAGCACGCATATCGTAAATAATTAATTTACGTGCGTGTAGTCCTTAAGTCCATGCGTGTGACGGTAATACACCCCCCATCGCGGGCAAAGATCTTTCATGATCTGGCCCCCACCTTAAATGTTACAAACCCTTCCCATGTAAAATGGGGCAGTGCATAATGCTGAATTATACATTAGCCAAGCACCTCTTGGTGTTATCAAACTACGAGTCCCAGCATGCTTAGCCTAAATAGACAAAGCTGATACCTGACAAAGCATGCTGGAACTCGTAGTTTCTCAACACCTGGAGAGCAACAGGTTAGCCGGCCCTAGTGATGTCAATTTTCTATTTCCTGTACTCATAGGCTGTTTTCTCATGGATATTTGTTCAGCCCACAAAATGGCTTCCTCACTTTGTAGTAGCAAGAGATGCACATTACATATCACATTTAAAGTATAAAATATATTGGTTTTCTATATTTATTTGTCAACATTTATGTCAAAAGGCCTGGGTAACATTTGTCACTCCAGGTGTTGTGAAACTACATTTCCCAGCATAATTCAAACACGAAGACATATCTGATATCTGGTTAAGCATGATGGAAGTGCATTAATTTGCATCTGCCAGGGATTTGCAGTGATTGGTGGGAAAAGTGGGGTGTATTATGGGAGCTGCTTACTAAGGGTGGAACAGGTATACAAGCATGCCTTCCTTTGTACTGAACAATAGCAATGGGAGATTATTATGTGCTATAGGATTCATTAAAACAAACAAGACAAACAAAAGACAACCTTTATAACAATGGAATTTACCACTTCCACCTTGTCATGTACATGACCTGCTTTTATAATTGGATAGCCGCCATATTCTAGTACTCTATTGTAATATGTTTTTTCCCTTAGATCTGCTACTAACACTGCTGTGTGACTGATCATACAGAGCACTGTGACCATACACCCTGTCTCTCTCCATAGTAATATGCCCTCAGTCCTGGTATTAACACTGCTGTGTGACTGATCATACAGAGCACTGTGACCATACACCCTGTCTCCCTCCATAATAATATGCCCTCAGTCCTGGTAGTAACACTGCTGTGTGACTGGATCATACAGAGAACTGAGCATTGTTACCATACACCCTGTCTCTCTCCATAGTAATATCCCCTCAGTCCTGGTAGTAACACTGCTGTGTGACTGATCATACAGAGAACTGAATAATAATAATAATAATACTCTTTGATAACATATGTTCCCCCAGTTTAAAAAAGGACATATATCCATTATTTGAAGCCAGAATTTGCCATCAGCCATGCAACATCGAATCAAGAGACAACTAATCCATCCAGTCTTTTTAATAGTGCTAAGAAAGTTGCTATTAACTAGTTGTCCTGCAATGCAGCTTTCTAGTAAAGTGCAATCCACCTATTTCACTAATGTATTAGTTTGGAAGGATTAACTGCTGCTTAACTAATTACCCAAATTACCTGAGGATGTAGTACTTGTGCTATTATAATCATTGAATTCCAGTCTAAAGCTGGCCAGACACTGGAGATTATTGGCCTTATCATCCAATTATTGATTGTTTGGGACAATTATCGCACTAGTTATTGGGGATCATGGATCTACCAAACACAGAAAGGCTAATTACTTAATCTTTAGGCAAGCCTAAAATATATCAGTCGCAAGCTGATAATATCATGTAGGGTGCAAGTGTAGACCTGAGCAATACCATGTTGAATTGCAAGGGGAGGCAGCTTTAAATTGTAAAACCAGAAATTAAATTAGGAGGTGAAGTTTCTTAGCTCAACTCTATTTTATAGAATAAACATAAAACTATGCAGTATTTTAGTTCTATGTGTAAAAGTAATATATTTTCCCTGCATGCTAAAGTTTTTTAATTAATTGACACCCCTTACTTTGAAAAATGGTTTAGCCGAGCTGTACACCTAAAAAAAGGTGTAAGTGCATCTCTGAATAGTGATAATATTGGCAATAATATGTATTAATGTGAGCACTCTTGAAGGCGTGATTATGCTAACGAGACCTTTCCGTACACAGCCTTCGCGTTTCCTGTTGGCTATTGAATCTGATTGCAATACTTCATACTTTATGACGGCTATCAGTTTTATAACAGAGCTATGAATTGAAAGGTTATGCTGATTAATGGCGGCCATCAATAATGAATGGTTATGGCAGTGTTCTCCCCTTGCACATATGGAACTTAGAATCACACAACGATCCATGATCGGCAGTCTGCTGCCGCTGCGGAAGTAATTGCGATCATAGCGGTAACGGACTCCTGGATCCCGTCCATTATTTGGCGAGGAAAAATGTCCTATCATTGCAGATTGCAGGCTGCTATTTTTAGATTTGTGTTCATTGAGTTTCCTGAGAGATTAATTCTACAATTTGTACAGTTTCCAGGCAGTTTAATCTCTTCCGGAACTGATGTCAAACCGTTCGCTGTTCCCTATACAATAATGGAATGCCCCAGCCACTTCTTATTACTTGTCTGGGGGAATCTATTTGCTATAGGGGGGGTCTGTGACAGTCACAGCTGTGTCCCTAGTTGGTATTTCCCAAAGGATTGATGTTTACTTGGCTCTTTCCCCAATAGAGAGTGCAAGATGTCCGACCTCTGTTGCTATGACAACATTTCACCAGGCGGAAGGTGTTTGGAAGTTAGACAGGGGTGAATGTACTAAGCTGGGGCTGATCAAACAGCAATTACACCGATCTCTTATTGAATATGTATCCAAAAAGAAGTTTCTATGTGTTCCTGGGAGCTGAGCATATATTTGTAGACCAGGTGTGACACATGTGTATATAGACCTATACAAAGCCTCCATGTCCACTGTGTTGCTGTGGCAACTGGCAGTGTGATAAGGGAATCTGTCTGTCTTACTGTAATAACTGTGTGTAAGGGCATCACTAGTGTCTTTTCCCCTGTCTGCTGCAGGAAGTCTGTGGGATTAGAAGGTTTGGGGTCGTGGGAAGTAAGGACTGAGCTGGGGTGATATCTATAAATAGAAAGAGCGACATCTTGTCCCAGTCTAAAGCACTGCTACACAAGGATGCATCTATATGTGTGTATGTATACATATGTATCAGAAAAAGTCTAATGAATGGGATTGTAGTTATTGAAAATGAGCATTTGGGGCCCCTCTTTACACTTTGGTGACTGTTAACACAAATATTTACACCCACCTGGTGGCCTTAATATGTTAAAGTCTAAGATTTATTTTTTTTAAATGATCAATTTTGCTTCTGAGTAAACTATTATACAATTAACAGACCCTTCCAGATGACCCATTCCACTAGGAATAATCAGTTATTATGGTAAGCACCTGTGTTGAAGAGAAAAATGTTTTCAAACATCCACTAATTCATTGTGGGCCGTATTCAGAGATCCGTCTTTTAGCAGCTTTCCGTGCGTATTTTTAGGTATGTTTCAACTGCGCATGCATAGTAACTTTTTATACACTGTTCACGTAGACTATACGTGTGGAAGGGCCTCACGGACATACTTGTGAATCGCATGTGGGTAAATACGCACGGATGTCCCACGGTAAAATACGCACGGAGGAATTTACATAGAAATGGGCGGGGGAGGCATTTAAATAAAGAGAAGTGGGCGTGATTATAAAGATACGCACGGACAGAGGACGCCTACGCTCGGAAAAGGCCACGGAAAGTTACAGCTGGTCTATGGAGGCGGAAGTCTCCGAAGGCACTGAGAAGCAAGGGGAGTGACTGAGGTTTTAGTGGGTGTTACATGCTCCGTCTGTGCGTATATTTGCGGACCGATTGCAAGACGGATCTCTGAATACGGCCCTGTAACTCCAGTTGGAGGCTCAGGAGCTGATTATTGTGTATTTGGTGGAATGGGTCATCCTGAAATTTGGGAGTTCTCCCGGTATCCCAGGATAGCCGGCAAAGCTCCTGCAAACCCCACCAGCAATCAATCACTATTGTAATTCCTAGCGTTACTAGGGATGAGCCGGGCTTGACGATTTAAATCACGTCATTAAGCCCTGCACCTTGCAGAAATCTGTGGCTTCCCTCTGGGTTCTCCCGGATTAATGCACAGTTGCCAACTCTCTCGCACCTGTTCAGGCTGCCTACCCCTCCTCCACTTAGCATCCTCACTGCATCATACATCTATCCCTTATTCTCCTTATTCTCCTTCCTTCCCCCTCTCCTCCGCTCACACCAGCAGTCCATTTGCTTAATCCTCCTCATGTCTTCTGTAAGTTCATCACTCCAACTTAGTGTGTTAACTCACGTGAGCAGGGCCCTTCATCCTAGTGTTGTTCCCTCCTCCACAACTACCCTCTCTCGTACTGTCTTATCCCCTCTGCTACCCTTTTACCCCATCCCCACCTGGTGGCTCCCTCTCAACCTCTCACGGCACTCTATCCCTTTCTCCCTGATCTGCCAAGCTTGACACCTCGCATTTTGCCTTGCTGTCTGTGCTTGCTTCACTTTATTGTATTTTTGTGATATTGTTATGTTTATATTTTATTTTATTTTATTATATACTATGTTGTCCATACCTGCCCTGTCCATCCTTACCCTGTATTTTGTAAGGTGCTGCAGACACCTTGTGGCACCTTATAAATAAACAATAATAATAGTTATCCAGAAGACTCACGAAATTTGGGTATCCCAGGAGAGCAGGCAAATCTCCCGCAATGGGCTTGAGGCAGTGAATTTATGCAAATTCCACCCCTATCTATCTATAATTTAATTCCTAGTGTTACTATGCATTAAGTGCGGCTTGATGCAGTAATTTGCTTAATCAGTCCCTGCCCCATCCCCCAGTAACTCTGTAAATAGTAGTATTGATGTACAGGGGGCGGGGCTTCTGGACATCATTTGCATAAATCGCAAATTAATTGTTATTAAGCTCCACCCCCTTCCTCCTGGAAATATCCTGGAGGGAAGAAATAGAAAGTCGCTATGAATAGCTCCACCTATGGGTGTGTCACATGACTGAGGCCATCTATATAAAACTGAGCTCCTTTCTCCAGAAGTAAATACACCCACACATACAGTTGTCCTCATAAAGCTGTGCTTAATAGACAATCTGGGACTTTCCAGGTGTTGAGAAACTATAAGTCCCATCATGCTTTGACAGGTATCTGCTCTGTCTGTGCTATTGAGGCATGCTGGGATTTGTAGTTTCAAAACACCTGGATTGCAGAAGGTAGCCTATGTTTGTTCTATAGGATTTTATATTTGCAGGGGACAATTTCTGTAGTCAGTCCTGAGTGATAGACCGTGCAGCTGCCACATGGAAAAATATTTATTTTCTTTAGTCTAGCGGCTTTCACACACGTGTGGAGACCTATACACACTGTCATGTGTGTTTTGCTCTTGACACATGCACTTCACACGCTGGTATAAATATTTACATGCACACATATGCAGCCTCCACGGATTGTATCTCATCTATACGCCAGGGCAGACATTGTGAAACTGCTGTGTTTCAGCTTAGCCTGCATGGCTGAGATTGGACGTGACTGACCAGAGTGCCAGCTGACTGCTGGGCTGTGGGTAGTGCCAGCCAGTGCCACGCTTTAAGCAGGAGGCAGCAGGCTCACAGCAAGTCTAACAGGCCTCAGCCGCAGCGAGGTCTGCACCAGTGCTCGCAGATCACGTTACAGAAGTGACAGAGCTTCAGCTGGCTCAGCATGGGGTCACATTGAAATTGTTGGCGTCTGAAGTGCAGTGACGGGTCCTGTGCTGGCACTGTTTGCATGGGCAGCCGGGTACGGGTTATTATGTAATACTGTCTAAAGAGTCTTTACACTGATTAATAGCTCAGATTTAATTCACTGTGGCGTTCTCACGGATAAAACTTTATTGTTCCAATGCATGACAGACCATGGCAGGGGGACTTGCTGACCTGTTTTATGATACATGGGAAAGAACTCTGCACGGGGGGTTAAGTCTGTTTTGTCTTGCCAGGAGTAAATAATGTTTTATTGGAGCTAATGGAAATAATAGGACATTTTACATTCTTACGTGCACCTGTAACCCCTCACTAGGACCCAGCACCATGACCTCATACATGGAGCACTGTTTAAAGACACCTCACTTACAGTGTGGGGGGAGGGGCTGCCGTGGCCCCCTCCCCTCCTCCAGGCCCTGTAGCAGACACACCCCTTGCGTTCCCTATAGTTACGCGCTTCTGTACAGTAAGTACGCAATGGAGGCGCTTTAAGTTGTACAATAGGGTTGGGTTCATTCAGATTTTTGTGCCGTTCCCATTTTACGCTGAAATATTAACATAGGATCCTGCTCTCGTAACTCCGTACGTATGAGAGGTGTGGCCTCCTCTCGCCTGTATGAGAGTTAGCATACTGAGGTACTTTGCCATCAGATTTGAACTTTGACTGTGCTCAAAGGGCCTGATTCAGAGGCTGAAAATAAGAACTTAAAGTTACACCTGGGCAAAACCATGTTGATTTCAGGGGGAGTCAAGTTAATTTTATTCTATGCATGCAGGGAGAATGCTTTGCTTTTACTTATTGCACACAGATACCTGATCAGCTTCACTTTTAAACTGCTAATTAGACTCGAGCTGGGAAACATCACCTTTTAACTATAATACTGTTGCAACAAATGAAATTTGACTCTCCTGAAATCAAATGAAATTTGACTCCCCTGAAATCAACATGGTTTAGCCCAGGTGTAACTTTAAGTTCTTATTTTCAATCTCTGAATCTGGGCCAAAGTTCCAAGTGCAGAAGAAGCGGCGGCCTGAATCCCGTCTGGAAATGATTTTATATATTAAATTGAAATATTACATTTAAGTTTGTTCTTCTGTTCCTACTCAATACATGTCCTCTTAATCCTGCACCCTCTCAAGTCATTTAATGTCTACCTTCTGTGCTTATTCCAACCTTAACTACAATCTGCAGTCTTTCTCTCTCTGCTGGTATCTTCCCATCTTTATTCATGCATGCGCTAATCTCTCCAAATCTGAAATAATCAAAACTCTGACCCTAACGCTCCCCCTAATTATCAACCAATTGCCAGATTCCATGCCACTCAAAGCTGCTAGAGAGACTTGCCTACACTTGTCTCTCTCGCTTCTCTCCTTACACCGTGGCTTAGTGAATAGCACTTGGGTCACACAGCGCTGAGGTCATGAGTTCGATTCCTGGACTAGGCCTTATCTGTGTGGAGTTTGTATATTCTCCCTGTGTCTGCGTGGGTTTCCTCCGGGTGCTCCGGTTTCTTCCCACACACCGGAAATGTGCTGGTAATTGGCTGCGGACTAATTTAACCCTAATCGGAGTGTGTGTGTGTGTATGTATGAAGGATGTAGGGCAGGGACTGATGTGAATGCGTAATGTTCTCTGTAAAGCGCTGTATGGCACTATATAAATAAGCGTTAATAGTAATATTAATTATACACAATCCTCTGCAGTAAGGCTTTCATTCCCGACACTGCAATGACCAGGGTGGTCAATGATTTAAGGGTCACTACTCTATTCTAATTCTTCTGGATCCTTCTGCTGCTTGTGACGCTGTTGACCACTCTCTTCTCATACACATGTTACAATCCCTGGGTATCCAGGACATGGCTCTTTCATGGTTTACACCCTACTCATCTACTCACTCTTTCAGTGTTCCCTTCTTTGAATCCCCCCCCCTGCTCTTCCTCTATCTGTTGGAGAACCACAAGGCTCAGTGTTGGGTCCATTGCTTTTCTCTATGTAATTCACTTCCCTTGGACAGCTAATAAATTTGGATTATAGTATAATCACTATGCAGATAATACACACATATATACATTCCTAATCTCACACCAACTGTGTTTATCCGTGTAACTGAATGTCTCTACCATTTCATCTTGGGTGTCCTCCCGCCAACTCCAACTAATCTTTCAAAACTAACTAATGTTATTTTCACCTGCCAATAAAAGCTATCCATTCGGACTACTTCTGTTGACAACACTGCAATAATCCCTGCTCATAAAGCTCGATGCTTAGGTGTTACAGTTAGCTTCAAACTGTCCTTTGTTCTCCACATACAATCCGTTTCTAAATCCTGCTACATACATCTAAAACAAACATTTTTGCAATGCGCAAACATCTCACACAAGATCTCTCATTTGTGCATTAATCAGACCCCGCAGTGATTATTGCAATGTTCTCCTTATTAAAATAACCCCTCTATAGTTTATATTGTATGCAGCAGCTAGACTGATTTTCCTTGCAAAACGCTCTTCTAGAGCTGGTCCACTCTGTCAGGCTCTACATTAATTGTCTGGATTTTACAGAATCAAATACAAAATTCTTTTGCTAACCTACAAAGTAGCTTAGACTTATATATGTCCTCACCCATCTCAAGATATATCCAGCTCTCTCCCTCAGATCTTCCTCTACACTTAATAAATGCTCTGATTCCTGATAACTAGACTTCTCCTGGGCTGCACCCACTTTCTGGAATTACTTTCCTTGCCCATTAAGACTATCCTCTACTCTCCAAATTATCAGTCACACCCTTAAAACTCACCTCTTCGGACTAGCTTACCAAATTCCTCAACCTATCAAGTACAACTACTTTGCTATCCCGTTTTTCATTCTATTACATTACTAACACAAACTTGTACACACTTTATTTCCCCAAACAATGCTGTGTGACTGGATTATACAGAGCACTGTTATCATACACCCTGTCTCTCTCCATAGTAATATCCCCTCAGTGCTGGTAGTAACACTGCCGTGTGACTGAATCATACAGAGCACTGAGCACTGTTATCATACACCCTGTCTCTCTCCATAGTAATATCCCCTCAGTGCTGATAGTAACACTGCTGTGTGATTGATCAAACAAAACACTGTTACCATACACAATGTCTCTCTCCATAATAATAGCCCCTCAGTCCTGGTAGTAACACTGCTGTGTGGCAGGATCATACAGAGCACTGAGCACAGTTACCATACACCCTGTCTCTCTCCATAGTAATATTCCCTCACTCCTGGTAGTAACACTGCTGTGTGACTGATCATACAGAGTACTGAGCCCTGTTACCATACACCCTATCTCTCTCCATAGTAATATCCCCTCAGTCCAGGTAGTAACACTGCTGTGTGGAAGGATCATACAGAGCACTGAGCACTTTTACTATATAACCTCACCGCTCCCTTGTGTGATATATAGTACTTCACAATTCTTGTGGGCAGGGCAATCTTAGCCTCCCAATATGTTTGTTACTGCCCAGTCGTGTTATAATTATTGTAATTTGAAGATGTTAAAACCTGTAAACCCACAAACATATATGTTTTACTAATGGACTCTTTTTTTATATTTCAGGATGCCCAGGGCCATGATAACAATAAGGACTCTCGAATAGTCTGGACAAATTCCAATAATCATCTCCTAACATCTGGATTTAACCAAGTAAAAATGCCCTGTGTCTCAGTAATGTCTCTCTTTCCTTCTGTCCCTTTATTCCTCCTATCTGACTTATGCTCTTTCTCCCTCTTTCCTCTTCTCATACTCCTCTCCC
>WWET01000999.1:371534-386751 GCA_011038615.1 Limnodynastes dumerilii
AGCCACAGAGGCTGGGATGAGGCTCAGAGTTGGCAGCTGTGTTATTACACCCACCCAGCACAAAAATAAACACTAGGGTCCTGGGGGGATAGAAGAGTTCCAACATCTGACCCCTGCTCTGCTATTGGCTGCATGATGCTCGAATCACTCCTCTGAATTTCCTTCCCTGACACTGTTACTCGCTGCATGTGTGACCCCAAAAGTGGCCCTTCATCTGTTTGTGTGACCCCCGTAGTATTCGTTTGGGCTTCTGTGCTAGCGATTCTACAGTCGTCCAGATGCGCCATTGAGCGGCTCGGTTGCCACTTAGCAATACTTAGATATTGTTATGAGTTAGATCTAGCACTGTAATCATCTGGACTGCACAATGCTGCTCTCCTGATTGCTGTCACCATCAGTGTATTCCTGGCCCGGCCACAGTCGCTGAGTAATCTTGCTTGTTTTCAGAATAGTCTTATTGAAAACCTTGCTCTGACTCTGTGGCTGATTATGTGAGTCAGCCCTTTATGTAGACCACCACTGCAATGCCTTTGCCTCCCTATTCTCCCTCCTGCTGGCATCCACTACTGTTATTTGGCTTGATCCATCTCCAGTTTGTTGGGAGAACCACCCGCTTTGTTTATTTGTGTTGCCCTTAGATACATCAAGGTCTACGCAGGATACGGTTATTGTCTGAGTTGCACACTATGAAAATAGTCAGATCTACCTGGGCAATAGAAGAGGAGGAGAGTGGGACACCCCTTTTAATGTAAACCCTGGTAACAATTTATTGTTTGACCCCCAGTCACACTCTAGTGTTATCAGCAGAGTGAAAGCCTGCAAGAGGTTATCATTGGTGTCACGTAAACATTATAAAGGGTGAATGCAGCATGAGGGAATTGGGTTGTATGGGGAGTTCAAACAGTGTTTAGGACAAGAACCAGAAGACGGAAATATATATAAAGGTGGCAGTATTGTGACTTTCCAGCGAGTGTGTTACACTGTGTAGTGAATATAAGAAATGTAGAGGTCATGGGCCGATCAGTAGCAAATATACACCTTAGTAAAACCATGTTGAACCTCAGGGAGAGGCAGATTAATAATGCGCAAATAGACTGAGTTGGGTGGTGACTTATTGTAGCTTAAAGAGTTTAACAATAAAAGCGATCAGTATTTCTGTGCAGTCAGCAGTATATGTGCAGTATATGTTTTTCATGTACACAATGGTTTTTATTCATTTGAACCCTTTTGCAACATGTCTAGGTGGAGATTTGCAGGGTTTTGTGTGGTCACCCCAAGCTTTGGATCAGCCTCTTTATGTGGCATAGGAAACAAAGATGATATGTAGGGACAGAAAGAAGGAAAAAGAGAGACTGTTTATATTGAGGATATTGACAATATAATAGGACATGAGCAAAAGAGTCAGATGGAAGGCAATGGCAGTGGAGCATTAATAAAGAGTTCTTAGTATTACAACAACATGGTTAATGAGCTGCAAACGGGCACAGAAATGGGGCATTGGTTATGTGAACATAAACATCCTTTAAAGGATGGTACACAATGGGACTTTTTGTAACTATCTGACTTTGTTACTGTAATAAGTCACAATTCTGCACCTGATCCTTGTGCTGTCTACACTGAAATTATTCCCCGCTGGATCATTCAATACCTAACAGTACACTCTGCAGAAAGAGGTAGACACCGGGCATTGCTGATCATTGTTGATCTTGAATATTAGGATCAAATCCCTTGATACAATGCAGTTTCAGACGAGTGCACAGCATCTTGGGGCAGTACACAATGGTAAGATGTCAGCGCTATCTGACGCTTATTATGTGAATTACATGATAATGGTCAGATAACCCTCCAGTGTGTACCTGGCACCGTGCAGTGCTTCTATGTGTATTAATTGTCTTCGGGGGGGGGGGGGGGGGGGGGGGGGGGGGGTGGTGTTTGGTGCAAGGGGATGAAGTGGGAACGAGTAAGCAGAAGAACTGATGGAGAAATTTGGGGGTTATTTATTTATTTATTTTTTAAATGCTGTGATTAAATGGAAGCATAGATCTTACAGCAAGTGAAATCGATGGGAAATCGACAACTAAGTGGGAAGGTAAAAGACAATTTATAAATTATGAAGTTATGAGTTTACTGATTATAGGGGACATTATTATTATTATTGTTGTTGTTGTTATATCAGGGGAATGACTGTGGTGTTTACTGTAGTCCAAAATCTTTGCAAATTCTAATTTTAAGATTTGGGCCATAGAATGAGGACTGTCACTGCATACCCTCCAACATGACCCCTTCCATAAGGTACAGAAGACTCCGCTCCTGAGCTTCCAACTGTCACTCACCTGGTTTTAATGAATTAACAGATATATGTAAAACATAGTTCTCTTCCACAAATGTGGTTACCGTAGTAACTGACAGTTGAAAGCCCAGGAGCAGATAATTTTGTACCTAATGGAATGGGACATGTTGGAGGGTCTGTCACTGGACACCTTACAGCCCTGGGAAGGTCTACTGACCTCTAGGCAGTATATAGGAGGGAGAGTGAAGAAAGCGTTAATGCTCTGTAGTGTGGTCCCAGACACAGATGTGCTGAAAGCAGCGGTACTGTGTCTGCCAGGCCCAGAATCCTCTCTGTTCCTGTGTCAGCTTTGTACAGCTTCCAGGCTGCCTCCTCTGCACAGCCAGCTTGCGCTGTGTGTGGGAAGGAGACAGAAGGTCTCTGTGTGTGATGTGTGTAGGTATGTGCTGTTGTGTGCCGTTGCATCACACCAGGGATATATGCTGCCACATTGTGCCGTGTCTGTAGAACGTGAGGTGACGTCTGCCTGTCACTAGTCCTGGCTGTGTTATGGCACATGCTGGCGATATCAAATGATGAGAAATAAGCTGCTGATCCTGGGGCATAGGTGGGCACTAGGGCAGTGGGTGATGTGCATATGGCAGTAGACCTCCCCTCCACTCTACGGTTGAATGTACTGACATTTGCATAGACACATAGATGCTGTGTTACCTCTGCAATAAATCTCTGTACTGAGCATCGGAGCAGGACACATCTGCACAGTGTGTTTGTTTAGCACAGAACGATGTCATTTCGGTGCCTTAAAGGTAACACAGTAGTTTACACTGCTGCCTGGCTGTGTGTGTGTGTTTGTGTGTGTTGACAGAGTGTGCAGTGTGTAAATATGTGACCTGATGCCTGAGTTGTACATTCCAAAAAAAAATCAGTGTGTTATTGCAGTACTATGAGATGAATTGAGATAAAGTCTTACCGTGTGTTCCGGGGCTGGGAAGAATTTGAGGCAATCAAATGTCATCCAGATGAGTGAAGTTCTGAACTTTTCCCTTTCTTTCTCCTTGAAGTTGACTTTTCTCCTAACTTCACACCTCTCTTCTCCCGACTCCTTTACAACTGTTCCCTGCAGCCTTTGTTCTCTCTGACTCTTCCCCTTTTCCCATCAAACGTCTCCCTCTCTCCCTGTGACTCTTTCGCTGTACTTCTCCTACCCCCTTCTTGTGTCCTGCTATTTTCCTAGCCTCCTTCTCTAAGCTCACTCTTTCTGGCTGGGGAAGTGATAGTTTAGCTATTCCTATGCTATTTGCCTGGGGCAGTGAAGGCGTCACCAGAACAGAGGCAGGACTAAGCTTCTCTTGCAGTGCTTCCTAGCTAGCCATTGGCCTGAATTAACCCCCCCTAAGTCATACACCTCCCCCCCTCCCACCTCCACCTTTGCACTGACCCCATACCTACAGCCTGCCTGGAGATGCTTGGATGGGCTCATCTTGCATCCCTATGCTTTTCATAACTTGCAGTTTGCACAGCATGACCTCCACGCGACAGCCAGAGATATTGCTTAGCAGACGAAATCTGTATAGTTTACCTTATCTTCTATAACTATCACACTGAGGATAAAGATTAACCAGCACTAGATTCACTTTACCACTGCCTCCCTTCTACACAGTGCTGATAATCTATGACTGACTTTTTTTTTACTTATTATATTCTGACTTTTGTTATATAACTTTTTTTCTGGAATTATCATTTAAATTTGAGTAATTTAGTACATTTTATTTAATTTTTCCTCTTTCACCATCTAGCAGAATTCTGGGCACTACATCCTGGACCCACATATTTTTTTGACAATATACCTTCTGAGCCTCAAATGGCATTATATTCCTTTGCAAAACAGATGCTTGGTCTGTATCCGTACAAATGCAGGTCCATGCGGATGTACCTACCACCACCCACTTACCTTCATCTGCATTCCTATCCCTGCCCCTGTGCCGATGTCTGGTAACACAATTATCGTCGTGTATCATGGTGTATGTCTCAAGCCAATAAAGTCATGAATAGAGGTTTATGATATAGAAATCTCTAGACTTGCCATATTACAGATTAGGGTTATCTTTCCAAAATGTACATCACTGTCTCTGCAAACTACTAACTATATGGAAATCCCAAAACTTCCCAATATTGTCCCTGGTTTCTCCTCATTGAATTGCTCAATTCCTAGCTACTGTAGAAGGAAACAGTTTTGGTAATTGTGTGTGTGTGTGTGTATGTGTATGTATATATATATATATATATATACACACTGATATAATTGGTTTCCAGATAAGAGAGCGTATTATAGATAGACAGCTCTGCACAGACTCAGCTAGTTCCTGTTCTATTATCAGCTGTGCATAGTGCAATATTTGTCCATCCCAGCATGCCAGGGGTTAAGCTGGGTGTACACACTGGCCTATTGGTAACAATCAGACATCGTTCCTGTGATTAGGTCAGGATTCTGCACCTAATCTTTGTACTGTCCACACTGAAACGATTCCCTCGCAGCATCGCTCAGTACTTAACAGTACACTCTGAACATAGGCGTATCTATAACGGGTGCAGGGTGTGCAGTGCACACGGGTCCCTCAGAACAGGGGTGCCGTGGCACACACTCTGCACCAAAATCTAGGCCTCAGGGGATGGGGGGGCCCATGTACAAATCCTGCACAAGGGCCCCTTCACTTCTTAGAATGCCCCTGACTGATGAAAGAAGCAGACCTCAGACATCGTTGATCTTGAAAATTAGGAGCTCCCAAAAATCTAATGCCACAATGTGATGTTGTTGCAGATAATTCCGCGGCATCGTTGGACAGTGCCCACTGGTAAGATGTCGGATCTATCTGATGATTATCATGTGATCTGCAGGATAATCATCAGATTACCCTCCAGTGGGTACCCAGCTTTGCTTTTACTCCTCGCTGTTCTCTGGGTTAGGTTTTTAAGCAGCGTTATCATTATACACAGCACTTTACCACTTTTATCAATCATTATAAAACAAGTAAACGTAAGTTTCCCCAAATCAGTGCTATTGTCCTGATTATTGTGTTAAGCTGGGTACACACCAAATTGCATCCACAATCTGACCTTTGACCTCTGACCTTATTATTGGCCCATTACTAGATAAGTGTGTACGCTCACATGACCGCTCGTAACATCCAATTCTGTCTCCTGGTTGGGTCAAATGATTTTTAAAGCTGCCTAAAAATCAGGAGATCCCACCACCAATCAACCAACCAATTTACAAGGGTGCACGCTCCAGGGCAACTGCTTTATCCAATACTTGCATCAGCGCCTTTGAGGGTGGTCTGGCGCAGATTGGAAGAGTGTGTATGGTGACCGGATCCTATCAGCAGATGCTGGTCAGAGGTCTGCTGTAAAATTGGACACATGTCCATCAGGGATTGGGAGTTGTATCTGCGGACTTGGCCTGCTGTAGGATTGTGTAAACACTGGACAGGATTTGGGTCTGAAGAGGATTGGACAAGTGTCTACACTGCTTTACTGTGTCAGACTATTTAGAGACAATTTGTGATACTGGACAAGAAATAACTGACTCAGAAGCTCATCATTTTGGGTAAACATGTATATAATGTAATTATGGCAGAAATTCACAAGGGCCTTGTACAAAACATTACATTTTAATATGAATTCTATGGAATCTTGGATTTTGCTTTTAAATTATTGTACACAGGAGGATGGCTACAGGGTTTAGGCATAAAGAACTTTGAAAGGTAGAGTGATCTTGTTTAATGAGCATTACAGTGTCTCGGATACCCTAGATCAGGATGCATTAATACCAGGATACAAAGCGGGATGTTAAGAGAAAATAATGTGTCTGCTACTCCTAGGACTGGGTGGGGACCAACAAACACAAATTTATAGCAGCTCTCCTGCCTGATGTTCTCCCGCTGTTCCTCAGTTACATCTTGCAGATTTATAGTGTTTAAGCCAATAAAAGTGGGTGAGCCAAAGGGAGAGGCTGCTATGTTGTCTGCAACCTCCAAATCTACTCCGTGTTGTGATGCTGAGATCATGACCTCAATGAGTAGCCCGTCTAATAATGCTGAGGAGTCACTGGAAGACCTGGTTAGGTGACTAGGATTACCTGACTGTCAGACTGGCTTCATGGCTGTCACTCCCTGCACAATATGTAGTATGCATTGATGTTCCTTATGCACCTTTATGGAGCATGTTATTGGAATAATAGGTTACAAGGCTTTGTCGTCTGATTGGATAGCCTTGCGAGCCGAGACATCCTGTGTCCACCATCTCCTAATGCGTTATAGCATTAGTGGACAACACAAAAGTAGTTTCATTAAAATGCGGGTTCAAGGTGGACCAGTTGGGTTTTCCCATGCATCTAAGATGGTGTTCTAAATTAAGCTAATTTTCTATGTAAAGAACATGTAGGAGGTTCATGCAGCACACACATATACATGGAAAGATGGCTGCCCTAAATTTGTAAGACTAAGGACCTCTTCGCCTATCAAGGACAGCGTTACTAAGGATGGATGGGGCTTGATGATGTCATTTGTGCTGTCTAGTCCAGCCCCATCTTAGTAACTCTATGCAACATTGATAAGTGGGGGCGGGACTCGAGGCAGCGATGTGTATTAAACACATTATTAAGACCCGCCCCCAGCCTGCATTCCAAGATCTCCAGGAAGGAAGAATTCAAAATTTAGCAACTTTATTTTACGTTGAACAGTAAAGGGCCTGATTCAGAGGTGACCATATACCTGACCCCTTAGCGTATGTTGCATCAATTTGCACAAACCCAGATAACCGGTACGCTTGCCTATTCATAGATGTTCTCAATGGACATATAGGGCAAATTGCAACAGAAGGGGGCGCAGTTCCGTTCGTCTTGCACCCTCCTGCTTTTAATACCAAATTGTGGCTTAATTACTTAGCCCCCAATGCTTCTAAAGGTTCTAATATAACTTTAACAAGAGCCCATTTTAATGAATCGTTTTTGAGAAATGCTTAACGCCTCCTGAAGTTCAAGGTCAGATCCTTGGCGCTCGTCTTCCTAATTATAGATCATGTCTGGTTCCACTTAGGATGATATTAAATAAATGTAGCTCATCAAGGTGCATGCTGCTTCTTGCCAAGTATCTGGGTGACATTTCAGGGACCGGCAAGACCTGTTTTCAGTGTGTCGGGACAGCAGGTGCAACACGTGTAAGTCGGTATGCTGACACATAAATCAGGTGTGTACAGGTGTGTGAGGGAAGGGGGGCATTGCTCATCACAAAAGCAGTGATGAATTATCTGACAGCTATAAAGAAATAGGCAGGTCTGGTAGAGAGAGCCTGTCACGTATTTGAAGCTAATATTGAAGTAGGTGAGTCACGCAGCAGAGTCTGGTTCTTTTTTTTTCTGTATGTTGCAAAAGTCAGAAAAGTAAGTTTATGAGTATAAATAAAATGACTGGTTTTATTATGGGTCGACATAAGGGATTATTTAATGTGCACCTGCTGTGTATTAACCGTAAAAGAATCCATTCTTAGAATGTGTCTCTTCGTTCAGCGGAGGCGATGAGAGCGGGTTTGTTTGACCATGTGACCACCTCTGCAGTGCCTGGATGATGGACACACTTTAATAATAAGAGTGCCCCAACTCATTAATGTTGGCCTGCCAATCACAGGTTGTCAGGGGGATGCTGTGCATGACAGGAGAAGCTATGCGTGAGCTCACGTTTACACAGACAAAGGGCTGTATCCAGAATTCTTATGCCTCGATCCAGGTTTCCGAGCAAACAATTCCCCCCCCTTAAAAACTAGTTTTTGGGGCCAGATTTACTAAGCTGCGGGTGTGGAAAATTGGAGATGTTGCCCATAGCAACCAATCCGATTCTAGCTCTCACTTTCCTATTACATACTAGAAAATGTCAGCTAGAATCTGATTGGTTGCTATGAGCAACATCTCCACTTTTGGAAACCCGCAGCTTAGTAAATCTGGCCCTGGGAATGAGGCGCTTGCAAAAAGCAGACATTTATCATGATCTTAGCGATTAGGAAATGCCCCCTTATCAATCTGTATCCAGCCCAAAGTTATTCACTAAGGACCATTACTATCGCCCCTGACCCAACACCACCCTAAGCATAAAGCGTTCATCTCCCCTCTAGATCCCCCTTATTTGCAGCTGGTGGCTCTTTATGTGAATGCACTGGTTGAGAATCATATGTCCCCATTTGAGTGATTACTTTCAGTGTCGCTCCTCTTTATGTAAGCAGAGTATAATAACATATATTTATATATATTTCATATATTGAATTAGAAGCTCGGCCTGTGTGTTTTTTGTTACTTTGCTAGTTTCACTTTGAGTTTGACCCCTCCCACAAAATGGCTGCTTGCGCACTGTTCAAATAGTAGGGATATCTTAACAGAGACCTCCTGAGTACACATATAGCAGATGGATAGGGACTCGGCCACAGGAGGTGCCATGACCGCATATACGCAATCTACGTATCGAAACGATACGCCGATTACGTACAATAGCTACTACGCATGCGCAGTAGCTACTGTTTATTGAACTACGTCCGTCTATGGAAGACGGACGTAGTTCTGGATCCGGCCCAATGTGTATTGCACAGTGATCTTATTGTCTAGTAATAAAGCATCCATCCACACCCACTAAAAAGGTGTCTGGAATTACAACCCAAGTGGCATCTTTAGCTACCTGATTAATAATGTCATATTACAACCAGGGAATTCTGTGTTGGCGAAATCCCTAATTTCTCTGAGTGCCACGTTGTCGCTTCTTTTTCCAGTGTCTGGATAGGTGACTAATCTTAGACCTCTACTCCGGATAAATTGCTTTACCGAATGTGCCAGCTACTGCCAGATGTTGTTTGCCATAGACGGGCATCTCCGGTTCGTCTGCTGCAGGCAGAAATGTTGCGCCAACTGGTTCCGCATTCGTTCTGTCAGCTATGGGCAGTTAAAGAAAATTAGGAATCGTTAGTTAAACAAAGCTCGTGAAGGTGGTTCAAGAGTTTTGCCTCTGCAAAAGTAAAAACATCTGGATTTCTTTTCCTGGACGTGTTTTTCTATGAAAGGGGGGTTAGGTTTCTCCCCGTATCATATTTTTCTTCCAAACCTGAAATGGAGTTCTGAGCAGATTTCAAGTTTTCTTCCCTATACGTTTGTGGACTCCTGAAATGAGTTACTAATCTTGTATTTATCTTTTAATTACAGAGGCTTATTAAATCTGTAGCAACACCCTCTTTAGAAAAGCAAAAAACAAATCCATTTTACACCTTAAAATAAGTAACTTAAACACACCTACAAATATGATCTGTCCCGAATGCTGAAGAATGTGTCAATCACTGTCAATAGAATGTTTACGGGCAGCTAAAACACTCTTGAGTCATGGAGGCTTTGATAATAGCTCCTGACCATCCGCAAGTGATATGACTTCCTTAGGTGCTTATGCATCTTTTGCCCAGTCTTGTGGTAGCAATTGCAAGAACGCAAGCTATATATAGTCAGACTTTCTAAAGTGGATTTGCATGTCTGTGATTTTTCAGCATCCATGATTGTAAATTGAGCCGAGTATGCTATGCCATATGTTGTAATATCCACTTGACCCCATTATGCCATTGATGGTGTCAAAATATAATGCTAAAGATGCTCATGCACCCACATACATATCCTCACTCATCTCAGGATATATCCCAGCTCACTCTCCCAGATCCTCAACTCTCCTCTACACTAAACAACTGCTCTGATTCCCGCTTACAGGACTTCTCCCACTGCACACACTCTCTGGAATAACCTTTCTCACCCGTTAAGACTATCCCCTACTCTTCAAACTGTCAAGCTCTCCCTTAAAACTCACCTCTTCAGACAAGTTACCAAATTCCTCAACCTACTTCTTAGCATTTTTCTACACTATCCACAACTACTTTCCAGTTTTACTTTCTGTTACATGATTTACACAAACTTAGAAACTATTTCTTTACATACTAAAGTGCCCCTAAGACCTGCTACTAACACTGCTGTGTGACTGATCATACATAGCACTGCGAACTGTTACCATACACCCTGTCTCTCTCCATAGTAATATCCCCTCAGTCCTGGTAGTAACACTGCTGTGTGACTGATCATACACAGCCCTGAGCACTGTTACCATACACCGTGGGCCTGATCCAGACCTACGCTGGCCAGCCAGCAGCGTAAGATCGGCTTAAAAGCCGATGATGGGGTTAGGCTGCGGGGGCAGGATTAAGGATTAGGCTGCGGGAAGAAGATTTAGGATTAGGCTGTGGGGGGAGGGGGAGATTTAGGAATAGGCTGCAGAGAGTTAGGGTTAGGGAGTGGGGTTTCTTAGGAGCACCGGTGCTCTGGGGAACGATTGCCATGCCTCATCGAAATAGAGCCGGTTGCTACGGGGATCCACACTCATAATAAATAACTAAATGTTTGCTGCAGATGAAAGACGGGATTCACAGATAAGAATGAAATACGTATGCGCGAATTCACACCCAACTCCCATGACACTCCTACAGATTTCAGCTGAGTTCCGCATCCATAGGGCTTCCTTAACTGTGTGTCTGTACTTAAGTATGTGCATACATGCACTTAATGCCCCATTTAAATGCCTCCCCCCATCCACTCTTCTTAACTTCCTTCTTATGGAGGACTGGCCCCGCCCCTTCAGAGCAGAGTTGAGGTCTGTGCGTAATGGATTGCCGTGCGTAACATTTGATTCTCATGTGTAACTTTGTGTTCTGGGCATGCGCAGTTTATCTGTTCCTGAATATATGCACAGAGACTCAGCTTCTTCTTAAGTGTGAATCAGGTCAGAAATTTTCCTCCCCTGCAATTCAACATGGTTTTGCCCGTGTGTAAATTTCCACCTGTTTCCTTTTTATTTTCAAACTCTGGATCCGGTGCAGAGTGAAAGCCAGAATGTACTCTCGTTGTTACGATTCACACCTCTGTGCTGTTTTCTTATTCACTCTCCTGTGCGGAGTTAGCACTTACGCTGACATGACCTTACCTTAGTAACTATGTGGATCAGTTACTATACACCCAGTAATCCGCATGGAACTCTTAGAACTAGCCCAGATTGTAAAATTTACATGTAAACCTTATGGAGTATAGGTGGGTGGAGGGGATGGGCGACCCTGTTGGATGGAACTCCTAAAGTACTAGGTCCTGTACACTTAAAGAGTCATATCGCCACTATATGTTACCATCAGGGTTACTTACACAAGAGGCTTGCGTAAATAAACCTTACTCACAAGGGTCTGAATCTGGCCATATATATGTTAAACATATAGCATCATAGAGACCACATACCAATACAGAGAGCATCCAGGCGTCCACCATACAATACAGAGAGCATCCAGGCGTCCACCATACAATACAGAGAGCATCCAGGCGTCCACCATACAATACAGAGAGCATCCAGGCGTCCACCATACAATACAGAGAGCATCCAGGCGCCCACCATACAATACAGAGAGCATCCTAGTGACCATAAACTACATATTACAGAGAGCATCCTAGTGACCACCATCTGATAAAACTCAGAGAGTATCCTAGTAGCCACCACCCAATACAGAGAGCATCTTAGTAACCACCATCCGATAAAGCACAGAGAGCATCCTAGTGACCACCATCTGATAAAGCACAGAGAGCATCCTAGTAACCACCATCCGATAAAGCACAGAGAGCATCCTAGTGACCACCATCTGATAAAGCACAGAGAGCATCCTAGTGACCACCATCTGATAAAGCCAGAGAGCATCCTAGTGACCACCATCTAATAGAATACAAAGAGCATCCTAGTTCTCTACAGTCAAAAAAGAGCAGCTAGTTACCCAAAGGGAAAATTTCCCATAAGACCTATGTCCATTCTGCTGTTGTCATCATAAGTGCAGAAGCGTTTAATTACCCTTTATTCAGAACACCTAGGGCTAGATTTTCTGCAGAAAAGGAAAAGTGGAGATGTTGCCCATAGCAACCAATGAGATTCTAGCTCTCGTTTTCCTATTACATACTAGAGAATGTCAGCTTGAATCTGATTGGTTGCTATGGGCAAAATCTTCACTTTTCCGCAGTTCAGTAAATGTAGCTCTAAGTTTGTTCTACATCTTATAATACAAACCAAATATAACAATATTACAGGTAACATGAAGAGAAGTCAGATAGAAGAATTCTTGTCCCCTCCCGACTGCTGCATTTTCCCCTGTATGGGGCTACGATTATACTACACCAGGAGACCCTACGGAGCTCCTCTGCTTAATGTTATGTGATTAGGTTACCAGTCTTTTTCAGGTGCCTGTACATCTCATCCATCATCATAAGCAGTCTTTAGTATTACCCTGATTTTCCACTTTAGCTTTGCTTAAATGCATGATTAACTATTGTCCCCTACTCCCCCCACAAACGTCACAGTGAGCATTTCCAGTGATTGAGCGTCTGCTGAGAAGGCCGAGACGTTTAACAAGCCGACAGGAGGCTGCTCAGATGACTCTCCTGCTAAAATCATTTCATCCACATTTGTAAAAGGATTATAGGACTGTATGAACCCAGCATCTGTGCAATATACTGACGACTCAGACAGATCATTAACTATATGTGAACTACTAGCTGCTCAGCCGCACTTGAACATTTCAATCTTTATTTAATGCACGCAAGAAAGTATTTGCCCATATGGCCAACTTTGTCATGTATACGTTCTTGCACCCCACCAAACAGAGCGGTATGGAGAACACCTCTGATTGTTAAATCAGGATCCGGTCCCTAGATTTAAATAAATATGTTGTTTTATATCGTTGCGAGTTCCCTCAATGATACTTCACATTGCGAATTAGGGACAGCCGAAAGTCTGTCCCTATTTCGAAAGAGAAAAACCGCAATTCACATACTTACCCAGTCATTTTCGGAAAAGCCGCCAGTGCCGCTGCCGGAACAGACCACCAGAGAGGTGAGTAAAGCCCCATACACACTACAGTTTTTTTAAACGATAATCGTTCAAAACACCAGTGAAAGGAGTGTTTTGAACGATATCGTGCAAGTGTGTACGCTGTAATAATCATGCCTGATCATTGTAAAGTACACAAAATCGTTTGATCGCATCTTTTGAAAAGTTTAATATAAACGATCAAGCCATTCAGTACTGAAGGCTCAACAGAAAATCGTTTGTAGTGTGTATGCAGCCTGATTGCCAATCTACTGCTTGAATATCTGTGGTTTATCTGTCGTTTGTCGTTTATATGCTGTAGTGTGTATGGACCATTACTCTCTCCAGTTAGGCTGTGGAGGGGTTAGGGAGTGGGGTTACTTCCCGTTCGGTGCTCCAGGGATCGATTGCTATGCCTCATCAAGGTCTAAGCAATTGATATCCCAGCCGGTTCGGAAATAGGGCCGTTCGTTACGGGGACCCACAACCTTTTATATCAGGGTTGCCGGAATCTCTGGGAGACTCCTGAAAACCAGGCAAATAAAACCCTGTTTTCAGGGGCTGAACTACCATTAGTGCAACAGGTGCATCGGCATTGGGGCCCATGCCGATACAAGGGCCCACAGTCATCATCACCGCACCGCCGAAGCTCACCGCCAAGTTACTTGGGATATCATGAGGGCCAAAGCGTATATTATGCACCTGGGCGCACAACCCGCTAGTTCCGCCTCTGCCTGTTTTATATGAATTTGTATGAATTTTCCTCTCATACACAGAATATTTAAGCCCAATATGGTGTTTATTTATGACAGACAGACCTACAGACTTTTTCTCTTGCAGACCTAAGACATTTCCAATGGGGCCTGGGTTGCTTTTTGCAAGAGGTTGTTCATTCATAGTGTATTTACAGTCTAGGTCAGACATAGGCAAGCATCGGCACGCTAGGTGTTGTGAAACTACCACTCCCAGCATGCTTCAGCATCATAGGCACAGATTAGCTGGGATTCATTCTGAGAAAAATTAGGGATATGAGAATATTAAGTAGAATTTTTCATCTTTTATAAACTACAAAATGTCAGGGAATATGTTTAATTTAAGAATAGATGATAAACTATACATAAGTCGGATAAAAAGAAGAGGCGGCCATGTTGTCACAGTCTCCCCTTCAGTTTAGTTTTCCCAATCCATTCTTCTCACAGTATGTTTACGTCACTCTCACGTGATTGGTACTGCGTTATACACTGAAACATCCATGTTCATGATGTTTCTTTCCTCCTCTCTCACGCCCCCCACTATACTTAAGATATTTCCAGAGATAAATCTCCCCGTGAATGTTTGACAGGAGAGAAAGCGAGATGTGTGAGAGAATTCGTATTAGGACCAACAGGGTCACCTAAAAAATGGCCGACTGCCTGAACACAGATCCCTAGTCTGAAACACAAGGTCTAATTAGCCACTAGCCTTCTCCTGCTTTCATTTACATCTATATTTACTGAGCATTCAAATATAAATAAATCTCTACGGCCTGTAGGCCTTAACGCGCTGCTTAGCACATCGCCATGGAAACACGCACAGGACCTCCATCCTTCTTCCCTGTGAACGGCTTTTATTTGTTTAATTTACTTGCTGTTTGTTTATCAGTCCGTTCTGGGCTCTTCCACATTTTTTTCATTTTAAAAGGATAAATTGCAGAAGAATCACATCTTGAGAATGTTGTTTGGAGTATTTTCTGAGGAAGCTGTGCGCTTTTTACTGTTCGGGATCTTTGAGAGAAGAGGGTTAAGGGATTTCCTGATTTTCAATCATCCCAGTCGCTTGCTAGTGTATGTAACGTGGGTGAGTTGCTGCATTGACTTCCCACGGGCCTGTTATTCTGGGGGAAGATTTCCCAGCCCTGGGGGGGCATTGGAAAGGAGAAGGAGGTGATTGGAGCAGAGGTAGAGGATGAGGATCTGGGAGAGTGGGGAAGTGTGAGA
>WWET01000999.1:389786-413098 GCA_011038615.1 Limnodynastes dumerilii
CTGCTGATTATAGCGTAGATCACATGACAAGCGACAGTTTGAAGCACGATCTTAATGATGGGCACACTGAGCATGTAACTCCCCCACAGCAGAAGCGAAGTTACGTCAGTGCAATCCTATATTCCGTGCATGTGAGAGTAGTTCACCCCCCTATATGCGTAATCCAGAATTGTTTGTAGTGTATTGCGATGCATAAACGGCATGTGAATGTGCAAACTACTCACACAGAGTACTTAAGCATTTAGAATCGCCTCTTTTGTGTGTTAAATGATGCTGTAGATTTGTTAAGACGTCTATCTTTTTACAACCAGTAAAGGAAAGGGTTCTTTACAGTAAGAGCCGTTATATGGGATTCTCTGCCAGGGAACCTTGTGATGGCAGATTCAATTCATAGGTTTAAGAAAGGTTTAGACAAATGTTTAGCAGAAAAGGGCATCCAGGGTTACCAGGACCGTTAATTAAAATAGTAGTGGATCCTGGGAGTAAGAGGACGGCCATCTTGGGTCAGCAGGGATTTTTTTTCAGATTGCAACAAATTGGAGGTTGCTTCATCTGGATCAATTTCTCTTATAAGAAAGGAAATTGCAGGAGATCCATAATAAGTTGAACTTGATGGACTGGTGTCTTTTTTTTTTAACCTCATCAACTATGTTACTATGGGTCAGATCCAGAACTACAGATTAGCGCTGTTCATATTTACGCACATCGTTAATACTATGCACTCCCACCAGTCGTCTGTAATTACACTGCCTTACGCCTTCTAAACCCTACCCTAACTTTTAGCTGAACCCTACCTTAACTTTTGTAAGCGTAACTACGGCAGGCCTCCCCGCCTAAATTCTGTAACTGGAGCGTATTTACGCCTATCGTAATATAGGCACGCCCATTCTGCCATAATTACGCTAATGTTACGTACGGGCGACCTATTTTCAATTACATCCACCATAAGTTACGACAGGAAACATCTGCTGGGCGCATGCGCAGAACGTACTTACAGCCGAGGTTACGCTGGCGTAATTACGCCTCCGGGCGTAGTTCTGGATCTGGCCCTATGTTACTATATAATGCTGTTTGTGTGCTGTTGTGAAATAAAGACGTTTCAGTATGTACAGATGAATCCGTATTCTTTTTGTTACTGATGTCGCGTCTGTAACCAGCTTTATTCTGGGATTTCTATTTTTCTGTAAATTAAAAACAAACAAGAATTTCCTTCCTCTTTAGAACTTTTAAGCTTATTTTCTTATACCTGGCTGGAACTCTACCCAAACAAAGGGCCTCACGTTACTTTTGATGTTGGTAAGAAGTTCAAAAAATAAATGTAATCAAAGTCCCTGAATCTAATAACATACCAGCAGCATCTTACACAAGTGTTACAAGCTGTAACCGACAACTGGAACATCAAAGAAAGCAGCTGGGCGCCACAGATCTTGGCTTCAAGGGTCATATGAGACACGAGGCATGGTATAGGGCGTAGTGATGTGCGCCGCCACAACTTAATACAATGTGCTGTACGTTTTATGGGATTTTGGCTGGGTCCGGGTGAAGTTTTAAGTAGACACAGTGCTCGTATACTTCGTTAAATAATGCAAGTTCAATCCTATATTCCATACCTGCGAAGGTAGCACACTCCGGAATATGCACTTCCGTAACCTGTATCCTACCTTAACTTTTACGCACTTTTACGTAAGTTCTTAACCAAGCCCTGCATGCATGGCGGATCATTACGCCCCACCATCTGAAAGGTTTACAGTGTGTTACCCAGAATCCTTCATACTGCGTTCCGTTACTGCCCACATGCACAGAACAACAGCGCAATTCCAGGTCGTTCCTCGCAAAATATACATCTTTCCCAAAGTGTTTCTCTTCTATAAGACGCCACCCACATTTCCTTCCTATATTTATTTAAACAGTTAATTATATGGCGTTATTCACCTATACTGACCAGTAAAACTCATAAAACCTCAGTAATAAAATGAGGGAGTTCATGTCTCTTCTAGTCCAACTGAAAAGAGAAGTTCATTCTCCATCTGCTGTGACTGTGTGCTGTGTATATTTACTCCCTCATCCCAAATCATCTCTGCACAGACTCATAAACTCTCCATTACTCCATTTGTCACCCATAACATCTGGAGGAAAGGAAAATGAGTGAGATGCATCTCCTCTGCCCCCTTGTGTATATTCTATGTAAATGCAGGACCCGGAATCAGTGTCGTTGGGCCTGATCCAGACCTACGCTCCTCTGCGTAGCGTATTTACGCCGAACGTACCACCGATGCATGGCAATAGGCACTCCCCTTGCTCGTACCTAGTTTAGCTTCCATACACTCAGCAAACCCTACCCTAACTTTTCTGTTCGTACCCGCGGCCGTGCGTACGTTCAATGCGTATTAACAACGCTGAGCACGCCCATACTGTACAATTTAAATGTCTCACCCCACCCTCGGTGTGTGGTTACGGCTTTCGTATGGCAGGCACGCCCCCATGATCGGTAATTATGGCAGGCACACCCCCATGATCGGTAATACGAAGCGTTTACGATTAAGCCATACGCAAAGATTTTCATACCGTAACATGAGAGTATCATCTGCCCCGCACATGCGCAGTAAGTACAAATGGCCGTTTTTACGCATGCGACCGCCGTATACCCGCACACGAGCATAGGTCTGGATCAGGCCCATTAGGACTATTGCAGTGCAAATGTTATATAATATAGTAAGATAAAACGAGATGCTGTTTTTGTACGTTATATCAATGGTTTACAAACAGGAATGTGCTTTCTCTCCACAGACTTCTCATCCCCCTGTATGATCCAGACACAGGCCTCCTCATTCTTGCTGCTCAGGTAAACATGGCTGACTAGCGTTACCCAGAAGTCTTAGCTGCGTCAGCTAACCATATAGCCAAACACTAATTGGTGTAAGAAACTTGGTAGTGGGCTTTTAGGAAAATAGGGTACAGGAAAGTTATTATGGCATTAGAGTCTCTTTCATATCTGTTAATTCTAACTTAGCAGTTTTAATATTACATCAGTGGATTATTACATACATTAGTCGGCTATATAAAGTAAGATGGGCTTAGTGGGAGAATGGTGCCCTCTTTCCTTGTATTGTCACTCTACTCCTACTGACGGCTTTGCCAACCAATGGCTCTCCAAGTCCCAGCATGCTCTAACAGCATAGGCATAACTAATATACGTCAAAGCATGCTGGGATTTGTAGTCTCACAACAATGGACGGATAGCCAGACCTATTCTATGCCATCTTCCTGATCCACTACTCCTCTGGGCAGCCCTGTTCACTGGTGCTCACATCCACATATTACTGTTTATTGTAATCTGTACTATATAAGGTGCTATGGGCAACAAATGTCTGAGGCCTTGTTTGTGATCAATTTGGATTTGTTTCCCGCTTCTGCAGGGCGAAGGTTCAATGTATTGTATGGAGGTTAACACGGAGCCCCACTCTCTGGCACAGCGTAAGTTTGGGTGTAGTTCTCTTGCTCCTGTACGGCCTCCTGTCACACGCTCCTCCCGTGCTGCACGGCCTGTCACGCGCTCCTCCCCTGCTGCACAGCCTGTCATACGCTCCTCCCCTGCTGCACGGCCCCTCACGCGCTCCTCCCCTGCTGTACGGCCCGCCACGTGCTCCTCCCCTGCTGCACAGCCTGTCACGCGCTCTTCCCCTGCTGCACAGCCTGTCACGCGCTCCTCCCCTGCTGCACAGCCTGTCACGCGCTCCTCCCCTGCTGCACGGCCTGTCACGCGCTCCTCCCCTGCTGCAAAGCCTGTCACATGCTCCTCCCCTGCTGCACAGCCTGTCACGCGCTCCAACCCTGCTGCACGGCCTGTCACGCGCTCCTCCCCTGCTGCACAGCCCCTCACGCGCTCCTCCCCTGCTGTACGGCCTGTCACGCGCTCCTCCCCTGCTGTACGGCCCCTCACGCGCTCCCCCCTTGCTGTACGGCCCCTCACGCGCTCCTCCCCTGCTGAATGGCACGTCACACGCTCCTCCCCTGCTGTACGGCCCGTCACGCGCTCCTCCCCTGCTGTACGGCCCATCACGTGCTCCTCCCCTGCTGTACGGCCTGTCACTCCCTCCTCTCCTGCTGTATGGCAGGTCTATCAAGTCTCTCTCCATGTCTTCCAGTCTCGCAGTGTGTCACAGAGCAGCAGACCCGTGGTCTAGCATTGGTTCCCAAGCTTTGGCTTGATGTCATGAGCTGTGAAGTTTTGCGCCTTCTCCAGCTGACGGACAAGTTCATCATTCCTATCAGCTACATCGTCCCACGCAAGGTACCACGTGCTGTCTGCCACATATACAGTTCTGTATGTACAAGAGACGTGTCAAAGTTGTTCGCCTACTGACGTGGCACACAGTGTATTGTTATTATTTTATATTGTGCATGCCCAGAACACAAGCATGCTAAAAAAGTGTCTCTGTCCAGGAAGTAGTATTACAGTTGTGTATTACAGAATAATGCTTTATGTCCTATCTCTCATTGCTATTATGTAGATATCATTCTTTTTCAGTTTTATCCACATTTCTGCATGTTATGACAATCAAACAATAAATATTTATAGAGCATAAACTCCTCTTCAGTGATCATTTGCTACAAGCACTGTCACCTTTCAGAAATTGTGCGGTCCTTAATAAAGTTTCTGTCATCAGCATATGGTGGAGGCAGCCATTTTGTGGCAGAGTCCGTGGATCAGGAGTTAGTGATGTCAGTGTGAGACATGTATTTTATGTTGTCCACTATAGCACAACCTAGAATATCTATAGGTAATATAATAGAGAATGTCACACCTGCATACATTTCATGTTCACCAATCACATTCATTACATATAATCGCACAATGTTTGCATTACCTGAATTTACCAAACTAAAATCCTTTCACTTATTCTGCTATTATTGTTGCATACACTGTCCTTCCTTGGTAACACTGTGGGTCAGATTTACTAACCTACGGGATTGGAAAAGTGGAGATGTTGCCCATAGCAACCAATCAGATTCTAGCTGACATTTTCTAATATGTAAAAGGAAGTGAGAGCTAAAATCTGATTGGTTGCTATGGGCAACATCTCCACTTTTCCTTTTCCGCAGCTTAGTAAATATGGCCCTGTGTGTTAGTCTCAGCCGGTCAGCCTATGACATACAACCCGTCTCTCTGCAGGCAGTACAGGAGCTCCAAACGGACCTGTTTCCAGACACGGTGTGCGGCATCGCGGCTCTTTCCGCTCAGAGCTGGTGGGCAGGAGAAAACAAGCAGGTAAGGGAGAGCTCAGTGGCTGTCCAGAAATAGGATCAGCCAATCGTGTGTCTGTTACCGTTCTATAACGCTTAATTAAGGATAGCTCTTGGTAGATATTAAAGAAGTATGATATGGATACCATACTTAGATCAATGCTTTACCACATAGAGATCCATTGATGGTAACGCATTTTTATTTTTCCAGTTTATATGAACCCTACGTCACTCTTTGCTGAATGTGGAGCCTGTATGTGGCTCTATAAGTACTGCCGGATGTAATGTAATGATTCCCATTTTCAGGTGGAGAAGGTCTCCTTAGACCCAGCACGCAGATCGCTCCCTCCTAGTCGCTTAGGCAAAGTGAAAGAGACCAATCGCCAAGAGCAGAGTGTCGCGTCCCCGGAACCAAGCGTGAGTATATGTTATATTCCATCCAGGACTGTGTGGTACGTGTATTGTATTCAGCACAGATCAGTTTTTAGAGTATTATTACAGTTATTAGAGTTCTTGTCATTAAAGAAAAAACTCCTAGATTGTTTTTGAGTTCAGATTCAGGTGAATCGGGATTGCGCACACACACACACACACACACACACACACACACACACACACACACACACACACACACACACACCTACACTTCAAACATATTTACACACATTCACATACCTACATGCAGAAACATATAAACACCCACCTGAAACACACTCACACATCTGTACAGCTGAAACATACTCACACATGTGTACACCTGAAACACTATCACACACCTGTACACCTGAAACACACTCACACATGTGTATACCTGAAACACTATCACACACCTGTACACCTGAAACACATTCACACATGTGTGTACTTGAAACACACTCACACATGTGTATACCTAAAACACACTCACACATGTGTACACCTGAAACACACTCACACATGTCTATACATGAAACACACTCACACATCTGTACACCTGAAACACACTCACACATGTGTACACCTGAAACACACTCACACATGTGTATACCTGAAACACACACACACATGTATATACCTGAAACACACTCACACATGTGTACACCTGAAACACACTCACACATGTGTACACCTGAAACACACTCACACATGTCTATACATGAAACACACTCACACATCTGTACACCTGAAACACACTCACACATGTGTACACCTGAAACACACTCACACATGTGTATACCTGAAACACACTCACACATGTGTATACCTGAAACACACTCACACATGTGTATACCTGAAACACACTCACACATGTGTATACCTGATACACACTAACACATGTGTATACCTGATACACACTCACACATGTGTATACCTGAAATACACTCACACATCTGTACACCTGAAACACTATCACACATGTGTATACCTGAAACACACTCACACATCTGTACACCTGAAACACACTCACATCTGTACACCTGAAACACACTCACACATGTGTATACCTGAAACACACGCACACATCTGTACATCTGAAACACTATCACACACCTACACCTGGTATGTGCACACGTGAACACATGCACAAGTGTAAAACCTTTACTCACCTACAACTGAAACATGTTTACTCACAAACTAACACAACTGCAAGCTGAACTCCATTCACAGACACCTACACCTGAACCCCATTTACACACATGCCACCACCTGAACCCTATTTGAACACACCTACACTTGTACCCAATTCACATACACCTACACCTAAACCCCAATTACACACATATACACCTGAACCTCATTTACACACACCTACACTTGGGGGCTGATTCAGAGATGCACTGACATCTTTTATTTTAGGTGCAAGTGTACAGCTCGACTAAACCATTTTTTAAAGTAAGGGGTGGTAATTAATAAAAAAAAAATTGCACGCTAGGAAAATACATTACTTTTACACATAGAACTAAAACACTGCATAACTTCATGTTTATTCTATAAAATAGAGTTGAGCTAAGAAACTTCACCTCCTCATTTTAATTCTGGTTTTACAATTGAAATCTGCCTCCCCTTGCAATTCAACATGGTATTGCTCAGGTCTACACTTGCACCTAAAACAAGGTGGAAGTGCAACTCTGAATCAGCCCCCTGATCCACATTCACAAACACCTACACCTGACCCACATTTACACACATGCCACCACCTGAACCCCATTCTCTCACACCTACACCTAAACCCTATTCACATACACACATTCCTGCCTCTTATTTAAACACACACACCTGAACGCTGTTCATGCGCACATATACCTGAAACCCATTCACACACGCCTACACTTGCAACACAGGCACTCAGCTACACCTGAAACACATTCACACGCATGCCTATACCTGAAACACATGAAGGTCACACAGCTGGAACACATTAACTCACCTACATGTAAAACACCTTTACCCCAACCTCCTTAATCCTTTAACAGTCTGGCAATATGTCTATAAGCCTTTTCTCCATATCAGTGGCCACCTGGAGCTTTATTTCTCTGCCTCTCCTAGGATGGAAGTGTCCTTTCCTCACCCTCCAGCTCCGTCACATCTCCCTCCAGTGGTATCGTTTCCAGCGTCAGTCAGCGCTCCTTGCAAAGCATTCTGGGTAAGCAAGTGTCACCCCTAGGGATATAAAACATTGTTTAATCCTCCTGTGCTATGACACAGAGATGCCATGCACTTCGACCAGCTCATTTACCATTATAAAATATGTGTTTTTTTAAGTTAAAGATGGGTTAAACAGACTGGATCATCAATGGATTGTAGTTAACGGGAATAGTGTATTAATTCCATTAACACACGCTCTGATTACCACAGGTCCTAGCTCACGGTTCCGTCACATTCAGGGGACTGTTCTCCACCGTGACAATCACATCACTAACCTGCGAGGAGTAAGCCAGAGCATTCCCGGGGAGAGCGATGGATTCAGCCTAAATTACCAGCGAATGGCGGTCCCTATGGCGGCTCCTGGGGGTCAGGTGGCAGTCCTGGAGGTAGGTGGCCAACACTTGATCTGCTTTTATGATTGTCCTGGGGATCTGGTCATTTGTGCCAAGCTTTGCACAGGACTCATAGAATTTATTTTCTTTTCCTTGTTATTTCATTGGTTTCCAAACTTTCTCAGTTTGAGGCACCCTTAGGGTCTCAAGAATTTTTCAAGGTGTCCCCA
The DNA here is from genome assembly GCA_011038615.1 of Limnodynastes dumerilii. Classification (NCBI taxonomy): domain Eukaryota; kingdom Metazoa; phylum Chordata; class Amphibia; order Anura; family Limnodynastidae; genus Limnodynastes; species Limnodynastes dumerilii. Next base: position 398,218 of record WWET01000999.1, read on the forward strand.
AGCCAAAAGAAATACAGAGCAGCCCTGTTTTTGTTAATTTTTTTTAGAAAAAGTGTAGGGGATTCCTAAGGATTCCGGCTGTGTATTTAGGTTGGTTGAAGGAGATGGTGAAGTACCAGGGGACTTTAATCCCTGTGTTCTATCTTTACCAGCTTCAATGTCAGACCAGGGAAGCCAGCGGAATAAAGGAGAAGAGGCTGAGGGCACATAAGGAACTATAACACATGCATTTAGTTTTTTACACCTGTCTTGATACTCTATTTGCTGTTAGAGATAGGTGGAGTGGGAAGCAGCTGTCATTGTGGCGATCGTTATGTCACTGATTTATCCCACATCTTAGTGTTGGCAGTATCGGTGCAGACACTAGTTTAATAAAGAATATTTCTTTATAGAACAGGGACCATGTCTAATGTATCTATTTCATTTAGATACCCGTCCCATTTGCCATTGTTTTTAGGCTTCTAGAAGGGGCAGGTTAGGGTTAAGCTGCAGGGGAAAGTTACAGTTAGGCAGACTTTACTTTTCCTTTCCTTCTCCTTGCCACTTGTGCATAACAGATTCAGGGGCTCCTGGATGCTGGCTTCTTAAGCAATGACCGGGAGAGATGATGTGCTATGCTGACGTGATAGGTCATGTCTGCACAGCACAGCCCTCATGTAGAAAGCCAGCGCACCACAAGGAGCTGCAGGGAGAGCGGGTGAGCTACACTGACATATCCACTTAACGGCTTTAATCCCTGCAGCTCCTGTGTGCAAGCTAGCCCTGTAAACAGCAAATAGGAAGTTAATGACATTCATGTATTCTTATGAGCCACTATGGTGCAACATGTAATCATAGGAGTGTGTGTGCTTACTGTGAGTAATTATGCAAAGATTATCTCTACTTCTTATAGCTGCGGCAGCTGGGCCGTCTCCCGGATTCCCTGCCTACTCTCCAGAACACTGCGCCAGTTACAGATCTCATGTGGGACCCATTTAACCCTCATCGTCTGGCCGTTGGTATGACGTAAATTGGATTTCCATGTCATATTGTCATAGGTAGTATTTAAGCGGGAGGACCAATAGGAAGCTTTAAATATTCCTGCTTTTGATTGGTGCTCGTGCTCACACGCCTTGTGCAGTGGTACAGTCTTGGTTTTTGGGGAGGAACTCATTTGCTCCAGATAGAGATATACCAGAATATGATTTATAGCTGCTGTTTGCACATCAATATATTCAGTGTAGACTAGTGTGCAGTGTGTTTCTGTGTCTGAATATAGGCTGAACTGATATCTGATAACAAGCGGAATATGGAGCCATAGAGGAGAAGGCATCACTGATGGTTCATTCCAGTAACCTTTGTCTTTATATCAGGTGGAGAGGACGGAAGGATACGGGTGTGGACAATTCCACAGAATGGGCTCAAAGGGACTCTTACTGAGCCCCAGCTTGTGCTTACAGGTAAGAGGGCAGCCACCATAACGGGATAATTAAACGCTGTCAACTTAGGAAGTTTTATAACCTGGAGATGATGGAGGATTCCTCTTATTCCTCTTACTCCGAACATTCTGACTGGAAGCGTCTAGTACTTTTTGGAAGTTGATGCCATTCAAATGATCATATACAGAGTGACTCACACATTACAACTTAGACAGACCATGTCTGGGATACACACAGTCACTACAGCCAGGACTGGTCATACACTGGGATACACGCAGCCACTACAGCCAGGACTGGTCATACACTGGGATACACGCAGTCACTACAGCCAGGACTGGTCATACACTGGGATACACGCAGTCACTACAGCCAGGACTGGTCATACACTGGGATACACGCAGTCACTACAGCCAGGACTGGTCATACACTGGGATACACGCAGTCACTACAGCCAGGACTGGTCATACACTGGGATACACGCAGTCACTACAGCCAGGACTGGTCATACACTGGGATACACGCAGTCACTACAGCCAGGACTGGTCATACACTGGGATACACGCAGTCACTACAGCCAGGACTGGTCATACACTGGGATACACGCAGTCACTACAGCCAGGACTGGTCATACACTGGGATACACGCAGTCACTACAGCCAGGACTGGTCATACACTGGGATACACGCAGTCACTACAGCCAGGACTGGTCATACACTGGGATACACGCAGTCACTACAGCCAGGACTGGTCATACACTGGGATACACGCAGTCACTACAGCCAGGACTGGTCATACACTGGGATACACGCAGTCACTACAGCCAGGACTGGTCATACACTGGGATACACGCAGTCACTACAGCCAGGACTGGTCATACACTGGGATACACGCAGTCACTACAGCCAGGACTGGTCATACACTGGGATACACGCAGTCACTACAGCCAGGACTGGTCATACACTGGGATACACGCAGTCACTACAGCCAGGACTGGTCATACACTGGGATACACGCAGTCACTACAGCCAGGACTGGTCATACACTGGGATACACGCAGTCACTACAGCCAGGACTGGTCATACACTGGGATACACGCAGTCACTACAGCCAGGACTGGTCATACACTGGGATACACGCAGTCACTACAGCCAGGACTGGTCATACACTGGGATACACGCAGTCACTACAGCCAGGACTGGTCATACACTGGGATACACGCAGTCACTACAGCCAGGACTGGTCATACACTGGGATACACGCAGTCACTACAGCCAGGACTGGTCATACACTGGGATACACGCAGTCACTACAGCCAGGACTGGTCATACACTGGGATACACGCAGTCACTACAGCCAGGACTGGTCATACACTGGGATACACGCAGTCACTACAGCCAGGACTGGTCATACACTGGGATACACGCAGTCACTACAGCCAGGACTGGTCATACACTGGGATACACGCAGTCACTACAGCCAGGACTGGTCATACACTGACTCACACACTGTAGCTAGAGGAAATGATCCTGGACCAGCACAAGGAGACACGTTACCTTCCCGGCTGATTGACCTGTGAAGGGTTCATACACACCTCCTAATGTAAACAAATGCAAAATAGTTTCACTTTGGGCACAAAAGGCCCCTTATTCTCTGCATATTTCCTGCAGCTTCGCAAACAGAAATCTGCCGGGGAATTCACTTATCATTTCCTTATTCCACAGCTCACAACGAGCGCATTTACACGGTGCGATTCCACCCCTGCGCCTCCGATATCCTGGTGTCCTCCTCATACGACCTGAGCGTGCGCGTGTGGAACCTGAAGACTGGGAAGGATGTGATAACCCTGCAAGGTCACCAAGATCAGGTGACACCTTAAGCCATGGCGTGCTCTGAATATACAGTACAAGGCAGCCATTCTTGCATAGGATGATATACACCAGACATAGGCAACCTACAGCTCTCCAGGTCGTAGTCTCTATTTCAGCTTAATAGCGTCTGTATCAGAGCCTTTCAAATAAAAAAACTCTTATTTTGGAACAGATACCATGTCAAATGTTCCTAATGGTTAAGGTTAGGCTACTGAACTTGGATGGTTAGGGTAAGGTTAGGCTGCAGGAAGAGGATGGTTAAGGTTAGGGGGCGATTAAGGTAAGGCCATGGGGAGGGGAAGTTTAGGCTGCAGAGAGGAGACGGTTAAGGTAAGACTGTAGGAATGGGATGGTTAGAGTAAGGCTGCAAAGAGTGGACATTTAGGGTTAGACTGCGGGAAGTGGATGTTAGGGTGAGGGAGCATAGAGGGGACTGGTAAGGTTAGGCTACGGGATGGAGATAGTTAAGGTTAGGGTAAATAGTACCTGTCACCGTTGGAATGTTTGATCGTCATTACATTGCCAGAAACGGATCTCAATACAGATCATCACATCGGCAAATTACATCCCTCCATCAGCATTAACACAGATGACGAAGCATGATGGGTCTTGTAGATTCACAACAGCTGCAGTGCCACAAAATGCATGTACCCAAAATATCCTTAAAATCGAATATACAACCATTATACCTTTCAGGTAATTTCTACATATCTGGGGCATATCTAAGAAGATTAATAGCAACACACGACCTGTGCAAAGACTGAACAAACATTCCAAACATCTGTATGAGCAAACAGCATTTCTAAATGTGCCCTTTACATGCTCCTGGAGCTTGTTCTACAACAGGTCCGACCTGTCATTGGAAAAGCTTCGGGGAGCCTGGTATTTGCAGGTGCTGTGTAACTAATGCAGCCTCAATTATTACTATTATAAAGGTTTATTTGTGTAGCTCCATAATACAGGGGATATTGAATCACACCAATCCCATTGAGTAAACGCCCTACACCGGGCACATAATGAACTGTGGGATTTATTAATTCAGTAATTATTATTTAACTCATTAAAAAAAACAATATCCCAACCAAACATGCCCCATTACTTGCTGACCATCACAGAGGAGTATACAAAGTCACTGTACACTTCATATTACATCACAGTATAATGGGCCAAACAGTCCATCAATTTGCACCATCCAGAATAACGTCACAGGAAATATACATCACGTTCATTTGTTAAGTATATCCAGAAAGCCGTCCGCTCCCTTGCGATACACTCCTTAGCCAGCATGATTTATAGGGTTTCGCAGGCGTCTGCTTTTAACCGCATATTGAGCCAGATCCAGAGCGACATTTCCATTACGTTTCAAGACGTATTTACTAGGCGATTCCCTCGCTCAGACGTACTTTTGCCGTTTTACGTTTGCCGAACCCTACCTTAACTTTATGCTGCGTAAGTACTGACGTACGTACCTGCTTCACGTATGCACATGCTTTAGCACGCCCATACTGTATGATTTAAATGCCTCACCCCGCCTCCGAAGCGGAATTACGGGTGCTGTATGTTTGTTAAGCCCGTTCGTAGTTACGCTGTTGATACGAGGCTGGTACGTATGTTCATAGGTACGTGGCGTAACATCTGCCGTCCACATGCGGAGTACATACAAAACAGCGTTTTTGCGTCAGCGGCTAGCGTAAATAGTGGATCTACTCCATTGTGACTAACTTACTGACAATCCTAAGTCAGCCTCATGTATGTCACACTGACTGTGCCCTGGCTTTAATGAAACCCATTGCTTCAGCCAGGCGCGTGAGTATATGGGGGGTGCAAGGGGTATGGCTGCTACGTGGCTCGTAGGAGAGGGGGGGTCCGTGGTAGACGCCCCCCCTGCATTATAAGCAAGCTATCAGAAGTTGACAGCTTGGTGCAGGAATACAGGCATTTGATGAAATAAGACAGGAAGGAACTATTAAAGTTTGTTTGGTTCAAAAAGATTGGCGTCTCTGTGGAGCAGCCATATTTAATGCCCGTTTTATCTTTTACAGATCTTCTCTCTTGCATGGAGCCTTGACGGCAAATACTTGGCTACTTGTAGCAAAGACCAGCGCATTCGCATATACGAGCCGCGGGTTTCCAGTCAGCCAAAGCAGGTGCGACCTAAACGCTGTATAAATCACCAACTATGCTAAGACTCCAATGAGACACTTGTGCACAATTGTGCAAAACTTCCAGTATATTGCTTTATATCCCATGTGACTCTGTCTGACTCCGCCCACAGGAAGGGGCTGGCCCTGAGGGTGCCCGCGGAGCTCGTATTCTCTGGGTGTGTGATGGAAAGTATCTCCTTGTGTCTGGATTTGACAGGTGAGCGAGGATTGTGAACCACAGGTGGCTGATGGACTTGCCAGGATAGCGACTAATTCATATTCATTTTACAGTCGGAGTGAACGCCAGCTGACTCTGCACAGCGCCGAGGACCTGTCCCGTGGACCTATCACCAGCCTCGGTCTTGATGTGTCACCTTCCACACTTATCCCGCACTATGACCCAGACACTGGACTCCTGCTTCTTACTGGAAAGGTAATGACATCAACAATCATGAAGTAATATGATGGGCAAAATTATTATTATTATTATTATCGCTTATTTATATAGCGCCACAAATTGTCAACAGCGCTTTACAGAGAACATTAGGCATTCACATCAGTCCCTGCTCCTATTGGAGCTACATACTAAGGTCCCTAACACATACACACACAACACACACACATTATACACACACACACACACACATTATACACACACACATACACACAACACACGCTATGGTTAATTTAACTTGCAGCCAATTTGAATTTTACGCACCAGAATCATAATAAGGTCTCAACCAAACCCTTATTGAACTATTTCAATACATCCCCTTCTTATACGTACACTATAGGCATAGGGTTAGTCCCATCGTCCCCGCCATTATCATCATCCAATTATATATCACCACTAATTCCACAGCGCTGTACAGAGGATATTTGTTATTTACATCAGTCCCTACGCCAATGGAGCTTACAATATAAATTCCCTAAAACCCACAAACGGAATCTGTAACCGGTCCAGTAGAATGTTTGTGAGTGGAGCCCCAGGACCAGTTAATGGTGATTTTGGGGCAGTACCGGTGGCTCAGTGAGTTGTACTTGTGTCTCACAGCTTTGAGGTCATGAGTTTTATTCCCAGGCTAGGCCTTATCTGTGTAGAGTTTGTATGTTCTCCCCGTGTCTGCTCCGGTTTCCTCCCACACTCCTGAAGATGCTGATTACTAAATAAAATTAACTCTAGTCTGTGTGTCAGTGTGTATGTGTTAGGGGCCTTAGAATGTAGCTCCAATGTGGGGAAGGGATTGATGTGAATGCCTAATGTTCTCTGTAAAGTGTTGCGGACAATTTGTGATGCTATAGAAGTAAGCCATAATAATAATAATAATAACCACTGTGGGTTATACTGCTTGCTGATGTTTGTGAGCACTTCCATGCACAAGGTCATCTGTTGATGTGATTCCGCTATAGGGTGACACAAGAGTTTTCATCTACGAAGTGATCCCAGACGCTCCCTACTTCCTAGAATGTAACAGCTTTGTCTCCAGTGAGCCCCACAAGGTGAGATAACTATTTACAATACTTCCCTTTACAATTGCCAGAGAGTTGGGCTACTGCATTACAGTCACCGGCTGTACAATGGAGTACACAGAGGTCCTAGTAAGGATGCTTTTGCTGCTCCTCTATGTATTTGTGAATATCACTGTGTGGTTGTTACAGGGCTTCCAGTTCCTGAGGAAAGTGGATTGTTCTGTGCGCGAGGTGGAGGTTCTGTGCGCCTCGCGCCTTTGCGCTAGCTCGCTGGAGCCTGTGGCGTTTCGTGTGCCACGTGTAAAGGTGGGTATTGTCTGTACTTCCGCATGAAGGATGGTTAGACCACAAATGACTGCTGGCGTGAGCCGCGTGTTAATGGTGGTATTGTCTTGTCTACGTAGAAAGAGTTCTTCCAAGACGACGTGTTCCCGCCTTCACGCGTTACATGGGAGTCAGCCTTGTCTTCAGAGGAGTGGCTCAGTGGTAAAGACAAGCAACAGCGCGTCATCAACCTGTGCCCTGAGGGCATGGTGCCAGGTAATAACCCTTACAGAGCATTGCATCGCCACTTCTTTCACTCCCCATATTCACTGCCGCACCTACCCCATTTATATGGGCAAACCATAGTAATAATTCACCTCTTTGCAGTGAGCCAGGCTCCTAAGGAGGCCCCAACCAAGAAGACCATGTCTGCCGTGTATATTCAGCAGAAGACCGATGAGCAGAAGAAGGAGGAGGTCTGATCCCAAACACCTATTCCAGCAGTACATCTAGTAGATCTAGACTTAGAGGAGCATTTGTTGTAAATATACAAGTAGTGTAGAGACGGCCGGTCTACATCAGCAGCCGGTAATACATAGGTGGCCAGGCAGTAAAGAGGTACTTGTACTTTAATCAGGAGTGATAGTAGATTCCAGAGGGCGTATTTAATAAAACTACGTTAGATGTATGATGGCATAGGCCAAGAATCACGAGGAGTGGGAATGTATATACATGATGGTGTCATAAATATGTAAAAATACAAGAGGAGACATGAATCTAAAAAAATATCTGCATAAAATTTACAGAGAGAGAACCAAGGATTAAGTGGTAAGGAAGGGTATAAAGTGATAGGGACAGGCCCATAGTTATGGTGAAGGGGAGGTAGGGGGCAAGAAGGGGGTGTAGTGTTAGCGTCACGGCCATAGGGTAGAGAGCAGGAAGGGGGTGTAGTGTTAGCATCACAGCCATAGGGTAGAGAGCAGGAAGGGGGGGTAGTGTTAGCATCAAACCCATAGGGTAGAGAGCAGGAAGGGGGTGACGTGTAAGATTCAGGTCCATAGCGAGGATGGAGAAGGGAGGTATGGGGAAGAAAGTGTGTGAAGCGCTAGTGTCAGGGCAGTAATGAGGGTGGAGGCAGGGGTAGAGTTACATGAAGGAGTAAGGAATAAGGAGATGGTAGTTGGTCATAGAATGGGATTGAAAAGTGATGCTCGACCTGATTCCATAGTGGGTAATGGGTGCGAAAATAAGGTTGAGAAGAGCTGTTTTACATAGAAAGCAGTCATTATGCATCCTAAACAACAATGTTAGCACAAAGGTTCTGCTACTCAGTGCATCCATAGACTGCTGTGTGACTGACAGATAAATGCACAGATCTTAATCTTTTCTGTCTTTATCCTCAGCTGCTTAATGCGATGGTGGCAAAACTAGGGAACCGCGACGATCCTCTGCCCCAGGACGCCTTTGAAGGGGTAGATGAGGATGAGTGGGTGAGTGTATTGGATGGGCAGGAAGGAGACGGTCATGTCGTTCATTTTGTTTATTTATTAGCAGAACAAAAAGGTAAATTGCTTTAAACACCCTACAAGGAAGCAGATAATGGGCTGATTCAGAGCTGCACTTAGACCTTATTGAGGTGTAAGTGTAGACCTGGGTAATACCATGTTGTACTGCAAGGGGAGGCAAATTTAAACTGTAAAAGCAGAATTAGAGTTGAGAGGTGAAGTTTCTTAGCTCACCTCTGTTTTGTAGATTAAACATAAAGCTATGCACTATGTAAGTTCTGTGTACAAAAGTGAAGTAATTTCCAGCATGCAAACGATTTAAAATGAATAATCACCCCTCACTTTGCAGAATGGTTTAGCCGAGCTGTACACTTGCACCTGTTTTGCCCTTACTCCCAAACTGTGGATCAGCCCCAAAATTCCCAAGAGATGAATGTTCTCTGTTCTTTATTATGAGATGAGCGGTAATGATTTCCCAGCCTCCAATTGAAGAGCCCTTGGGCCCAATCCAGAGCTACGTCCGCCAGCGTAGCCGGAGACGTAAAAACGCTATTTTGTATGTACTGGGCATGCGGGCGGCTGATGTTACGGCACGTAACTCTAAACGTACGTACCAGCCTAGTATCAAGAGCGTAACTATGAACGAAGGGGCGTGGCAGCCATACAACACCACGAATTACGCATTGGAGGCGGGGGGAGGCAATTAAATCGTACAGTATGGACATGCTTAGGCGCGTAAGCACGTGCAGCCATTATGGCCGACAGGAGTTACGCTTTAAAAAGTTAAGGTAGGGTTTGGAAAGCGTAAAAAGGGAAAAGTACGTACGAGCGAGCGGAGTGTCTAGTGATTACGATAGTGTAAATACGCTATATGCTGAAACGTAAAGGGAACGTAGGTCTGGATCCGGCCCCTTGTCACAATCAAGCGGCAGCAATACATTTCAGAGTTTATCTCACCACAGGTGTTTCTCTGATGTGCACTCTAATGGGTCCTCAGCTCTTCAGCAGGCTTCTCTAAGGCCACCTCAGTCATGGAGGCCATGTTGGAGTGGACACAAACTGTAAGCAGTGGTCCACAGCACTAGTTTCAAACACAATGCACTTGCAACGTTTGATCATAATAAGATAATGGGGCAGATCCAGAACAACGTTTTCCAGCGTGTTTACGCCTGGCGGAGACGTAAAAACGCATTTTTGAATGTACTGAGCATGTGCGCGGCAGATGTTACGCTACGTAACTCTTTCAGTAGCGTAAAAACGTTTGAGGGGGTGTGCCAATATTACGATAGCCGTAAGTACGTTGAAATTACGCAATGTAGGCGGGAGTTTGCATTTAAATCTTACAGTATGGGAGTGCTTAGCGGCGTAACTATGCGCAGGCTGTGCGGACGTGAGCAGTTACGCTAACAAAAGTTAAGGTAGGGTTTGGAAAGCGTAAAGTGGACAAAGTACGTACATGCAGGGGGAGTGCCTGGGGGAGTGTATAGAAGGTATGTACATGCAGGGGGAGTGTATAGAAGGTACATACATGCAGGGTGAGTGTATAGAAGGTACATACATGCAGGGGGAGTGTATAGAAGGTACATACATGCAGGGGGAGTGTATAGAAGGTACATACATGCAGGGGGAGTGTATAGAAGGTACATACATGCAGGGGGAGTGTATAGAAGGTACATACATGCAGGGGGAGTGTATAGAAGGTACATACATGCAGGGGGAGTGTATAGAAGGTACATACATGCAGGAGGAGTGTATAGAAGGTACATACATGCAGGAGGAGTGTATAGAAGGTACATACATGCAGGAGGAGTGTATAGAAGGTACATACATGCAGGAGGAGTGTATAGAAGGTACATACATGCAGGAGGAGTGTATAGAAGGTACATACATGCAGGAGGAGTGTATAGAAGGTACATACATGCAGGAGGAGTGTATAGAAGGTACATACATGCAGGAGGAGTGTATAGAAGGTACATACATGCAGGGGGAGTGTATAGAAGGTACATACATGCAGGGGGAGTGTATAGAAGGTACATACATGCAGGGGGAGTGTATAGAAGGTACATACATGCAGGGGGAGTGTATAGAAGGTACATACATGCAGGGGGAGTGTATAGAAGGTACATACATGCAGGGGGAGTGTATAGAAGGTACATACATGCAGGGGGAGTGTATAGAAGGTACATACATGCAGGGGGAGTGTATAGAAGGTACATACATGCAGGGGGAGTGTATAGAAGGTACATACATGCAGGGGGAGTGTATAGAAGGTACATACATGCAGGGGGAGTGTATAGAAGGTACATACATGCAGGGGGAGTGTATAGAAGGTACATACATGCAGGGGGAGTGTATAGAAGGTACATACATGCAGGGGGAGTGTATAGAAGGTACATACATGCAGGGGGAGTGTATAGAAGGTACATACATGCAGGGGGAGTGTATAGAAGGTACATACATGCAGGGGGAGTGTATAGAAGGTACATACATGCAGGGGGAGTGTATAGAAGGTACATACATGCAGGGGGAGTGTATAGAAGGTACATACATGCAGGGGGAGTGTATAGAAGGTACATACATGCAGGGGGAGTGTATAGAAGGTACATACATGCAGGGGGAGTGTATAGAAGGTACATACATGCAGGGGGAGTGTATAGAAGGTACATACATGCAGGGGGAGTGTATAGAAGGTACATACATGCAGGGGGAGTGTATAGAAGGTACATACATGCAGGGGGAGTGTATAGAAGGTACATACATGCAGGGGGAGTGTATAGAAGGTACATACATGCAGGGGGAGTGTATAGAAGGTACATACATGCAGGGGGAGTGTATAGAAGGTACATACATGCAGGGGGAGTGTATAGAAGGTACATACATGCAGGGGGAGTGTATAGAAGGTACATACATGCAGGGGGAGTGTATAGAAGGTACATACATGCAGGGGGAGTGTATAGAAGGTACATACATGCAGGGGGAGTGTATAGAAGGTACATACATGCAGGGGGAGTGTATAGAAGGTACATACATGCAGGGGGAGTGTATAGAAGGTACATACATGCAGGGGGAGTGTATAGAAGGTACATACATGCAGGGGGAGTGTATAGAAGGTACATACATGCAGGGGGAGTGTATAGAAGGTACATACATGCAGGGGGAGTGTATAGAAGGTACATACATGCAGGGGGAGTGTATAGAAGGTACATACATGCAGGGGGAGTGTATAGAAGGTACATACTGCTCCTGTACTCCTTTTATGTACGGCAAGTATCTACAGGCAGGGGGATTGTATAGAAAGTACATGCAGGGGGAGTGTATAGAAGGTATGTACATGCAGGGAGAGTGTATAGAAGGTACATGCAGGGGGAGTACTTAGAAGGTATGTTCGCGTAAATACTCTACGCTAGGAAACGGATTAGAAGCGGAGTTCTGGATCTACCCCAATGTTTGTACTCAAGCCTGCTCGCTAGTATGTTTCTGCTCACGTGTGTACATGCAGTAGCCATGCAGAGATGCTCTTTGTTCTCCTCACAAGTCTGCATTTTGTCTCTTTCAGGATTAGATTTGACTGCCTGCGCTGCCAGCTGCCTGCTCACCCCACACCTCTCTCCCATGTAACTGGAAATGGCTTCGAGGGCAGCTCTGCTTCTGATACATTCCAATCCCAGGGAAAAATAAACTCAGGCCAACTGTTTACATACTCCCAACATTCCGAGCTGCCTCCAATCAGAATCACTGTACACCACACGAGCAGCGAGCAGAGCACACATGGCGGAAGTCGTGGCTTCCTATTTGCCTCTTGTGTATATGTGATACTGTATGAGTGCATTTGTGATATTAACACAGTGGTTGGAATAATCTTTACCTAGTTTACAAAACTGTATTTTCTTGTCAGTGCTAAACTGCATGAATTTATATATTCAGGGACTAAATCCAAGTTTCTTTTCTGCTACCTAATTTTGAATAAGGGAACAAAGCTAATATGATGTTCTGGTAATGCTGGTCCGGATTCACAGTTATGCAGTTTTCGTCTTACGTGCGTTGTTTTAAGAATTGAGCTACCACGCATGCCTAGTAGCTTATATACGCTATCTGCGTACCATTTCTGTAAGACCAAAACTACGTAACTGTGAATCCAGACCTCTCTGTCTAATGTTTACTTGCTATGTAGAAGCCATATACCGTACTAATACTGGGACTGCTTGCCGCATTGCCAAACTGCCCTGCCGAGCAGGGAATGCCTTATCTTCTAATAAAATGCTGAAAACATCAGTGTCTCTGCCTATTGTGTTTTATATAGAGCTGTTGCATATAGTTGAGGTGAAATGATACATAAGGTATTAGGGACCTCTTAAAATCATGCAAGCATAGCAAAATACATGCAGCAATATCTGGCATGGGTACAGCTGTAAGCACCGTGGTTTGGATCCAGACTTGCGTTTTCTGATCAGCGCATGTGATCTTTGTATTTGGGTTGTTTTTTCTTTCACAAGTGATTTCAGGCTGGCAGGATGGGTGCAAGCACAAGGGGGAGGAGTTTAGCATTTATACAGTATGGGCAAGTTAAACATCTACCCCACACACTATCCAGGCTTCTAGTTATTCGGAACACCAGACGAGCAAGTGGAGTGGTCTCCTATGTGTTTGGATTCCTACTGGCGTTGCGTTCGGACCTTTAAATGCAGCTACAGCATAAGATTGTATTCCGCATTCTATAGAAAGTCCAGCAGGGTCAGATACCCATTTATTTCTGTTGCTATCTGTTTTTTGAAGCATGAAACTTTGTTTGATATAGAGGTGCGTTTCACACTACAATCTTCAGTTTGGCAAGAAGCTCCCGGGCCTGACCCAGAATAAGTATATTCTAATGACCATGTAGGAAAGCCAGCTGGGAAAACCTATATTTCTGAAACGGAACACAGCTGCCCAGTGCTGAGTTCTGTGCAGAATTTAGCCTAAACAAGGGGGTCAGGGCCTCCACCCTGTGTATGACATGTGCATGGTGGGTGTGATTAGTCATGTAAAGCATACAGTAAGTATTTCAATACTTAAGGTGGGGTCCACGGCATGGATCCACCATCCTCATGTATGAGTGCTCTGTTCTCCTGTGTGCGGTATTCCCTAAGTTCCCGTTCATATTCAAGAAGAGGAGAATGTTCTTACCATACCTTCCCCCACTCACTCTTCCTAAATCCTCCCTGAGTCTTTAAAGACCGCACATACTCAACATATGTACCTAAATGCATGCGTAGTAGCTCATTTTTTATTTATCAATTTTATAATGTTCTAAAAATAATAATAATGTATCTAAAGCAGAATTAAAAGAAACTCTATCCTACAAGAAATCCAATGACAGCTACTCTAATAAATGGTTTGTGTGTCCAGGTACCCCTGTGTTCTCTTGCTGATTTTCTATCAGGCACTGCTGCACAGCTGGTGATATGAAAGGTCATCCTATCATATATACTGTGGGAGGACACTACTTCCTTATATAGACCAATATATAGAATGTAAAAAATGCCACAGAAGCCATACATTTTATAATAGAATTTTTGGCATTCTCGGTTTCTTCTATATATACTCCTATATGTATTCCTATTATCTGGTTCCTTCCTTTCACGCAATTGTGGAATTTGTACCTCCCAAGACCAAGTCTTAAAAATATTAAAATATTTGCATTATGTCACTAATAAAGGTGTAAAGGTTACTTCAATGCCCACAATCCATTTTCAGGGAAGGCAAAAAGTTACTGGCAGAGCAGCAAGGGAGTCATGGCTGCGAGAGAGAATGTTCTGCACAGGTAAAGTGTGACCTGGAGGGAGGGGGATTTATAGTGTGAATGGAGGGGGGGTTTACTTGGTATGGATTGGGGCAGCTTACAATAATGTAAACTAGAGCGGGAGGGTAATATAAACAAGTACCCATAAGTTAAACTAAACTTAACTAACTAATAAAACCAAAAAATCTCTCTTTACATTATAGCACTCTCCTTTGCACAAAAACAAAAGTAATTAGGATACCTTAATTTTAAGCTCTCTCTCCCTCTCTCCTAGGGCCTTTAATCCTTCAAGTTTGGCATTTTTTGGGATTGTTTTCATTTAGAAATTGCTTGTTTTTGGTTTCAAAGTTCACAGCCCCCCTGGTGTACTATATACAGAGCCTCTATCACAGCCCCCCTGGTGTACTATGTACAGAGCCTCTATCACAGCCCC
>WWET01000999.1:457947-471558 GCA_011038615.1 Limnodynastes dumerilii
ATAGACATAGGACACTACACCCCAACATGACCCGACCACTGGACATGATCATAATACATTCTATTACACTATACAGACATAGGACACTACACCCCAACATGACTCGACCACTGGACATGATCATAATACATTCTATTACACTATACAGACATAGGATACTACATCCCAATATTACCCGACCACTGGACATGATCATAATACAATTCTATTACACTCTATACAGACATAGGACACTACACCCCAACATGACCTGACCACTGGACATGATCATAATACAATTCTATTGCACAGTGAACTTATGGACATATGCATTCCATGTAGAATTAATCCTGGATGCTTCTTGAAATCTAAAGCCCACAGTTATGGCGCTTGAAGGTGGCATAAAACATTATGCCCAGGAGCTATGGATAGAAATGGACGGACTAGCGAATTCAGTTACCCCCAGACTGTCTATAAACCATCAAATACATTACTGTTCTCAAAACTTAAGATCCCTAGAAAGACACTCAAAGTTTGGTGTGAGTTGAATCACAGCATTACTGACATAACGCGAGCCAATACAGATCCAGGTATTGTGACCAATGTTTTTTAATGAGATACAAAACACACCCTTTGGACTGATTTGGATTGACTGATCAGGTGCATTGCCTTGTGCAGGGTTCCCACTATGTAGTAAAAGTCAGCAGCAGGTAGGATCTCTAGGACAGAGACCCATAAAGTCAATTTCTACCTGCAGGGGCAGAAGGTGACAGATTCAGGGCCCGATAACAAGGAGGCAAGATCCAAGTCTGAACTGGGCGGAACCACTGCCTGATAGAAGCTGTCAGAGGCTGACAGCTTAAAACAGCTACTCAGCTCTTCATGTTATGAGTGCTGAGCACCATAGCTCTATACATACACACTTTTATATAGAGAGATCCTATCGCGATTTTACGCTGACTGTCTCTGACAGCTGGCTTACAGTGCAGAGGTAGCGGCTATCATGCCCCCCCCCCCCACTCCTCCAGGCCCTGTTGCAGCTGGCACCCCTGCAGCTGGGCCTCTGTCTATCTCTGTGATTGCCTTGCTACTTCTATAACAATATGAAAAAAACTGTTTTCATAAGACAATTAGCTAGCAAATACATTAGATTCTGAATACCATTTCCTCTCTGGAGATTGCACCAGTCACCCGTTTTCCCAGACTCCTCCAGTCCCAGATGGAAATGGGATCTAGAAATTTTGGTTATTCAGATCTGAGCACAACACAAGCTGCGGTGGCAAGTCAATGTACAGTAAGGGCGGGGCCCAAGCAAGCGCACCCAATCAGAACACAGGCGTAAAAGAAAGGACTGTTTATGCCAAAACATCGGGAGCAGGCCCAGGTCATATCAGTCCAGGGGTCCGACGTTTTGCCACCTATTTATTACTCTTGTGTTAGGATGTGACGCTTTAAACACATTACCTAGTGCCAGAAATGGCTGCTGATGTATGGTGCGTGTGCCAAATCATCTCTACGTTTATATTGTAACAAGACATGGACCCCTTGCTGACTACCACATGTAACAAGACGTACACCTCACTGCTGGCCACCAACGGTCACAGGATCCCAACCATTGTCCTGTTAGGTTGCCCTGGTTGCCCTAGGATACGACTGTTATAGCACCTACACCGTGGGTATAGGGGTTCCTTCTTACAGCCAGTAACCTGCGCTGTAGGAGGGGTCTTGTTGCCACCGCCTACTTCTGGGTTTCCACTGATAGGGCTGCTTCACGTCCCTTGTAGGTGTTTGGCTGATGTCCCCCCTGATCCGGATCAGGACTGTAGGGTAGCTGTCACGTGGGGGTTAACTCAGGACATCCGGGGAAGGGATTAGAGTTCAGCTAGTCTGCAGGTCGCAGGATACAGCAGGTACACGTCTTGAAAGCAGGTGGATGTTTTGATTGGCTCTCACAGCCCTAAGGACGGATACACACAGCGTACTAATGATTCAGGCGCTCAGATGGAACACCCCTAGAACTACAAAATACAGCTCTTTTTATACCGTTTTTGACACAAATGTTGGCACCACAAAGTCTGAGATCCGGCATACAATGTTTACCATCAGGATGCAACATTTCCTCCAAACTGGACTTTTACACAATTAAACCGGCCAATTAATACAAATCTGTAATTTCCCAATCTAGTTAGTTCCTGTATCTTTCCAAGACACAGGATAATAACCCCCTGCTGTGCCTTTGGATGTTCTGGTCACTATAACATGAAAAGAATTCATTAACATGGGATTTCTTTTAGCAAAGTTGATACCAGTTTTCTCTAAGATGGCCCAAGATATCAACACATTTCCAAAACTACCAAATGGGTGCATTTCTAATGATTAGACATAGGATTATATGCACTATCAAAATGCCAAAATATGCATGCAAATATGCACTAAAAAAGGGCGAAATATGCACAAAATATGCACAATCAAAATACTATTTATTAGAATTAACGTTTATTTTCACTATATATATAGATATATATATATATATATATATATATATCAGTTGTATATCTTGTGACAATATACAATGACATTGCAGCTATATGGGAAGCATTACTCACATGTTGATCGATCTGGTATTTTTTTTATGAAGGTATTGGCTTGTCACAAACCTTGCAGGAATTCACAGCGCCATTAGTCGTAAATTGGCCTGGGTAATTTTTTATCCAAGATTCCATTAAGATTCCATTAAAGTCTGGGTATTTTTTACACTGGTGGCATTATCTCAACAAAAATAAGATTTTCGTAGGTTAACAAGCACAGCGAGCAATTGAATGACTGGCTGCGGCCCGCCACCATTCCCGCGTAATACAACACGCCTAACGTATTTAACTACTGAAATAAGCACTGTCACTGAAAAAGTACTAAAATATGCAATAACGCTATAAAAATAGCGTTTTATGCATTTGCATATGCAAACATGCAAATGCATATAATCCTATGTCTACTAATGATATATATTGGCGCAATGTACCACTAATTGAAATAAAGTTATACAATAAATTATATTGACGTAATCCAGTCACGGTAAATACATTTAAAAAAAAAAAATAATCATATTTTTATTAATCATTAAAAATATTGTTTACTATTATTTTCTGATACTTACATTCATACAAAGGCGTTCATATTAATCATAACCTCTATATACAGTCAGCATTACAAAGTACAATTTCTACCCTACACGCAATGTAGCTGGGCACTATTGTGTGGGCCTTTTGGAATCCCGGCCAACTTTTACATACGCATCTACGGCACATAGGCTACGCTCAAATCTGGGTCAGGCCCGGTACAATGGCCCACTGGCCTACAGGTGATCAAAGGATGACACAAACTCTGTGGCCCACAGGTGATCAAAGGACGGCCCTGGAGTGTTGGCAAGTAGGACACAAGGTCTTCACATACCCAACTCCAGAACAGACAGACAGTGTCTAACAAACCCATCTCCAGAATACAAAGGATCACACACACACACACACACACAGCTAAAGAATACAAAGGACCTCACACAAACCAAGCTGACCCAACGCCCACTCACCCAGCACACACACACACAGGGCCTCACACACTGACAATCAGAATACACAGTACAGTCATATCCCCCGCACAGGCTTCTTTACAGTATATAATATTACAGTATAGATTCATGGCTGACACCGTTTTGCCAGTCACTCCTTTTCAAGATTCCTCTGTATGAATACAGCCTATCTTGTATAGTGTGTGTGTGTGTTGTTGTGCTTTTGGCTGTATGGAATGTTGTGAGACATAGTCAGGAATGACAGTTCAGCCAACACAGGAGTTTTGATATCTATTATAGGTGTGTCTGACTCGGAACGGGTGTGACCAGACCACTAATGTGTGTGGTTAGTAGGTTGTGTGTTAGGTTAGCTGTTTAATATTTACTTGGGTATAAGTGATACAACCCAGAGCCTGAAGGTGACAGATTTGGGCCCCACAGCAATGAGTCTGGATGGGCGGGACTGGCTGTATTGGGGGCGGGGCTGATCAGGCCCATCTGCGTGAAAGACACCTTCAGAGGTTGACAGCTTAAAACAGCGGTGCACACATGCCCCTCAGAACAGGGGGCCCCGTAGCAATCATCCTGCACCCAGGGTTGGCAGGGGAAGGGGGCCCTTTCTTCGTCTATTTCTTCCCTCTAAGATCTTCCGGAGGGAAGAAATAGATGCCGAATGTCCCTAGTCACAGGCTGAAAAAGGGGTGGGGCTTATAGTGCAGTTAGGTCCCGCCCCTTTTGAGGTCCGCAAATCGGGACAGTCTTGTCTCAGGTAAAGGGAGGGGGGGGGCATGTACAAATTCTGCACAAGGGCCCCCTTACTTCTTAAAACGCCCCTGTGTAGCACAATTGCCATATTACCCTTTTCATCTTGCTTTCCTCCTGCAATAGCCTGAGCTACAGTTCACCATACTGCGGCCTATCAGGATGTTAGTAGAGAGGACTTTTGGAAAGCAGCCTTGAGTTCGGCTGGAGAGCAATAGGAGAAGATGAACTCAGAGGCCTGACTCAGAATGGCTGACAGGTCCTGACTGTAAGTCTCCACCAATCAGGTCCCAGCTACTCTGAAAAGATCACTGATCTCCTCCTAATTTAAACATGGAAATTGGTGGCAGATAAGAACATCTTAGCCCGTCCAGTCTGGCCATTTATTATTATTTTACAGATGACGTCAGATCCTAAATGATCTTTTTAAATTCAGGAAACGCTTATATTTATGCTTTATTGTATACTGTATTGTAGTCCAATGCTTCTCTCTGAAGACTGACTGCCTTTTGTACCTTTTTAAACCCTGATAGCTTTTACAGTTCCCCCTTCTCTGCTCCAAGCTATCCCTGCTTACAGCCTTCAGTAGCTCCAAGTATGTCTTGTGAACCATTTTAATTGCCCTTTTGAATATCAGAGCTCAAACCACACCCCCTCTACCTAATACACAGATGTCATAGACCACTTCCCTCCTAATACACAGATATCTGGGAACAGAACCCTCCTTTTACCATATGCACAGGTCAACAGGACACACAGACTTATTTTAACCTCCAAATACAGACAGTCCTTCTATTACACATACATGAACTCAGAGACCCATCCTCTCCTCCTAATACACAGTCACCAACTCAGAGACCCATCCTCTCCTCCTAATACACAGTCATCAACTCAGAGACCTATCCTCTCCTCCTAATACACAGTCATCAACTCAGAGACCCATCCTCTCCTCCTAATACACAGTCATCAACTCAGAGACCCATCCTCTCCTCCTAATACACAGTCATCAACTCAGAGACCTATCCTCTCCTCCTAATACACAGTCATCAACTCAGAGACCCACCCTCTCCTCCTAATACACAGTCATCAACTCAGAGATCCATCCTCTCCTCCTAATACACAGTCATCAACTCAGAGATCCATCCTCTCCTCCTAATACACAGTCATCAACTCAGAGATCCATCCTCTCCTCCTAATACACAGTCATCAACTCAGCCCAGAGACCTCTCCTCCTAATACACAGTCATCAACTCAGAGACCCATCCTCTCCTCCTAATACACAGTCATCAACTCAGAGACCTATCCTATCCTCCTAATACACAGTCATCAACTCAGAGACCCATCCTCTCCTCCTAATACACAGTCATCAACTCAGAGACCCATCCTCTCCTCCTAATACACAGTCATCAACTCAGAGACCCATCCTCTCCTCCTAATACACAGTCATCAACTCAGAGACCCATCCTCTCCTCCTAATACACAGTCATCAACTCAGAGACCCATCCTCTCCTCCTAATACACAGTCATCAACTCAGAGACCCATCCTCTCCTCCTAATACACAGTCATCAACTCAGAGACCCATCCTCTCCTCCTAATACACAGTCATCAACTCAGAGACCCATCCTCTCCTCCTAATACACAGTCATCAACTCAGAGACCCATCCTCTCCTCCTAATACACAGTCATCAACTCAGAGACCCATCCTCTCCTCCTAATACACAGTCATCAACTCAGAGACCCATCCTCTCCTCCTAATACACAGTCATCAACTCAGAGACCCATCCTCTCCTCCTAATACACAGTCATCAACTCAGAGACCCATCCTCTCCTCCTAATACACAGTCATCAACTCAGAGACCCATCCTCTCCTCCTAATACACAGTCATCAACTCAGAGACCCATCCTCTCCTCCTAATACACAGTCATCAACTCAGAGACCCATCCTCTCCTCCTAATACACAGTCATCAACTCAGAGACCCATCCTCTCCTCCTAATACACAGTCATCAACTCAGAGACCCATCCTCTCCTCCTAATACACAGTCATCAACTCAGAGACCCATCCTCTCCTCCTAATACACAGTCATCAACTCAGAGACCCATCCTCTCCTCCTAATACACAGTCATCAACTCAGAGACCCATCCTCTCCTCCTAATACACAGTCATCAACTCAGAGACCCATCCTCTCCTCCTAATACACAGTCATCAACTCAGAGACCCATCCTCTCCTCCTAATACACAGTCATCAACTCAGAGACCCATCCTCTCCTCCTAATACACAGTCATCAACTCAGAGACCCATCCTCTCCTCCTAATACACAGTCATCAACTCAGAGACCCATCCTCTCCTCCTAATACACAGTCATCAACTCAGAGACCCATCCTCTCCTCCTAATACACAGTCATCAACTCAGAGACCCATCCTCTCCTCCTAATACACAGTCATCAACTCAGAGACCCATCCTCTCCTCCTAATACACAGTCATCAACTCAGAGACCCATCCTCTCCTCCTAATACACAGTCATCAACTCAGAGACCCATCCTCTCCTCCTAATACACAGTCATCAACTCAGAGACCCATCCTCTCCTCCTAATACACAGTCATCAACTCAGAGACCCATCCTCTCCTCCTAATACACAGTCATCAACTCAGAGACCCATCCTCTCCTCCTAATACACAGTCATCAACTCAGAGACCCATCCTCTCCTCCTAATACACAGTCATCAACTCAGAGACCCATCCTCTCCTCCTAATACACAGTCATCAACTCAGAGACCCATCCTCTCCTCCTAATACACAGTCATCAACTCAGAGACCCATCCTCTCCTCCTAATACACAGTCATCAACTCAGAGACCCATCCTCTCCTCCTAATACACAGTCATCAACTCAGAGACCCATCCTCTCCTCCTAATACACAGTCATCAACTCAGAGACCCATCCTCTCCTCCTAATACACAGTCATCAACTCAGAGACCCATCCTCTCCTCCTAATACACAGTCATCAACTCAGAGACCCATCCTCTCCTCCTAATACACAGTCATCAACTCAGAGACCCATCCTCTCCTCCTAATACACAGTCATCAACTCAGAGACCCATCCTCTCCTCCTAATACACAGTCATCAACTCAGAGACCCATCCTCTCCTCCTAATACACAGTCATCAACTCAGAGACCCATCCTCTCCTCCTAATACACAGTCATCAACTCAGAGACCCATCCTCTCCTCCTAATACACAGTCATCAACTCAGAGACCCATCCTCTCCTCCTAATACACAGTCATCAACTCAGAGACCCATCCTCTCCTCCTAATACACAGTCATCAACTCAGAGACCCATCCTCTCCTCCTAATACACAGTCATCAACTCAGAGACCCATCCTCTCCTCCTAATACACAGTCATCAACTCAGAGACCCATCCTCTCCTCCTAATACACAGTCATCAACTCAGAGACCCATCCTCTCCTCCTAATACACAGTCATCAACTCAGAGACCCATCCTCTCCTCCTAATACACAGTCATCAACTCAGAGACCCATCCTCTCCTCCTAATACACAGTCATCAACTCAGAGACCCATCCTCTCCTCCTAATACACAGTCATCAACTCAGAGACCCATCCTCTCCTCCTAATACACAGTCATCAACTCAGAGACCCATCCTCTCCTCCTAATACACAGTCATCAACTCAGAGACCCATCCTCTCCTCCTAATACACAGTCATCAACTCAGAGACCCATCCTCTCCTCCTAATACACAGTCATCAACTCAGAGACCCATCCTCTCCTCCTAATACACAGTCATCAACTCAGAGACCCATCCTCTCCTCCTAATACACAGTCATCAACTCAGAGACCCATCCTCTCCTCCTAATACACAGTCATCAACTCAGAGACCCATCCTCTCCTCCTAATACACAGTCATCAACTCAGAGACCCATCCTCTCCTCCTAATACACAGTCATCAACTCAGAGACCCATCCTCTCCTCCTAATACACAGTCATCAACTCAGAGACCCATCCTCTCCTCCTAATACACAGTCATCAACTCAGAGACCCATCCTCTCCTCCTAATACACAGTCATCAACTCAGAGACCCATCCTCTCCTCCTAATACACAGTCATCAACTCAGAGACCCATCCTCTCCTCCTAATACACAGTCATCAACTCAGAGACCCATCCTCTCCTCCTAATACACAGTCATCAACTCAGAGACCCATCCTCTCCTCCTAATACACAGTCATCAACTCAGAGACCCATCCTCTCCTCCTAATACACAGTCATCAACTCAGAGACCCATCCTCTCCTCCTAATACACAGTCATCAACTCAGAGACCCATCCTCTCCTCCTAATACACAGTCATCAACTCAGAGACCCATCCTCTCCTCCTAATACACAGTCATCAACTCAGAGACCCATCCTCTCCTCCTAATACACAGTCATCAACTCAGAGACCCATCCTCTCCTCCTAATACACAGTCATCAACTCAGAGACCCATCCTCTCCTCCTAATACACAGTCATCAACTCAGAGACCCATCCTCTCCTCCTAATACACAGTCATCAACTCAGAGACCCATCCTCTCCTCCTAATACACAGTCATCAACTCAGAGACCCATCCTCTCCTCCTAATACACAGTCATCAACTCAGAGACCCATCCTCTCCTCCTAATACACAGTCATCAACTCAGAGACCCATCCTCTCCTCCTAATACACAGTCATCAACTCAGAGACCCATCCTCTCCTCCTAATACACAGTCATCAACTCAGAGACCCATCCTCTCCTCCTAATACACAGTCATCAACTCAGAGACCCATCCTCTCCTCCTAATACACAGTCATCAACTCAGAGACCCATCCTCTCCTCCTAATACACAGTCATCAACTCAGAGACCCATCCTCTCCTCCTAATACACAGTCATCAACTCAGAGACCCATCCTCTCCTCCTAATACACAGTCATCAACTCAGAGACCCATCCTCTCCTCCTAATACACAGTCATCAACTCAGAGACCCATCCTCTCCTCCTAATACACAGTCATCAACTCAGAGACCCATCCTCTCCTCCTAATACACAGTCATCAACTCAGAGACCCATCCTCTCCTCCTAATACACAGTCATCAACTCAGAGACCCATCCTCTCCTCCTAATACACAGTCATCAACTCAGAGACCCATCCTCTCCTCCTAATACACAGTCATCAACTCAGAGACCCATCCTCTCCTCCTAATACACAGTCATCAACTCAGAGACCCATCCTCTCCTCCTAATACACAGTCATCAACTCAGAGACCCATCCTCTCCTCCTAATACACAGTCATCAACTCAGAGACCCATCCTCTCCTCCTAATACACAGTCATCAACTCAGAGACCCATCCTCTCCTCCTAATACACAGTCATCAACTCAGAGACCCATCCTCTCCTCCTAATACACAGTCATCAACTCAGAGACCCATCCTCTCCTCCTAATACACAGTCATCAACTCAGAGACCCATCCTCTCCTCCTAATACACAGTCATCAACTCAGAGACCCATCCTCTCCTCCTAATACACAGTCATCAACTCAGAGACCCATCCTCTCCTCCTAATACACAGTCATCAACTCAGAGACCCATCCTCTCCTCCTAATACACAGTCATCAACTCAGAGACCCATCCTCTCCTCCTAATACACAGTCATCAACTCAGAGACCCATCCTCTCCTCCTAATACACAGTCATCAACTCAGAGACCCATCCTCTCCTCCTAATACACAGTCATCAACTCAGAGACCCATCCTCTCCTCCTAATACACAGTCATCAACTCAGAGACCCATCCTCTCCTCCTAATACACAGTCATCAACTCAGAGACCCATCCTCTCCTCCTAATACACAGTCATCAACTCAGAGACCCATCCTCTCCTCCTAATACACAGTCATCAACTCAGAGACCCATCCTCTCCTCCTAATACACAGTCATCAACTCAGAGACCCATCCTCTCCTCCTAATACACAGTCATCAACTCAGAGACCCATCCTCTCCTCCTAATACACAGTCATCAACTCAGAGACCCATCCTCTCCTCCTAATACACAGTCATCAACTCAGAGACCCATCCTCTCCTCCTAATACACAGTCATCAACTCAGAGACCCATCCTCTCCTCCTAATACACAGTCATCAACTCAGAGACCCATCCTCTCCTCCTAATACACAGTCATCAACTCAGAGACCCATCCTCTCCTCCTAATACACAGTCATCAACATATATATAATATATATATAATTGATTGGTGAGAGTGAGCAACATTTTATGTATATGCAGACATGTAACAGAAAATTGTTACTATATATATTAACAGACCCTCCAACATGACCCATTCCATTAGGTACAATACACTCCACACCTGAGCTTCCAACTGTCACACTCACCTGGTGAAATGACAACTGATGTTTAAAAAACAATGTGTCTTTTCAAAGGAGGTTACCATAGTAACTGACAGTTGAAAATGGAGGAGCAGAGTATTTTGTACTTAATGGAATGGGTCATGTTGGAGGGTATGAAATTGCTGCCTAAGTATGGCGCACGTGTCAAATCATTTCTACATACAGTAAGGAAAAAAACTAATTTTTTTTTAAAACATGAAAAAAATAGTTTTCTGTTGTTTTCTAATATTTACATTCCGACGGAGGCGTTCACATTAATCATAACCTCTATTTACTGTCAGCATTGCAATGAACTACCCTACCCATGCACAACATATCTAAGCACATTGGGGTAGATCCAGAACTACGTGTGCCCTACGTTTATTCGCGGAGCGTATTTTCATGCGCGTAAATTCGTGACACTCCCCTCGGCACACCCCTTGCACGGACGTATTTTGTCAAGATACGCTTTCCAAACCCTACCTTAACTTTTTCCAACGTAACCACATTCATACGCACACGTCCGTATGGGCTGAACGAATTTACGCAGCTAAGCACGCCCATACTGTACACTTTAAATACAACCCCCCGCCTACTTCACGTAATTCACACGTAATTTGGAGTAACGTAAAATTGGCACACCCACACGTAAGTATTTACGTGACACATACGTGAATGGCCCATACGTTCACAATTATGCTACGTTAATGTACGTATTTTCTATGGTGCGCATGCGCAGTGCGTGCAAAACAGCGATTTTACATCTCTGCCACGCGTAAATTCGCTCCGAGGCGTAGTTCTGGATCAGGCCCATTGCACTTAGCTTTTAGATTGTACGCTGCACACCCCAACTTTACAAACACATCTGGGGCATTACCTCTGAATAAGGCCCACTCTATGTGAAGAGAGAACCTGCAGATACACAAACAAAATGGAAGTCTGTGCAGGCATTCTTATTATGGGCTAAGTTCATTGTTGCCGTATATACAGAGATGTCATCTTAACGTACTCATTTCAGAAGAATGCAATTGCATATATGCTCTGTAGGCACCCTGATTTCTCAGTGAGCAGCTTAGTGGAGTGTATTTTCCCAGAATCCTTTGTCTGAATACCAGTCATATTAGGGGTCCTGTCATTGGCCTGTATTCAGAGTACCGGATGTATAACATATACGTCCAGTATATTAAAAAAGGGGGGGTGGATCACCAAATCACCAATTACCCCTTTGGATCACTATTTAGCTGCTTACACAATAAGAGAGGGATTTATATACGTCCAGTGTTTAGTGATTTTTACTACTGCGCATGCGTAGTAATTTTTTAACGTAATCTAGTAATCTACGTATCTTTTTCTTACGTAGATTGCGTAAATGCGGTCTGAAAGAAAGAAAAAGATACGTAGATTATTAGCGACTCGTTCATTTGTAATAGTGTTGTTTTTGAGATACGCTATACAAAAGTGAATATAAAAGTACCTGGCTCCCCCCCCCTTATCCTCCTTTTCTCTCCAACCCTTTTTATTTTTGCATTGTTGTTTGCTAATTATTCATGTTCTTGAAGGTCTGACATCACCTACTTCCTTAAAGCTCCTGTAAGCCTACCATTCTATGATAAAATATGCTAGATTTGCCTGTATTTGGATACCTTTACAATGTGTTGGTGTGTAAAGTCATGACACTGAGCCAGATCCAGAACAATGCTTGTGAGCGAATTTACGCGTGGCGGAGACGTAAAATCGCGTTTTGCTAAGTACTGCGCATGCGCACCATAGAAAATACGCTCCGTAAAGTAGCGAAAATGTGAACGTATGGGCCATTCACATATGTGTCGCGTAAATCCTTACATGAGGGCGTGCCTATTTTACGTGAGTCTAAAATACGTCTGAAATACGCTATGTAGGCGGGGGTTTAAAGTGTACAGTATGGGTGTGCTTAGCTGCGTAAATACGTGTTGCTCATACGTACGTGAGCGGATGACATCGGTTACGTGGGCAAAAGTTAAGGTAGGGTTTGGAAAGCAGATCTCGGCCAAAATACGTACATTCAAGGGGTGTGCCAAGGGGAGTGTATAGAAGGCACGCACGCGTAAATACGCTACGCGAGGAAACGGATTGCAAGCGGAGTTCTGGATCTACCCCATTGTTTGTATGATAACTTGCTTCTTTCAAAAAGAAAAGAATTTATTAACGCATGCGCAGTAGT
This sequence comes from Limnodynastes dumerilii, assembly GCA_011038615.1. Taxonomy (NCBI): domain Eukaryota; kingdom Metazoa; phylum Chordata; class Amphibia; order Anura; family Limnodynastidae; genus Limnodynastes; species Limnodynastes dumerilii. The sequence goes on from WWET01000999.1 coordinate 470,863, forward strand.
AAAAATCGCTAAACACCGGACGTATATGTTTACTCTGAATGCCGGCCTTTATCCCCTGTTATCGTCATTCCAACTGCAGCCCCCAATGATTCATTTTCTGCAATAGAAAAGATAAAAAATCCGAGCCATGGTCTATATGAGAAGTCTGGAACCTTTATAAAAATTGAACCAGGTCACAGCATAAATATTTACATATAAATCCGGACTTTGCTATCTGGGCAGGGGGCCCAACTCTGAAAATCACTTGATTCTTGTACAAATGGCAGGCAAGAACACAACACCTGCTACCAGCAAAGACCAACATCATGGGGGTGCGGTCTGCCAGCACGGCACGGTGTGCCAATTTGCGACACATTAATTTTCGTAAACCAGCCACGACTGTAGGGTCCTCTCTCCGGCTTCAATTAAGACAGGGTAGACACTGTGAGCTATCAGGATCCCATTGCTCCAACGGCAACAGGTAAGATTTTCCCTTAACCCTAATCCTCACCTTAACCCTCCCCTTCTTTTACCCTAACCTTAACCCTTCATGCACTGCAGCCTAACCTTCCCCTTCTGTCAGCCTAACCTTAACCTTCCCCTTAGCTGTTGACTGTGTCTATGTCAAAAATCAGTCATTCGGACTGGCAACTGCATCCCACATCATTTGTCAGCTTATACCTGACAAAGCATGCTCGAAGTCGTAGTTTCATAACG
>WWET01001000.1:0-13924 GCA_011038615.1 Limnodynastes dumerilii
CAGCAAAGTAAAGGGTTCTTCACAGTAAGGGCATTCAGGATTGTGATGGCAGATTCACTTGATATGTTTAAGAAAGGATTAGATACATTTTAAGCTGAAAAGGACATCCAGAGTTACCAGGACCACTAATTTAAATAAAGCAGTATTGGAGCCAGGGAGAAATGTATTTATTTATTATGATTGCAACAGTTTGGAGGTTGATTCATATGGATTAACTTCAAATATAAAGATAGGGATCGCAGGAGATCAAAAATAGGTTGAACATGATGGACTGTTTTCAACCTCATCAACTATGTAAAAATCAATTTATAAGGTAATTATACAGCAGGTGCGCAAAGCAAGGGGAGTTTGCACAAAAACAAAACAAGGCCTGGCCCTCTAGCCATTACCCAGCGACTAACCATAATCTTCTCTCTTTAAAATAAAAGTCAGAGAATTAATTACAAATATCTGCAGATACATGATAAGCCTCCAGCCACTTACAAGGCTTCTCTGTTTGGTGGTCCTAACTCTAAAAATCCCAACTTTGGGTCACATATCATATTTTTTTAAATATACATTTTTTTAAATCTGCAGATATCTGTAACAAATTTTCTGACTGTTATTTTAAAGGCTAGAGGGCCAGGCCTTGTTTCGTTTTTGTGCAAACACCCCTTGCTTTCTGCACCTGCTGTATAATTACCATATAAATTGATTTGAGAAACTTCCATCTCGGATGTGTGTTTTAAAGTGTGTCTTGGATAGTAGCTGAAAGGGATGGATTACCCAAAATCCACAAATCGCTAGAGAGGCCCCCTGGGAGACCTATCATCTCTTCCAGCAGGTGATGTACTACTGGTCACACTTGATGTGACCAGTTTGTACACTAATATACCTCACCACTTGGGTCTTGAATCCATACGGTCTGTCGTTGAGTCCAATGAGTTCATCGGGCCTCCCAGTGATTTTTTGTTGAAGCTTACTGAATTTATTTTGACTAGGAATTATTTTCTTTTTCAGAATTTATTCTTTATCCAGAAACAGGGCACTGAGATGGGGTCAAATATGGCTCCATCGTATGCCAATTTATTTATGGACACATATAAACGTAAATACATTTTGAATGATTGGGCTTTTTCACATCACATTTTATTTTTTGTTAGGTTTATTGACAATCTTTTTTTTACTGTGGAATGGGACGCCTGAGGAGCTTGTTGGATTCATCGACAGGCTCAACCATCTGGATTCCCAATAAGGTTTTCATTTAATTTTGATCCTCATTCTATTGTTTTTCTGGATGTGACTATCACACAGACTCCTAATTGTTTTACCACACTACATCGCAAGATCACTGATAAAAACACCCTTCTATTGGCCACGAGTTTTCACCCCAAACCCCTTAAAACCGGGCTACTATTTTCCCAAATAGTTCATCTTGTACGGATCTATTCCAACAGGATGCAACTTAGGAGAGCATTGATTGATATGGGTGATTGGTTTAAAGACCAGGGCTACTCTAGACATGACATTGAGTGAGCTATCGATAAGTGTCTTAGCCTTGACCGTGATTCCTTGCTGAGGGGTAGAGTGGTGGCTAAGACAGAGGAAAGACTTGTCTTTTGCTCTGAATTTACCACGGCCTCTCCCATCCTCCGCAGGGCATTGGCGAATCACTGGCACATTCTATCTTCTGATGCTAAATTAGGTACTTATACTCGACTCCCCCCTTTAATGAGCTTTAGACGGGGTAGTAACCTAAGGGACAGGATTGTCCACACTAATCTGAAACCCATTCAACATCAGCATTAGTTGCGTAAGAAAAATGGCTCTTTCAAATGTAGTGGGAGCACTACGTGCAGTTTCCCGATTTTGGGGGACAGTTACCCTAATGCAGTTACTAATGAGATTTACCGCATTAAATATCATTTGAATTGCGACAGCAAATATGTTGTCTATTTAGTGACATGCCCATGTAAGCTGGTTTATATCGGCAAAACCATGCACATGTTAAAAGAAAGGATTGCTGCCCATCGCTCTTCCATCAAATAGGCATTAACTGTAGTTGATAATAAAACTCCACCTGTAGCTAGACACTTCGCCTCTTGTGGTCATACCATAAGGGACTTCAAATGTATGCCATTACTCCAAGTGCCGCCCTTGCATCGGGGGAATGACCGTGATTTGAAATTGTTGCAACTTGAGGCACGCATGATCTATAGGTTTAAATCCCTGACTCCCAAGGGCCTCACTGAGGAATTTAATCTTGCATGCTTTTTAGATATATCTGTTTTTCTTTATATCTTGCTTGCTGTAAATATGTCCAATATATTGTGTTGTTCATTATGTTTTGGTGGATGTTGTCCCATCCTGTTTGGGGCCCTCTAGCAATATGTATATATGTATATCGATTTAGGTTTAGGCTTAGTCCTTTTATTCACTGTATCTATGCCTGTTCATTTTATCAGATGCTGTTCTCCCTGTAACCAGCAGATGTCAGATGTACTCCGGTCGGTGCTTGCGCGTGTGCACTCAGCGGGTGAGGAGATACTACCACGCAGGCTGTGTGGCGATCGATGCGTTTTGATGACATCATCGACGCTGCGCACGGCGTGGTGGTTCCCGTCGCTCTGGCTGGTGTGGACGTGCGGTTAGCTGACATGGGGCATGTTATGGACGCTGCAGGTGTACATTGGTATAAAAAAACAACACAGTATAGCTGTGCTATTAGATTATTGCATTAGAACACATATGGGGATTGCAACTCACTTAAAATAATATTTTATTAAAGCATCAGCAGCGAATGCACAATTAAAAATACAATATAAACTGTTATAAAAGCTGTATAAACAGCAGTAGACAACCCAAGCAATGGATGAAAATAGACAAATTACACTCTCAGAAAGATGGTACTCAGGAGTAGTAACCAAATTTTGCTCTGCATGTGCAAATATATAGATGGTGATGGGCACACAGCAATAGGTAATTGTAGCTGGCAATTGTATTCCACTGTAGGAAATAAAAGTTTTAGCGAGAGGCAATTGACCAATGAATAGCAAATAAAGTGGCAGATAGAGTTATTAACAGTGTGATTTTTTTTACCGGTATCCTGGAGTCTGTATTAACCGGACATGCTGCAGTATCTGCAGTAATGAGGTCTTCTCATAAGTGGTAATCTCTGCTGCCGGATGGTGTTATAAGAAACCACCTCAGGGATCTTTCTTAGCCGCCGATAAAACAAAAAGGAGATCGCTCCAATAGGGACTCCAGTAGGAGCGTAATGGTCAATGTCCGCCTCTTAATGCCCTTTCATGCTCTGATCAGCAAACGAATTGCGGTGCCGGAGATGGTAAGTCTGAGATGGGCAATCGTGGGTGTCCCCACGTTGAAAATCTCATACAGGTTTTCTAAATATATATATTCTATATATATATATATATTTGATAATCATTCAACAGTGGACACCTGGATAGTGCACCTGGTAGCTTTTGCTTGAATCAACTTATTCTTTCATCAGCATCTCTCACTTTTTGTTTTTTTCCACTGGTGGTGGGTGTCCCCACGTTGAAAATCTCATACAGGTTTTCTAAATATATATATTCTATATATATATATATTTGATAATCATTCAACAGTGGACACCTGGATAGTGCACCTGGTAGCTTTTGCTTGAATCAACTTATTCTTTCATCAGCATCTCTCACTTTTTGTTTTTTTCCACTGGTGGATAGTGTCACCACATATTTTAGCTACCATGCAAAATGAGGATCCGTTACAACCATGCTTCACACGTCAATTCCTATGGATGAAACCCTCACATTCTCAAAAGGCAGAAGCGGAGGAAATTCTCTGCAAGGATAACTTACTGGACATGGGAGGCCAGGAAACTAGTGAGGACGTTTACAGGGAACTGTTAAAATTAAAGAAAAAAGAACTGGACTCTCTGTTCCATGCAACTACGTTATCTGATTATTACCGGGACAAAAGAATACCAAGAGGGTTTCGAATCAACAACATCCCTACAATAGGACACCAATGTCCCGAATTTTGTCGCCGCTGGATAGCGGTTTTAAATAAATATTCTTTTGATTTGATTTTATTAGTTGTCGAATTTTCCAAAAAGGAGGTGGAGAAATTAAAAGAAAAGATTGCTAATCTTGAGTCTGCAAAACTCCCAGTGTTAACAGCAGATTCTTCAGTGGACTGGATCTCAAAAATGAAACATCAAATGGATGTCTACAAACAAGAAATCATAAAATTTAAGAAAGAGAAAAGAGTGGCAGTAACCCGGGACTACCAAGAATTACAAGTTTAAAGGTGGCTCACGAGCACAGAGGATAAGCCTAAACGAAAGTTTTGCCGGGTCCATCACTCCTCTAATGTAGATTCATCCACCACTGCAACTTCCGCGAGTGACACAGACTTAGATCCTGCCAGCACTGCATCTTCCACTTCCACTCAAAGACCGCTTTTAGGGCCACGAACAAGATCAAACGTGCCGCACCCCATATCAGGAGAGGGGGACAGAGCAAGAGGGGGAGGAGCCAAACGCAACATGAAGATTTAATCTTCAATTTGTTCTCTCGTGTATTAAGCAATGAGGAACGAAAGATTCTCAATTTAGGACTCTCCTTTGTCCCTACTACTCATCATGACAACTTTGATTGGAAAGTGGACACATATAAATTACAAAGAAAACTAAAATTGAAGGAACAATTCCAAAATTCAAAAACTTCAATGCCATACTCCCATTTCAGAAAGAAATCCCGGTATGAACCATCGTCCGTCAACGCTGCCATTACCCAGTTTTTCAAAATCTTGGAGCAGTGTACATTTACCAACTTGAGAGTGCAAAATCCATCTAACCTCTCAAAGACAGAATTTCAAGCCCTACAGAATTTGAGCTAAGATCCCAACCTGATTACTCCTCCTGCGGACAAAGGGGGTGCTTTGGTACTTCAGGACCGCAGTGACTACCTGACTGAAGGTTACAGGCAACTACAAAATGGCCAAACCTATCGAAAGCTTCAAGCTGACCCTACATCTACTTTTAAAAAAGAGATGGACACCTTTCTCAGATTTGCTGTGGAACATCAATTGATCATGCAGAATGAAGCAGAGTAACCTATTAAACCATGTTTGTATACTCTACCAAAGATCCACAAGGATCCTATCCATCCCTAGGGTCGGCCAATTATCTCGGCCCGGGATTCCTTGTTTTAGAACATCTCAGTGTTCCTTCATGCTCAATTGCAGCCTTTTGTACAGAAAGGATAGTCCTATTTATGGGACACAACTGATTTTTTTGTCCAATTACAACAACTGGAGACACTCCCCTCAAACCTTCTATTAATAACCATGGTTGTGTGCAATTTGTACACTTCCATTCCCCATCAGGAGGGATTGGAAGCTGTGAGAAGGTTTCTAACCCAAGATGTGGAATACAGGGCTTAACATCGAGTGTTTCCTACAGTTGCTAGAAATGACTCTGAATAAAAATTATTTTTTTTATTTAATGGGGAATATTTCCTACAGTTGGTGGGATGCGTGATGGGGTCAAGTGTGGCCCCCTCGTTTGCAAATACATATATAAACATTTACGAAGCCTGTTATCTGTACGATGATCAAAGATTTAAACAGGGTGCCATCAAGTATGTTTGTTAGATCGATGACGTTTTTCTCCTTTGGCAATCTAGTGAGCAACAATTTCTGGATCTGGTTACCGAATTAAATTCGAATACATCACCTATCAGATTCACTTATACCATCTTAGAACATACGGTACATTACCTTGATGTTGAAGTGTCATTCGATGGGAACAGGATTCACACAAGCATCTACGAAAAAACCGACTGATAGGAATAATACTCATCTCGTCGTCATTTCATCTGGCACCGTTGAAATACGGGCTGCCATATTCCCAATTTTTACGTGTACATCGGATCACTGATGACCCTCAAAAAGCCATATCAGCAATGAAACAGATGTGCCATAAATTTATCACCAGAGGTTACAGCAGAAACGACTTGTTGAAAACAATGGACAAAGTTATACAAATTTCTAGAGAAAATTTACTTCGCCCAACACCACGGAAAACATTAATAGATCGTATTCCTTTTGTCCATACGTATACGGACAAGCACCGAACTATCTCCAAAACCACACGGCGTTATTGGCCGATGGTGAAGAATGATCCTGGTCTTCCTGGTTTCCGCAATACATCCCTGATGTCAAGCTTCAAGCGTGGTCCCAATCTCAGAGATTTCCTGGTACATACCGATGTGACAGTAAGAAAGAAACCCATAGCCAAAACTGGATGCTATCGATGCCCAAATTGCCTTACATGTCATTCCCTAGAACAAGGGACCCACTTTGTCCATTCTCACATGGGCAAGAAATGGGGGGAGAGGGGGAAATAGGGACCTATTACTTCTCAAACTTGAAGCCAAATGGATACATGAGGACCCCTCATGGGCTTAATGAAATGTGCAGTTTAACATGTTTTCTTAAACATTGTGGTTTGGACTTGTCTTCAGCCAAGTTGCTCATATTATTGAAATGGATTTGTTGGTACTGTCCTGTAGCCCTATGTTTATATTTCCATGTGGGGATGAGTGACATAGGGCCATTGTTATATATTTGGGTTAATGCAATCTAGTTCCCTTGTATGAACCTATGTTTGCCCAGTATATCATACTTAGATGGACATTTATACTTATATCTGTTAAAAAAAAGAAATAAAACAGCGCTATAGGGATATATGCACACACATGCAGGAAATAAATAATCTCCAGCTGCTATTATTGAGGGAGACCACCCCTACTGAAAAATATAATATATAGAAATAGAAAAAGCGCTGGGAGATTTATATAAATAGATTGACAATTTATTAGGTATGTAAATATCAATCAAGTTACCAATAAAAATAAGAATACACAATTAAAAACATTAAAGATATATCTATATCAGAGGAAGCCACAGAATAACTGAGTCAAACACGTATAAATCTTAAAACACCCAGACAAATATAATATCCATCATATGTATCAAAAGAATGGTTCTGCTGGAATAGTAACAATAAATGATGGTAGAGTCCGTGTTGTAGAAACCACAATTGTAGGTATGAATATGGAACCCAGATAAAAGAACAGTCCTTATGTTATAAACTATGCACCATATAGTATCTTATGTGTAATGAGGCAGCTGGTAATCAAGCGGTTAATACCAGGAAAAAGTTTCCAATAGCCACAAGTCATGAAGACATATAACCTCTGTACATACGTTGGAAGTAATCAAACTGGAAGATAGACTGGCGCAATATTGTCAAAGTGTAACCTGGCTCAGCCAGTATAGTTACCGCTCCGGAGCGTGTATTCTGGATCCAACGTTAGGACGAGTGATGTGGCGTGCACAACCGTCGGGTGTCGGTGGGAGCCGTGATGTGGGCTACTTCCCTCTCCGAAGTATAAATCCCCAGTCCAGCAGCAGGGCAGGTAGTGCAGCATGCACAGCCGCCGAGTGTTGGCGGAAGGTGTAATGCAAGTTTCTCCTTGCTGTGCGTAATGGTATATAAATATAGTTGCAGCGTCTGGGTAATAGAATGTTGGAGACTATGGGCCTGATCCAGAGCTACGGCCGCCGTTGCTAGTACGGCGGCCATAGCCGTACTGCGCATGCGCCGGGCAGATGTTGCCCGGCGTCACTATGGAAACGCCCGATCTACGATCCATACAAAAATGTAAAGTCAATGCACAGATACATTTGGACATAATCACTGGAGGGTTTTAAAGCATGAAATTTTAAGCTTTTTCATAAATCATTATCTCGCAAAATGTAGTTTCTCCTTGGCCTATAGTAGTTATAGACCATAGTAAAGGATCCTTCCAACATGGTCATTGAAATATTAAACTTTTTTTATATTGACATTCCTTACTCATTAGCGTAGATCGCAACACTCTAGGGCTAAACTCCTCTTCCTCCAGCCGCTCCTCCTGAGCCTGCTCCTCCAGCTGCAGATCCTCAGGTTCCTGCTGCTGCTCCTCATGTTCCTGCTGCGGATCCTCATGTTCCTGCTGCGGCTGCGCTGTTTCAGCCTTCTCATGAGCAGCAACCCTTGCCCCTATGTAATAAAGAGTGTCTACACATTATTCGCATGCAAAGAATACTTTATAACATGCAAACAACCATTGTTAGACATAATGGGCCTGATCCAGACCTACGACATCGCTCATACGCATTTGCGTATGTTTGCTTCAGCGTTAAAATATACGGCCGTACGCATGGTCGTCCATAGTGAAACACACCCACATTTCGGTAGTAGTGTAGCGATCATACGCTTTGTCTTAATAATATCGTACTAAGGAACTCACACGAGTGTCCTTCATACGAATATTCCTTCATACGATTATTCCTACATACGTACAATCCTTCATACGGTGATGGTGTGCTCCTGCGTACGTTCTAACGTATGACCTATTATTTTCATTTGTATATTTATCTCTTACTATATTTGATTAATGTCATGTTTAAGCACTCGTTTTTGTAATGTCAATGTGAATTATGAATGATCTGAATTAAATATATATTATATATAAATAATATATGAATTATTACATTTAAGAAACACAAACGAAATTATCAATCAGAAATTTTTTTTAATATGACAAATTTAAAATATAAATATAAAAATCAAACAACAACAAACATATGAAACGATTAATTATATTACAACTTTTTAACGGCTTAAATTAAAGAAATTTAATAAAATTTGGGCTGTTTGTCCCATCTGCACCAGCATGTGCAGCAAGTTTATAACTTCATCTGTGAAGGGGTCCATTTGTAGTTCTGGAACAACTGGAACATCTGTTTGATAATATAAAAGAAAGAGTTCATTTAGATAAAAATTTTAATAAATTATATTAAGTTGTCTCAATGTAAAATAACAATTATAGCAAATGCTATATATATATATATATAGCTATTGTTTTTCTTTTCCTTTTTTGATTTGTTAATATTCTAACATTTGATGTTTGACGTCGCTGTACTACTTAATTATTTATGTAATCTTTGTTGTATTTTTTCCTTTCTTTCTAAGTAAATGTCGTTAATTTTCTTTTGAAAATAAACAAAATAAGTGTCTGATTCACTTTACAGTGTACAGCTCAGCTAAACGATTTTGCTAAGTAAGGAGTGTTGATTATTGAACCCAAAATTGCATGCATGGAAATATCTATAATTTTACACATATAACTTACATATTGCATAGCTTTAGGATTATTCTATAAAAGAGAGTTGAGCTAAAAAACATTAATTTCACATTTTGAATAATTTTGTTACTATATAAATCTGCCTTACCTTGCAATTCTACATGGTATTGCTCATGTCTCCACTGCCAACTAAACAAAGGTGGATGTGTAACTCAGAATCAGGGCCAAAACATACCATGATATCATTGTTGTCAAAATGTGTAAAATTCCAGAAATTTCCATAAAATGTTAATGTAAACAACACAAATAGTCATCAAAAAATGTAGATGAAAAAACCTTTACAGATTACCAAATTACATTTACACAAAGAATGAAATGTAAAAATAATATTTTACCATGAACCCCTTCATCAGCATCATGATGCACATGCTGGTGCTCATCCTCCTCCTCAATGTCATCTGCCGGTGAGGTCTCCTCATGGTCCGGGATATCAATTGGGGGTGGTGACGATTCCTCCTGGTCCTCCAGGGCAGCATGTGGGGGTGAGGGCTCCAAACCAAGGGAGGGTTGAACGGCTCGTTCTCCTCCTCCTCCTCCAACAGCTGCCGGCGAGCAAACTCAGCTACTCTGCGTCTTTCCCGTCCTAACAATAGAAATAAATGTATTTTAAAATTGCCGGTAGTTTGTAATTAACAAATACATATTAACATACTTTAATGATAATTTTTTTGGGGTTTTGGTTTTAAACATATAAAATGATAGCATTTTTAAAGGGTTTAAATAAAGCCTATTTTCAATTTCTAAATTGCAACTAAGATGAGGGAGGGCTGAATTTGGACCAAGTAGAGATGTTGCCTCTGACAACCAATCAGATTGCAACTGTCACATCCATATAACATCAGATTGAATGCTAAGGGCAACATCTTCACTAATTACAGGCCTACTTTGATGAAACACTACAGAGAAAAAAAATTATTATAGAAAATACTTATGCCGTCTATGACGTTCTATTTGTTCAATGACCTCCGCCAGCAGATCAGGCTGCAGCCGCCTGAGATCAGACCACCGGCGCATTAACTGGTCAATGCGCCGGCGAACTCTCAGATGGCGTCTGATCTCACGCTGCTTGCGGACATAAGCTGCCCGGACAGCGGCATTGCAGCGTGGCTGGCGGAGATCAAATTGATCCATATCGGACACCAAAATCCGCAACTCCCTTCTGCTAAATGGTTCCGCTCGTCCAGCAGCCATTTTTAAACAAATAATATGATCTAAAATGGCAGACTCACGCATAATCAGAATTAACCACGCCATTGGCTAAAAGTTGTAACGCCTTCAAGGAGCAACAAATCACAATACTATACTATGTGTAACAAATAGCTAAAACTTATAGGTTGCTTAGCACATCAATCTCATTACAGCTGCAGTACTATGATTATAATTTATACATGAAATAAACAATTGCATATAATATAAACCATCTGTCCTGTAATGTTTACAAAATAAATAACACTATGCAAACTTCTTACTTACTTGATTTTTTATTCATTCAAAGAGACTTTAGAAGCATCACATATAATAGAGTGAGGACTAATGTTCCTGTGTAATGGACATACATCTCTGGCCACTGTGTAGAAAAGTACACCATGGGTTAATACTAATGTAATTGGTACGTACACATATGAGAATAAACGCACGCTCATGTTAGACTATTTAAATACGCCTCTTCCTCCTTACATCCTTTGGTACATCTCTGCAGTCATGAATCCAAAAGGCAAGCCCAGAAACCCTAATTTTACACCACACATTTTGGAAAAACTCTATGTTAATGATACAGAAATAGCTGGTCATCTTAGAGCGCAAGCCTGGATTGATATATATGAAGATTTCTTAACCTTTTCCAAAGCTCAAAATCCACAAAGCAAAACCAGGACTTTGAAAAATGTAAAGAAAAGGTAATAATTTAAATTTAAAATATACTTTGTTGTAAACATTGAGCATGCGTGTTGTTGAAACTTTTAAGGAATCAAATGTTGTTGAAGCATTTTATGTTTGAAATGTAATTCCAAACAAATATATATTTAGTTATTACAATTCACATGCCGTTTCTATGTTATTTGTGTTACAATCATAACAAATGTTTCCTTACAATCCTTCAATTTGTTGTATAAAAATGATCTTTAAAAATCTAGTCTATAATGTACTGATGATTTGTAATTCTTTCTAAACAGATGGTCTGACCTAAAGCAATCTATCAAAAAAAAAATTAGCAGATAAAAAAAGGCCCCTTGCCTGAATCATTGGAATTGACAAGTGTAGAAAAAATGGCATTGAGGGTTGTCAGTGTGACAGAGGTGGAAGGAGTGGGCGATATGGATACCAGTGCTGGCCCACCACCACGATTACTAACACCTGTTGTGGAAGATGACCATTCTGACTCTGCAGGTATTTTGTTGTGTGTGAATTCTAATGTAATTAATACATTTTAAACAATATATAATTTTTTTTGGGGGGGGGGTTCCATAAAACAAAACATTTAACATCATTTTTTTTCTTACCTCACAGATCCACTGGACTTGGAGGCAAATATAATGCCTCATAGCTCATCCATTTCAGATGTTCCTTCGGAAGACAACACACCAATTACACCACAAGCTGGGGATGAAACAAGAAGAAATATTTCTATTTCAACTCCTTCAGCTATCGAGCAACACTATGCAACTATGAGATCCATAGCAGAGAAATTAGACCGCAATTATGAAGCAACAACTGAGCAAACCAAAATTCAAAAAGAACGTAATGAATATATGAAAATTTTTTTCAAGGACATGATAGAACACAATAAGAGAATGGAGCAGAAATTTGACCAGTTTTTGTCACATAATATGCCGAAACATTTGCTACCTGATGATGAACTTCCATCCACCTCTGGAACCCAAAATCAACAATTTCAAAATACTTCAATACAAGAACCTGCAGCCAATGAATCACTTCCACTTACCAGTACAGCAAAAAGGGTAACAACAAGGTCAGGCACAGCATCCAGAGCAGCTTGTGAAATTAAAAACCCACCACCTAAAAAACAAAAACAACAGAGTGTGGAAATGAAATATCCCAAAGGAGGTAAAAAATCACTAACCAAAAAAAAACTAATATTATTGTTTTGAAATATTTTTGTTTTGTCAACCCCTTTCAAAAGTCATATCACATGGATTATTTTGAAAAATTCAAAGCAGTTGTTATGTACTTGTTTCTATGAATAAAATTTTTCTTTCAATGATGTTGACTTTTACATTGTTTTATTTCTCCGGTTGTTTGATAATGCACATTATTCTCTTAGTTAGATAATTTTTATGTAAAACAACCAAATTAGATGCTTTAATTAATACATACCATTACAACTTAATAATGAGATACAATAGATACAAAAATGGGTGTTACCATATTAATCATATAGTACAAACCTCAAAAATATGTCCGGATTACATGGTGCCTGAACTGTGATCCAGACTAGGAAGAGTTGATGTTCCGCAACTGATGTTTCGGCAGAGGAGGGTCCACATCTGCATCAGCCTCAGTCTCTAAAGGTATCCCATGTCTCACCGTGATGTTATGAAAAATGCAACACAGAACAACAAGCTCACATACCTTGTCAGGCGCATACATTAGGGCTCCCCCAGACCGATCCAGACACCTGAACCGAGATTTTAAAAGTCCAAATGTCCTTTCAATTACCAATCTGGTGGCTGTATGGCTGGCATTGTATGCAAGCTCCTGGTCTGTGCTGGGGTTCAACATGGGCGTCAGGAGAAAGGGCCTCTGAGGATACGCACTGTCATCTTGAAGTGTAAAAAAAAACAAAAATAATCAATGTATTGAATTTTCATATGTAAAAGTAAATGTTGTAAAGTATTATCATATTTACATACCTAAGAGCCACGCATCACTACCACCGTTAGCATGCCTCTCTTCTAATCTTTGCCATATAGTGGATTGCCGCATTATGAAGGCATCATGACTGCTGCCTGGAAATTTTGCAACCACATCACGAATGAGTAGGGATGAGTCACAAATCATTTGTACATTTATGGAGTGGAAACTCTTTCTATTTAAAAAAATAGAAGAGTTTCTACCCCTTGGTACTAAAGCGACATGTGTCCAATCCACAGCCCCTATTACATGTGGGAAGCCAGCAATGGTGTAAAACTGCTGCTTAATCTCCACAAGGGCTGCCTCATTCAATGGCATATAAATAAATTGGGACATGCGCAACAGGAATGACCTCAAAACCGTGTCCAGGACAAGGTTGAAAGATGACTGGGACACTCCTGTTGCGCAACCCATGACCCGTTGGAAGGAGCCGGAAGCACAGAATTGTAGCACCGCCAGGAGTTTTGTAAGTGGTGAAATTGTTGTACGTGACATGACATTTGAAATCAGGTCCCTCTGCACAAATGCAAGAGTTTCCAGGATGATATGGGGTGGCAAGCGATAGATGCGCCTGACCTCATCATCAGTCACGTTAAAGACGTTGACACGTGGCCTATAGATGCGCACACGAGTCCTCAGGCGATGTAAAGGACGCAGGCGATGATCCCTCCTCCGTGGCTGCTCCTCTTCCACAGCCGGATTGGCCGTTTCTGCAGCCAAAAACTAATAGAAAAATAATGAGTTAAAATAAAAAATACAAAAAAAAAAGTTTTAAATAACATTTAATATTATTTTTATTTAATTAGATTGCA
>WWET01001000.1:17108-40817 GCA_011038615.1 Limnodynastes dumerilii
TGCTGGAGGTTCTACCACAGGCTACCACGGACTGACTTTGGGTATGACCAGAAGGTAAGGAAGCTTGTGGAAAAATGCCCCTAGGTAAGATGGCAGTTTGTAGTTGGATTTGACACTTAGAGGATGACCTGGAACCAGTGGATTCGGACATCATAAACTTAATAGACTCAAGCACTGCAAGCAGCGAACTGGACACAGAACTGGAGTCCCAAACAGAGACAACACGGCACTCAGGTTGGCGGCCGGACAGGCGGTACTCAGGATGGCTAGCCTGGACACCCCGCCTGGGTTTGCTGGCCTGGACACAACAATTGAATTGACAGGCTCTTGTGGGCTACCCAAACTGAGACAGCAGAGCTCATTGGAGACAGGACAGGAATCCTCCATTGAGGGGATGATATTCTCCTTAGGCCGGACTGGAACTGGAAGCACACAGAAATTAGCCTGAATAGAGGGCTCAGAAAATGGTCCCGGGTCAGGCCTGCTAGATGGCCCCATAGGAGAGTGGGTTTATTGAACCCTGGAGGTCATTAGGAGTGAGCACAAGATCTTCAGGCCTTGCCAACCTCTGCAGTAAACCAGGCAACAAAAACAGGACTTGGGATTACTGGAATCAGAGCAGCAAGACTTCGCTGTGGAGTAAGTGTAGGAGCTGGACTTTCAAAGCAGGTGGTGATACCGCTAAGAGATCCATACTTGTCCCAGGCAGGCCTGAGCTGATAGGAGACTGGTTCATTTAAGTCCACTGTCTAATTTCTTGTAAGTCTGGCATGTCAGTATATTGGCAGGTCATAATGTTACGAGAACGGTTCACCGGGGCGCGGAGTCTAACTCTCGGGTGGTGTTAGTCAGAGTCTCTGATGGTGGGGATAGACTTGGCTGCCACCAAGCCCACCAAGAGATATAAGTAGAACAGAGACAGATATGCCAAGAAGGCGGAACAGAGGTACCCCCAGGCAGGACTAGCAATAGAGAGAGAGCTGTAGGTGAAAACCCCCTAAATAACCAGTACAGAATTGGAACAATAAAGAGCAACAGAGGAGCACAATACCAGAACTAGACTGGATATAAACAGTGCAAGGAGAGTAGCTCAGAACAAGACAGGACCGGAATACCGGAAAGGTGCAGGTACAGCTCAGACCCAAAATGGACAGGAGAGTAGGTATGAAGTGAAGTAGGAGAGACACAGTACCAGCAAAAGGCTAGATATAGTATGTGCAGGTGGAATAAGCACAGAGTCTGAGAGCACAGGAGTATACAAGCGGTGCAGGTGGAAATAGCACAGTAGTTAACCAGATCAGGACTTGAGTATGTAAGAGGTGCAGATGGAGTAAACACAGTGGTTAACAGGTTCAGGACTGGAGTATACAATAGGTGCAGATGGAAACAGCACATGCACCAGCACAATGCTAGATATAAACTAACAATACAAATACAGAGACAGGAACTAGCACACAACAAACAGCAGGTAACTTCACTCACACCAGGAACTATAATCAAGGCAAGGCAGGAATCCAGGTCACACAGGAGACACGGCAGGGAAACAAAGGGCACTCAGAATCAGAAGCTAGGAACAAAATTCCAACAGGAGCATGGACAACACTTGAAGCTAAGCTAGAAGCTATGACTGGCATGGAGGCTAGCAGGTGGCAGCTATTTAAAGGGAGAGCCACATTCCCATTGGCTGCTGAACACCGGCAAACACTCAGCTAGGGAATCCCAGCTGTGGGGTAATCAGCCAGGATCCCTAGCAAGAAGGAATACTGTAGGGTAAATCAGGACCGGAATTCCCTGCTACAGTACAAAGGGCCGGATCCAGAACTACGGCCGTCGGGTATGAGTGGCCATAAGATGGTGATTGCTAGCTACCGCACTTGCGTAGTAACCATGTACGTAATCTACGCTCATTTCGGTACGTAGATTGCGTATGTCCAGTGAGTGGAAGGCATCTCCTCTGCTAATATATACAGCCATTTATCTCTATGCACCTTTACATTAAGCATCAATTGAACTGTACACTGCTTCTTTTTTGCCCTGATATATCTCTGGCAGTGTAATCCCCTGCAGTCTGCTCATCAAATCTAGTGTGGCTCTCCCTTGTGGTTGCACAGCTAAAACAGATGCATTGTGGACTGAGTACCCGAAGAATCCTTTGTTTCAAGCCAATTCCCTGAAACACAATTGAAAAGTCTTAATCTGGTGACTTTTACTGTTTCATTTTACAGAGAGACTCAACCCAAAATTGACGGTACTGCCTGATGATTTTCTTTGGAATAAGTTCTGTGGTCCACCTCATACTTTAATAGTACATATATAAACAACAACACTGTAACTCCTGATGGGATTGCACACTACTTGCTGCATTCTCACTATAAGACTTGTTGCTGTTCAGAATTTCATAGCACGTTTGCAACTCAGGCAATTCTCTAGTGGTGGCCAGACTTTCTTTCTTCTAAATATACGCAACTTGACAATTGATAATATGGGGAAGTCTAGGCATGCAGCAGCTTGAAAAATACGCACAAAGTGCCAATATTACAGGATTGCAGGGCTCTGCATCCTCCTCGCGTGCCTCCACCCCAGTATCTGTACCTGAATCAGAGAAGCCTGAGGATTCTTCTCCGTCTCCCATGCTGGCGCAAGTTCTACAGGCCATTTCTGATCCTAAACTCCATGTCACTGGTAAAATAGGCGAAGCCCAGAAGAACCTATCCATTATATGACACAAATTACAGAAAGTGTGTGAGCGCCTGTGCGAGGCAGAACATCGAATATCCACAGTTGAGGGCCTTACATGTCCCATGGGGGAACAACTGGATACCAGTTCCGACTAAGGCGCAACAATATCCGATTTGTGGGCTTCCCAGAACGAGTAGAAGGTACAGATCCGGGACATGCTTACTGGAAGACCTTCTGATAAAGGAATATAGCAGAGAGGCATTCTCTCCTCAGTTCACCATAGAGAGAGCACACCGTCTGCCAACTCTGCCACCACCTCCAGGGGGGTACCCTAATAGCTCGGATACTTCATTTTCGTGACAGAGATGCTACTCTAGACAAAAGGGTCCTATCAAGCTGGACGGCGCTTCAGTCTCAGCCTATCCAGACTTTGCAATGGAAGTTCAAAAATCAAGAGCACGGGGGCATGTCCAGCGAGAAGACGTCTCTTTCTGGGCTCCGGCAAACTACCGCATTAAAACCCCTTTTTCCTTTATTTTCTCCTTTTGCTCCCTACCCAAACTTATCTCATTCTACTCCTTACCTACCCCGCTACAACCCGCACCTGACCCCGGCCGCAGGACCTGCTCTTTTGGGCTCCTCGAGGGCTGCGGCCTTCCCGCGCCCTGTACTGCTGGACTGTGCCTCTGTGTTCCTGCTCCCTCCTGACGGGCACCTCCGGACCTGCGGCTCAGACACCCCTCAGAGGAGCCACGCCAGTTCAACCCGCCAACTTCGGGCGGCAGAGTGCGCAGTGGCGGGCCTGAGGGCTGTTGTTACTGGTCTGCCTTCTATATCCTGATCGTGAACAGGCTTCTCAATATCTCATTAAAATTGCCTTAATAGGCCAGATTATATTTGTGGCTTTTACTATTTACAACTGACTTTTGCTGTAATTATAATACTCTATCGCCACCCAGCGACTGGTCACGACACTGCACCTTTACCAATCTACACTGCCTCTTCTGCTGAAGTTCACCTGTACCCGCTGTGTAGCTCCTGTCCTTGAGCTACCACTACAGTCAACGCCATATTACTTGCTGAGACCTCAGCTTGCGGAGTTCAAAATCTGTCAAATGTGATGTAACCGGGTTTCCCTTCCCCCGGAGGACAACATACCTGAAATGCTTGTTTAAATAACATCTCTTGCCAACTAACGCCTCATCCATTAATTTCCGACTCTCTACCATTCCGAAACCAGTCTCTATGCCTCCAAGGAAAGTTAAGCCCAATCCTCTCCAACCTCCAGTACGGCTTCCGGCGCGCGCTTCCCCATCTCAGGGAAAAGTTGCCCCTGCCCCCAAATCATCTGTGGATATGTCACAATCGGACTCTCCTTCCTCTCACTCTGTTCCCTCTTCAGATCTGGGAATTAATCCTGATTCGGAAACTCCTTTGACGATCAAGGCTATGCATCACAGACATTACCAATGATCTTAAAGCTACTCTTCAAGACCTGCGTACTAACATAACGGAGTTGGGAGATCGGACTGACCACTTGGAGAATAAGATGGGGGAAATAGTCCAATCTCATAATGGGCTACTGGACGACCATGACTCCCTGCAGAAAGAAGTGGAGGCTCTTAGAAACAAAGTAACCGATCTCGAAGATAGAGCACGTAGAAATAATACGTGTCAAGTTATGCAACGGCCCTGTTCCGAAGGCTGCTACCATCTGCCACTGACAACGACCTGCTAATAGATAGGATTCATCGTCTCCCTAAATCCAATTTGGCTCCCCCCTCACAACCGAAGGACACGCTTTTACGCATCCTTTTCTTCCAGATTAAGGGAAACATTCTTCGAGCTGCCCGTTCTTCAGAGGATACAGACCTGCTAGGAGACTTACAACTATTCCCAGATCTCTCCACCGTGACACTCGCTAAAAGGAGAGACTTGTGACTAATCACTTCGGCTCTCCGTGCACAAGCCACTCTGGAACTCTCCACTCTATCTCGACGGTGGAGACTGGTACTTCACTACTTTCTTCGTGGGGCATCCCTATCCAGCCAGTGTCTACCCTACGCTCCTCTCTGCTTCAAAATGAGTGGACCCGAGTGGGAGCTTCCAACAAATAAAGATTGGGTTAGACCCATGCATGTTGACTTTGAATGATCTATGTTTAGTTAATACTACTGGACTATATGGTTAATCTATATTTGGGTGTTTAGAAGCACTTTATCCTTGGTTCTACCAGTAGTACCCTCGGAAAGTTAATGATGTTTTATTTACCTGTTAATTTCCTGAGTTTATAGTTGTTGGTAATATGTTCACCTACATTAGTCCTCTGGGGAAAGGTCTCTATTGACCGCCCTCCAACCTTCCGTTGCCGCACGGTCCCTATGCGGCAACCACTCAAGCCCGATATACAGGGCTTATTCTGTTTCCCCTTCCATTGTTATTTTTTCACCTTTTTCCCTAATTGTTTCTATAACCCCAATGAGCAGGATCACCAATATTTTATTGCATGTTCAGAGTTCTTTACCACACCCACTAACATGACAGGAATGTACCTAGAATCTCATAAGGCCCAGGTCTTTTGGCCCAATGGTTAATTTCCTATCATTAAATGTTAAGGGTCTGAACGCCCCAGTAAAACGACGCATGGCCCTGACCACATTTAACTCCTATAGAGCAGACATAGTGGCTCTCCAGGAGACCCATTTCTCTTCCCGCCAACCACCTACCTTTTCCAATCACCTCTATAAGTGTTATATGGCAAATGGCCCCTTTAAAAAAAACGGAGTGGCTATTCTCCTTAAGACATCCCTCCAATTTGAACTACACTCCACTATCAAAGATAAAAATGGCCGGTACCTCGTGCTGGTAGGATGCCTGGACGGGTATTGGATTACCATTGTATCCTTGTATGCCCCAAACACACACCAACTTCTCTTCCTACGAACTCTGTTTGAATTAGTACTATCCGCCAAGAAGGGTAACATAATACTCTTAGGCGACTTTAATTTAGCCCCAGAGCCCAAAGTCGATAGATCGTCAACCATTACACCACCATCTACCAATGTCCCACGAGCTCACTGTCTTTTACCTCAATTACTTTTAGAATTTGGCCTTTATGACGTTTGGAGGGTCCTCCACCCTGCAACTAAAAATGACACCTTTTTCTCTTCCCCTCACAATACCTACTCCCGAATAGATCTAATTCTGACGGACAAATGGTTCCTGCAGCATTCCTCATCGGCTACCATCTTACCTATAGTATGGTCTGATCACTCCCCAGTACAATGGATCTGTAATCTTAAACACAGATCACATATTTTGCACCCTTGGAGGTTTCCTGGATATTGCCTCATGGATCTCATTGCCCGATCCTTGCTTACTGATTCCCTCACTAAGTATCTTACCCATAACTCCCCCGCTGACACTTCTCTCCATGTACATTGGTGTGCATTGAAGGCTGTTCTGAGAGGGGCGGCCATTCAGATAGGCGCGAAGTTGCGTCGCAATACACAAGATTCCCAAAATCCCCTTGTAACTAAACTCTCCCGCCAGGAAGACCTGCATAAACAGTCCCCAACTACGGCAATCAAAGCAGAATTAGATATGGCCCGGTCTGCCCTCTTAGCTTGGCAACAAACCCGCTCTAAAATTGCCCTAGACAGATCTAGACAGAAGTTCTACACGTCAGGGAACAGGGCAGGGAAACTCTTGGCGCGTAAATTGAGAGCTCAACAAGCCCAATCTACAATAAAAAATATAACTACAGCCCAGGGTACCCAACTTTTGAACCCCTCTGATATTGCAGAACAATTTGCACAATACTATGCTAAGCTATATAACCTCCGAGAGGACCAGACTACATTCCAACCGACCCCAGCTTCTATCACCTCTTTCCTAAATGACCTGCCACTTCCCTCTTTGTCGGTGGAGGATTTTGCGATATTGAACTCTCCATGGGCCCTAGCAGAGGTTGTCCAGGTTATTAAGGCTCTCCCTTTGAGAAAGCCCCCTGGTCCGGATGGATTTACCAATGAATTTTATATTCAATTTGCAGATAAGTTAGCGCTAATATTAACCAACTTGTTTAACGAGACTCATGAAGGTGGATAGTTTCCCTCTGAGATGTTAGAATCAAGAATAGTCACTATCCTAAAACCGGGTAAAGACCCTACCAAATGTCAGAACTATCGCCCAATAGCTTTATTGAACTCAGATTTTAAAATTTTTGCTAAATTAATGGCAAATCGCCTGTCCCCATTTCTTTCCAAATTGGTCCATCCGGATCAGGTAGGCTTCATTCCTCATAGGCAAGCATCTGATGCCACAAGACGAGTGCTGGATGTGGTTGATTTGCTGTCGTCCTCTGGAGATCAGGGCCTTCTCTTGTCTTTGGACGCAGAGAAGGCCTTCGATCGGTTACATTGGGAGTTTATGCGGGAGGTCCTCCACCGGCTCGGCTTCCAAGGCCCATTTTCTACACTCTATCCTAGACCTATACACTTCGCCCAATGCCAGTGTATTCTGTAATGGCTTCCCTTCTAAACTCTTCCAAATCTCGAATGGTACACACCAGGGGTGTCCAATGTCCCCTTTAATTTTCACGTTAGCAATGGAGCCGTTAGTGACCAAGATCCGTATAGATTCCTCATTCACGGGTCTCGTGTTAGCTAATCACCCACACAAGATCTGTTTATTTGCGGACGATGTCCTACTGTTTATATCCCAACCGCTCTCCTCCCTTCCCTCCCTATTCTAAAGAGCTTCAGTGACGCATCCCTGTACAAACTTAATTCCTCTAAAACTGAGGCTCTTCCAATCAATATCCCTACAATATCCTACAACGCCGCTACCCCTATGTGTGGAAAACAGATTCCTTATCATATTGAGGAAATAAATTCCAGCCTCTATTGCCAAGGTATTTGAGGTTAACTACACTCCATTAATAGCCCAATTACAGAAATTGATAGATGGGTGGATGCGTTTTGAGATCTCCTGGATGGGTCGTGTCGCTGCATATAAGATGACGGTGTTACCAAAAATGTTATACTACTTTCGCACCATCCCCTATATTTTGCCGAGCAAACTTCTTAATAAACTGCACTCTCTCATGGTGGCGTACGTTTGGCGAAGACCCCCTCGCCTCGCGTACTCCTGTATGATCAAGCCTAGGAATTTGGGGGGGGGTGGATCTTCCAGATCTCCCTCGCTACCAAGAAGCTTGTATATTAGCTCAAGTTTGTGACTGGACCCTCCCGACGGGTTGTAAACCGTGGGTGGACCTGGAGAGGGGTGTTTTCTCCTTCTTCACCACAGTGGACTTGCTTTGGACTCCCTTACCTATGAGACTAGTGGGCATACCCTGCTTGCTGAGCGTAACCCATGCAATTCGGGTGTGGGATATTAGTGTAGTTCCCAACCGCTTCTTCTTTGTTAAAGGTATCCATACCCTACAACAAATTCTCTGGGGCTCTTCTCCCTGTCCCTTTGACTAAATACAGACTGAACACTTATTGTCCCCAAGAGAGCAGTTTTTCTATCTTCAAATCACTCACTGGTGCGAAAGCATCAGGAAGCGAAGGACCACCAATCTCCCCACTACCTGAACCCTTTTTATCCCGATTGTCTGTCAAACCGCTGCGGAGGTCGATTACCTTCTGGTATAGCACTCTAGCCCCGGAATCATCTGGAACTTAAACCAAACATCGATTAGCTTGGGAAAGAGATCTAGGCGTAGAATTCTCTCTAGTACAGTGGGAACAAATTCACTCATCGGCTTTTAAATTCACCAAATGTATTGATCATTCGGAGAGGCAGATTAAACTCCTCCATCGCGTATATTTCACTCCGGTTTGTTTACATAAAATTTGGCCTACACAGTCTAACCAATGTTGGAGAAACTGTGGGGAACGAGGAAATATTTTCCACATCTTTTGGTCCTGTGAGACTATTCAGCCCTTCTGGGACCAAATCTCACAACTGGCATCTAAAGTGTGCGGGCTTCAGGTTGATCTTACCCCGGAGATCTCATTGCTGCATCTATTCCCATCAGACATTTCCTCTGACAGATGGTACGTCCTGGGACATATATTGTCAGCAGCAAAAGCTGCTCTAGGTCAGGCATGGAAATCTCCTCTGGCTCCTTCCGTTGCTAAAGTAGTAGCTAAAGTAAATTTTAACTACAATATGGAGACACTTGATGCACCTTATTCTGCTTCTGCCTCAGCCCCTGCTATACAGTGGTTCCTATGGGCGGAATACTTGGCAAATAACCCTACTCAGGCCCCTGCTAGGAACCTGGATGGCTGTGAGTCTCCGGAACAGGTGGACTCAACTCCTCCCTCCCCAGAACTAGTTCCACCCACAATACCATGTGTATAGACTTCCGTAACGTGACATTTGTGTAACTTCGACTTCTGCGTTGTAAATCAAAGAGAGGACTCTTGAACTATAACATCGATATATATTTCTGTCCTTCAGCAAGTTTAGGTATGCTCTAGCTCTGTGAATGCAATGATGTATACTTTCCCTCCCTGTTTAGCCCTATGTGTCTCCCTCTCCTCCCCTTCCTTCTTTTCTTTTGTTCCCCTCTAAATGTTGTAATAACTTTGGGAAATTTCCTCTAGCCTCATCTGTTTGGAGCATAGTTAGCACGTTCAATATATACCTGTTGTACCCTGAAATGCATATGTGTACCATGGAAACTTCTCAATAAAAATTAACGTTAAAAAAAAAAAAATCAAGAGCACAATTTCTTACTGCCAAGTGGCGCCTTCGCTATCTACAGCTTCCGTTCGGTATGTTAATCCAGTCAAGCCTAAGAGTTGTAGCTGATGGCAATACCCATTTAATACTCCCAGGGAGGCGATGGCCGCCGCCGCCTCCCGCCTTGAGTGGGGTCATAATACATCTTTCTTTCACTTGTGGACTTAATGTTTCACCTCTTGGTACGATTATCAATATTTGTACACAGAACCGGTGACGTCCCTATTGGTGAAAGGAATGAGGGGTGACTCTATCCGTTTGGAGAGAGGAACTAGGCAAGGCTACCTACTGTCCCCACTCCTCTTTAACCGTGCTATAGACCCTCTATTGCGAACACCACAGGAGATGTCAGATTTCCAGGGAATAACGATAGGTAGAACGGAAATCAAATTGTCAGCCTTCACTGACTCTTATACATCGGTAATCCTAAGGTCTCATTATCATTAATACTGAGGAAGTTGGGAGAGTTTAGGGATATATCGGGATTTAATGTTAATGGCCCTGATCCAGACCTACGCACATGATACGCCCTTCAGCGTACCTACGAAGCACTCCCCTAGGCACTCCCCTCAGTCGTCCATATTTATGCCATCTTACGCCGACCAAACCCTACCCTAACTTTCCTGAGCATAACTGCAGGCATCCGTAGGCTCCTTGGGTTGGATCAAGACCTTGTTAGGTGCATGAACTTAGTTACTCCTAGGCTAAACCATGTTGATTGCAGGGAAGTCATATTTCATCTGTTGCAAACACCTCTCAGTTTTGAGAGGTGATGTTTCCTATCCCAAGTCTAAATAAGTGTGATAGCAAAGCTGGTAAGTATCTGTGTGCAGTAAGCAATTCAAAGATATATCCCTGCATTCAAAGAATACAGTTAACTTGGCTCCCCCTGAAATCAACATAGTTTAGCCCTTGAGTAACTAAGTTCATGCACTTAACAAGATCTGGATCCAGCCTTATCCTTATGTATTTACGATGCTTAGTACGCCCATAATGTACGTTTTAAAAGCCTCACCCCGCCCTCGAAGCGTAATTACGGCTTTTGTATGGCTGGCACGCCCCTTCGTGCGCTGTTACAAAGCTGGCATGCTCAAGGCTCATACACTCTGAATTTCATTGCGTAACATCTGCTGTGAGCATACGCAGTAAGTACTAAAGTGCGCTTTTACGCTTACGAAAAGCATAAAAACACGGGCAGGCGTGGGTCTGGATCTGCCCCAATATGTATAAATCGTGCCATTTTATAGACCGGGATGTCACAGTGGCTCAAACACTTCCCCGCTTTGACTTGTGAAGACTTACTACAGTCTCTGATAAGTGCCAGCAAAACTTTACCATCCAACCAATATCTTGAAATGTATTTAAATCTTTACCACAATGCATATTTACATACTTGTAATAAATGCTTCAGCCAGGAAGCTGATACTTATCACTGTTTATGAGCATATCCATTGGTCAGAGGGTTCTGGAGACAAATTAAATGATATGTAGATGATAATCTTATAACCTACTTACCCTTAAGTCCTGAATGGGCCTTGTTTGGCATTCTACCGCAAAATCAAAGAATCTCACGAAGCTGTAAAAGGCTGCTACACTATATCAGTGCGGCAGCTAAGAAATCACTTCTCCAAAAGTGGATAGAGTTCACTTCCACTATTGTCGTTATTTAAAGAGAAGCTACATAAAATCTTTATGATGGATTGGATGGAGATCTTATTGGATAAAGAAAAAAAGGTCCCTCATTTCTTTGACGTATGGGAATCTTACATAGACACCCATTTGATATCACTTAAAACTAAGATATACCATACCATTCAACATACTATGTGGTACGCTCTTAGAATGGTGGAGAATGATCTTCCTCTTGTATTATCAGAGCACTCCACTTTTTAATGGGGGTGGTAAATAACTATGCAGTGCAACGGCCTCTCCTCAAATTAATCAAGGATGTTATTGTAAATGGAGATATTAAATAATCCATCACATGAGATTCCAAACCAATGAGAAGTTGATAGTTTATGCTGTTTAATAGGGTGTGATGTGTTGACATTCCTTTTCAAGTGTACAATCTGTATGTTAGTTATTGTTATCTGATAAATGTAATTATCTTATAAGATGACAATCATAATTGTGAACACTTGACACCAAAGAAAGCCTTGAGATGTTCTTTATTGTATGACATGTTGTATGATATGCAGTGTCGATAATAAAAAAAAAGTGAAAAAAAAATAAAAATAAGACAATAATATACATACCCAACAAGCCAAAAACTTCCTTGCTTTACAAAAAGTTCATGGATGTGTTTTATATGGTTACTTCAGGTGTATGTGGTTAAGATAAGCATTTGTCACGTCATCTGTTGCTTTGTGAAGGGCAGAAAATACAAACTTACACCATGGTCAGTGATGGTGCAAGAAAAAGTCGAATGTGTGTGCCATTGTCTATACAGATGTGCACAAAAAGGCTAGTAGACGCCCAGTAAATTAATTTACATAGAAAAACACGCCCATTTTTGAATGCATAAAATCACAGATGCGATAGGTGACGGACACGAACATATGCGCCTGCATAGTGTGCGCCTTTCTTTTGAGTCCGCGTACCCCAAAAGTACCATGTGCGTCAGTACGCAATTATACGCAATAAGTACCCAAAATCACCACAGAGACGAAGATGCGGTCCAACCCACAAAAGTGTGTTTTACTGGGCAGGGAAAAAGTTAACAGCAAGGTACAGCTTCAAACGATACAACAGCAGCTCAACCAGCTAGCAGGCAAGACGTTCAATCCAGAAGCCTTCTCAGGGAGAGTGAGTACCAGTGTCCATAAAAATGTCCTTTTATGTCCAACGATGAAAGGGTTCGCCGAAAGTCTGCTGATTGGAGAAATCTCGATCCTTCTTCGGTCCCTAGCTCCTCATTGGTCCTGGGGTCTTCCACTGTTCTTCTCCCGGAGGGTCATCAGCAGATCATACATTCATACACATTTCTTACTCTAACGTAGCAATGCACATAATCTACTGCCACAACATGTGGTCTCTTAGCGACTAAGCTAACAACATGGGTTAATGATTTTATCTAACCTGAGACTATAAACATGATATAAATATTGCATTAATTCCCTGTTCTACGGTTATTCCTTGATTATTCCATCTGCAGAGATAAAGCACAGTTTTACTAAATAGGAACGCATTTATACATTAAATATGAACAAGTCCTGTGTAAAAGT
The DNA here is from genome assembly GCA_011038615.1 of Limnodynastes dumerilii. NCBI lineage: Eukaryota > Metazoa > Chordata > Amphibia > Anura > Limnodynastidae > Limnodynastes > Limnodynastes dumerilii. The sequence continues at coordinate 29,774 of WWET01001000.1, forward strand.
GTGTTTATTAATGCGCGTATTTATAGGTATATTTTGAATGTAACAAAGCCCGCGAAAGCGTGAACGCGCGTCACAGCACGCGCGTATATTTGCGTTTGTACGCATTCACATTTTTTCCGCACTTTTGTGGTCCTTTGTTCACTAGCTATGCAGAGATTATTATATTTCTTTTTAGTAATAATGGTTTAATTCTGACAGGCCACCCTTCGATAGACTCCTCAATCTATCGCCCTAAACTCTCTCTAATGTTGGATTATAAAATAAAACATTATTGGTTAATTCTATGCTCTCTGTCACATTCATAACCAATTCCGTTTTCTTCCCCTTACATCTTATTATTCCTTGAACACATTTCATACTTTGTACACAGAACCGGTGACGTCCCTATTGGTGAAACATCCATTAACAGTAGTAAAAGTTTAATCACCCTAGTAGCTAGTGCTTTAGCCCAGCCCCCTAATCCTGAGACCCAATTCACAGGGTTCAACCATGACACCCATTCTGCTACTTCCTCTCCAACACTTGACAGAGATATATTATGAGACCTACGGAACTCCCATTTCAATTGAAGGATTTCATCCATTTTCCGGTCTATTACTTTATGAGGGTCCTCAGTATTATTAGTGATATAGGTACAGCACTTAACTCCAAACTGGGTGGCCAGAGTGACACAATAACCTCTGGTGACAGCTGTCAAGTAATTTAAAACCATTCTATGCTGTGTCAACTCCTTTTTAAAGGCCTGCAATTCTAAACCAGTATACCGAAAAGTATCATCATACATGTCAGTAATGTTATCAATTAAATTTGCTAAGGCGTGGATGTATTTATAATTAAGGGTACCTCTAGCAGTCCTTGTGAAATCTAAGGCTATTAAAAATTGAAACCCAGTTGATTCATTTATCAAATCTGTGGCCACAGGTTTACCATGATGTGGCGCACTTCTCTTATATCTGTGTTCGTAAGGAACATGCACATAAGGAGGGGGATTAGATCTATGTACGTTAAGCATAGTCTTGTGTGATAGAGTCAGTATTTCATGTACTATGCTACCTAAAAAACATAACACTTGGGAATTTGGGGCCAGCCACTTATAGGCTCTTCTTCCACAAATATAGTATACATCATCCGGGAGAATAAAGGAGACATTATGATGTAACAAAACTTGACATAATTCTCCCACAAAAATCCCTTTACCCAGTGCCTTCATTTGGGTTTTACAGTTATTTTCAGTTATATTTCTACAATACTCGGGATGGATATTTCTCACAGCTATTTTTGTTTTGTTGATCCACCAACCTAGTGTTTAGAAACCTTTTCGGTTTCTGACCTCTTGTACTCTTTTAGTCAGTATGGGCTCATTATCAGCTCTTACGGAATATACCCTTGTATGATTATGCCATACGGTTTCCCAGTAACCTAACCTCATTTGGCTTGTAAAATTAATACACATCAGGGATTTGTCTGTGGAATATTGCCTAAGTCTAAGACTGGGGGATCCAGAAGTGTGAAGTCCGTGTACCCCAAAAATAATAGCCTGTGCGGCAGTACGCAATTATACGCAAATATTCACTGGAAGAAAAATAGCATATAAGCGATTATTCGTTCAAACTTACGAAAGTGTGTTTACTCGGCAAGGAACAGGTTAATGGCAAGGTACAGCATCAATCAATACAATCCGCAGCACAACCAACTAGAAGGCAAGACGTTCACTCCAGAAGTCTTCTCAGGGAATAGAGAAAGAATGTCCATCAGAGTGTCCTTTTATTGTCCATAGATGAAAGGGGTCACCGCACTTCAGCTTTGTGCTTCCTGGGTCATCATTGGTCCTGGGGTCTTCCTTTGTTCCCCAAACATTCATACTTTCTTTTGTGCTTCTCATCATTGGTCCTGGGGTCTTCCTTTGTTCCCCAAACATTCATACTTTCTTACTCTAACCTAGCAATGCGCATAACTACTGCCGCAAACATGCGGTCTTTCGGCGTCTAGTCTAACAATATGGGTTATGCGCAAAGCACCCCTAAGACTATAAACATGACATAGTTACTACATTCTCACGCTGATCGGTGATTGTTTGACGATTGTTCAGTCTGCAAAGATAAAACACAGTTTTAGTAAATATGAACGAAAACATACATTAAATAGGGACAAGCTATGTGTGTTTGTGTTTATTAAATGTGGATGTAAAGTGGAATATTTTAAATGTAATGAAAGCCCGCGAAAGCGCAAACTCGCATATCAGCGTACGCTTGCGTTCACAATTCCCGCACTTTTGCAGCCTTTGTTCTCTAGCTAAGCAGAAGTCACTAATGATGTTATATTTTATTATTAAATTATTAATTATGTTTCCACAGAAACATTAAATTTTTCGGTTAGTGGCCTCCCACCCCATAGATGAAGTAGCTCAGTTATTTAAAGGGACTGGAATCAGACCTAAATTGTCTTCCCTCTGAGGTACATGGGAACATACCCAACATTCACTTTGGTTTAAGACCTTTCCGACTAAAGTGTGGTAATGATCTAAGGGGCGCCCGTCAAACAAATGGTTATATTTGGTTTGGCACAATTATACACAATTCTCTTCCATCACCGGGGCACAAGTCTTACAAATGCAATATTTCTCAGGTGACAACCCTGCAGATTCTCCACAGAGTTGGAGCGTTTCTCATACTCGGAACCTATAATGTTAGGCATAGCCCATGATTCCATACTACCGTCCGATTGGTACCCATCATTTGCTTCAATACAAGACCCGATCTCCGCCACCCTTTCACCGTCTCTGGAACCAAATGTACTAGAAAGGAACTATAGAACTATAGAGTTAAGAAAAACAATATGGGCTCCATCTTTGGCAGGATGTTAGTAATTCGTCCGCTTGGATTGGTCATTCTCGACTTCATTTTACTGGAATAAGCACTCGAGATTAGGGGTGATCGTCACAACTTCCTCCTTGTCTCGGACCTCCTCAGGACTGACAGCTCTTTTACAATGTGACGAATGGACCCAAGTATTCCTTTCAGCAACCTTTAGGGAGGTGGTGCTAGTAAGTAGCACTTGGCACGGTCCTTCCCACCTGTCAATCAGACAACCAGAACGTAAAAAATTCCTAATCATCACAAACTGACCAGGTTCAATATCATGACAATTATTCTGCGGCATGTCTGGCACTATCAACTTAATACATTTCTGTTGTTTCTTAAGCTGCTTGCTCATCTGTATGAGTTAACGGACAGCCACATCATTATTGCATTTCAATTCTTCCTGGGGGTCTACCATTAAATGAGGCTGACATCCAAATAATATTTCATAAGGGGACAAATTCAGTGGAGATCTAGGAGTAGTCCTGATGCTATGAAGGACGATGGGTAGTGCCTCTGGCCAGGGTAAACCTGTTTCAGCAGTGACTTTACTGAGTTTGTAATTGTGCCATTGAACCTTTCTACCTTCCCATTGGCTTGTGGGTGATATGGGGTATGTAACTTACTGGTGATCCCCATAATCTGACACATGCTCTTAAATTCCTCTCCAGTGATTGGTCACTTTCAATCACTTTTGGTATACCAAACCTGCAAACAAATTCTTGTACTAGCTTCTTTGCAGTGAAAGCAGCAGTGTTGGATGCAGCTGGGTAAGCTTCTACCCAGTGAGAGAATATGTCAACACATACCAGAACATACTTTACATTAATACAGGGTGGTAACTGTATAAAATAAATTTGTATTACCTGGAAAGGACCCTCTGTTGGCGGTATGTGTGATGGTTCTACAAGAATGGACTTACCAACATTTTCCTTAGGCATATAAGACACGACTGAACTTTCTTATCCGCCATTCCTGAAAATCCTGCCGCACACCAGTAGGATCTTACCAATCTGCTCATACCTCCCTTCCCTAAGTGGGTCAGACCACGTGCTGCTTCAGTTAAGACAGGGAGATATGCTCTGGGAGCCACTGGCTTCCCTTGTTCATCCCTCCAAAGCCCTGTGGGCTCCTGTTCACATCCTTTCCCCTTCCAGACGGCCTTTTCCTGTTGAGAACACAATTGCTGCATTTCTATAAATTTCTGCATAGTTAGAGATTCAAATACCATTAACTTGTCAAATTTTTTATTTTTCAATGTCACAACAGCGGCTGCTTCATTAGCAGCTTCGTCAGCTCTTTGGTTCTGGTTGGTTGATACTGTGTCCGTCTTGTATGTATGTGCTTTGCATTTGATAACTGCAACCTGTGTTGGCAGTTGTATGGCTTCTAACAGTCCTTTTATGTGTCTGGATTGTGCTACAGATGTCCCAGCTGCTGTCATAACATTTTTGAGTCTCCACAAGGCTCCAAAGTCATATACTACACCGAAAGCATACCTTGAATCCGTATAGATGTTAGCAATTTTTCCTTCTGCTATTTCACGCGCCCTTCTCAAAGCTACAAGTTCTGCTACCTGTGCTGAGTGAGGTGGTCCTAAAGGTTCAGCTTCTACTATACCTTTATCATCTACTACGGCATAACCAGTACACAATTCACCTGTGTCAGTCTGTCTATGACAACTCCCGTCCGTGTAAAAGATCACATCTGCACCATCTATAGGGGAATCCCGTATGTCAGGTCTTGCAGTAAAAGTCTGATTTAGATAGTCCATACAGTCACGAGTGTCTGTTTGTCCGCTAAATCCAGTCGATTCCAGATCCCCGTCCACCCTTTGTGCATCATGAGGCACATACGGCAAATACGAAGCTGGGTTTAGCGTATCGCACCTTTTAATAGTGATATTAGCGGGTGCCATAAGTGCCAATTCCCATCTCCTAAACCGTGCAGAGGAGACATGCCTGGTCTGAGCAGAATTCAACAGGGCAGATACAGCATGTGGTACATGAACAGTCAAATCATGGCCTAATACTACATCTTCACTTTTACTCACCAGAAGAGCGGCAGCCGCCACTGCTCTGAAACAAGTGTTGGGTGTGACTTAGCTACCGTGTCCAGCTGGGCACTGTAGTACGCCACTGGTCTATTAACATCTCCATGCTTTTGTGTCAAAACCCCTGCTGCACAACCAACAGCTTCTATGCAAAATAGGTCAAAAGATTTAGTGTAGTCAGGGATTCCAAGTGCTGGAGCTGACATTAAACCTTCCTCTAGATTTCTAAAGGCTAGCTCTGACTCTTCTGTGTGTATTACACGGTCAGGCTTAGAAGCAGAAATTAGCTCCTGTAATGCTAATGCTAGTATGAAGAACACAGGAATCCAATTCCTGCAATATCCACACGTCCCTATAAATAAAGGAACTTGCTGTTGGTTATGCGGAAGTGTCATTTCCTGTATGGCCTTGATTCTGTCCTCTGTCAGATGTCTTAATCCTTTGGTGAGGCCGTGTCCCAAGTACTTGATTTTGGTATGACATGGCTGCAACTTTTCCTTTGATACCTTGTGTCCTGTTTGTACTAGATGAAACAACAATTCTTTAGTATCATGCAATGATGCCTCAAAGTATTCTGAACATAGCAACAAATCATCTACATACTGTATCAAAACCGACCCATTACTGGGTTGAAAAGATTGCAAGCAATCATGCAAAGCCTGTGAAAAGATACTTGGACTGTCAATAACACCTTGGGGTAAACTTGTCCATGTGTACTGTAATCCTTTGAACGTAAATGCAAATAAATATTGGCAATCAGGGTGTTAAGGGAATGGAGAAAAATGCAGAACATAGGTCAATTACGATAAAATTAGTAGAGGTTGCAGGGATTTGCATTAATATTACAGCTGGATTGGGTACCACTGGGAACTGACTCTCTACCACCTTGTTAACACCCCTCAGATCTTGCACGAGTCTAAAACCCCTCCCCCCAGCCTTCTTAACTGGAAATATGGGACTATTAGCTATGCTAGAGCTGCGAATCAGAATCCCTTGTTGCAATAACTGTTCCATGACAGTAAGAACAACTACTTCTACCTCAGGTTTCAAAGGATACTGGGGTATTTTTGGCACTTGCCTACCACTTTTTAGAGTTACCATAACTGGTGATACATTAGCCATTAATCCAGTGTCCTGCCCATTCTTGGTCCACAAATGACTAGGTAGTTGTGACAACATTTCCTCTACTTGAGCTGGGAACTGCATTTTACCAGGGGAAAGAACCATTAACTTAGGAGGAGCCTCCAATATGTCCTGAACTTCCTGTGCATGTGACCCTGGAATATCCAAGAACACACCATCAGGAGTGCAATAAATTACACAACCCATCTTACACAGCAGGTTCCGTCCGAGCAGATTAGTAGGAGCTGATGCTGCAAGGAGAAAAAAATGTTAAGTGTGTAAAGGACCAATTGTGACTTCTGCAGGTGCAGTTAGGGGATACTGTTGCACCTCACCTGAGACTCCCACTGCGCGTATGGTTTTCCTAGTTAAAGGTAAAACAAGAGGAGAAGATAGTACAGATCTGGCCGACCCTGTGTCCACAAAAAAAGTTTGATTAATGCCTGCAATTTTGACCTCTACATTAGGCTCTTCATTTGGGCCTCTAATCAATCCTATCTGCATGCGATCACAGGTATGACCTGACCCTCATTGGTGTTGGGGACTAGTTGCCTGGTCCCTTCTGGCTTGAGCTACAACAATGTCCACTCTTCTGTTGTCAAACCTGTCATCAAACCTGTTGTCAAACCTGCTGTCACCCCCTTCCCTGGACCTATAAGGCCCCTGTTGTGGTGGTCTCCAATAGTTATTGTTATACCCAGTATGACCTTCATCCCTCCTGCAGTTCATGGCTTTATGCCCAGGTTGCCCACACTTAAAACATATAAAAATAGGTTGTCTTCTCTGATATTCCACTCCCTTATGAGTTGAGTGTGTGTGTGTTTGTGGATGCAAGGCTTGTATACTTAATGTCAGTAACTGCTCGGACCATTTCTCCTTCCTTTTGCTCACATTTCTATCATGAGATACTGCCAATGATCTGATCCTGACAACATCTAAGTCCTGCCACTCTGGTTCTGATATCTGGATCCTTTTCTTTACTGTATCCAGAAATCCAGTCATCAATACTGAGACTGCCAGTTCTCTGTGATGGGGATTAACTTTAATATCTTCAATTCCTGTGTATTTTATCATTTGTACCAGGGCCCTTTGAATGTAATCATCTACACTTTCATTATCTTTTTGTTTTATAATGAAGAGTCTTTGCCATTCTACATATACAGGGAATTTTAGACTAATTTGTTTACAGATGTTATCAATATTTGTGTCATTGTCAGCTTCCGTTAAAGGCCTGTCTTCTTCAATTAAACAAGCTTTAAAGAAATCTGCAAAATCAGTGCTAGGAGGCATACAAGCGTTAAGCATCACACGCCAATCCTTGTTAGTGGGTTTATGTGCATTTCCCACATCCCTAATGTACTTCTGACACATAGCTAAATCTTTGGTGGGATTTGGGAACTCAGCTATAATGTGACGCAATTCTGTCCTAGACCATGGGATGTGCATTGTGACTGTTTGCACAGGCACAACCCCTTCAGCATCTGCATGCCCAGCAGGCACACTGAGTATGCGCACTGGGTATACCCCTTCACATCCTAAATATTTCCTATGCTTACCATCAGTGTCTACACATTTAGGGTCTTTGGGCCTGATCCAGACCTACGCTCGCATGCGAGCTAACGCTGATCGTAAGCGTAAAGATGGCAGAAAAAATGCACTGCACATGTGCATAGTGACAACTTCCGGTCGTACCAAACACCTTTTCGTAGCGACGATTCTGGCGTTTGTATTGTTTGCGTATTTTCAGACGACGGGGCGTGTTTAAAGTACGAAGTTAGTATGGACGCTGGAGTTAAGAAATGTAGGCAGGGGGAGCCATTTAAATTGTACAGTATGGGTGTGCTAAGCGTCGTTAATAAGCAATGAACATATGGACGGCCGCGGAAACTAACACAAAAGTTAGGGTAGGGTTTGCCGAACAGATGGATGGTAAACTAGGTACGAGCAAGGGGAGTGCCTATTGCCGTGCATCGGTAGTACGTTCGGCGATAATACGCTATGCACAACAGCGTAGGTCTGGATCAGGCCCTTTAAGAGTAATTGACCCAGTTAAATGTGCGGATGTTTCATCCACAAATATTTTTGGAGATTGTGTATTTTCACTAATAGATGCGTGGGTAGATGGAGCTATAACAGTATGTGTAGCGTGCGTACTATTGGGTATATATGCGTGCATACTAAGGGGCGCAGATACTATGGCATCTGGTATTGCAGTAGATGTGACCGCCGCTTGGAGTGAAGCAGTAGCAGCAGCTACAACAGGTGTTGCTGAGACATGTTGTGCCACAGTCGCTGCACCATGTGTCCCAGCACTGGGCCTATTCTGATTAGCATGAGTGTGTAACACATGTGTAAGTGCCGATATTAAAGTAGAATCATCTTCCTTATCACTATCCCCACTGTCTATTTTACCCAATTCCTTTTCTAACACAGGATATAATCTAGCAACAGTATTATTAGCAGTAAAATTATGGGAAGGAAAGTTAGTATTATCAGGACAAACAGTATGAAAACATGAATCATCCTTACCACCTCCCATGTAGGGAGCGTGCGTGCATGGGTATTGCGTGCGCAGAATTAGCGTGAACAAGCGATGTGTTCGCGCTTGTGGTTATTTGCACCGGAGATGCACTCGCGGAGCTTTCGCGCCAAAGTTTACCCTCGTGCAGCCACAAAACAAAACTCTTCGTATATTTTTCCCATTTTTTGTTAGATTTAACTCTACAAACTTGAACACAAATTATTCAGAACGCCTTCGTCGAAATTTCCAATGTTTGGAAACCTTCTCTCACATGACTTAGTCAATTTAACCCAACGACTACAATACTTAGCAAAAATACCATATTTTCTATTCATTATAAACAAAGCCAACCTCTCCAGCATTTCTGGTCTTTTCATGTCTGCAACGACCCTTCTGCTCGCTCCATCTCCAATCAATCCGCTACTCATATTCAAAACTGTACAACTATTATGGTTAGGTTGTACAACACAATACGCACTTTTATGAAATAGGCAAAGGGTAACAATTCACCAAAAAGTCCAATAACACAGCTTCAATGCAAATATCCGCTATCAGAGCGCATCAAAAATAGAGTTATTTCTTTCCACTGTGCAAATCAATCAATTCTACCGGATCTCTCAATAGCCCGTCGGCGGAGACTAAAAACTAAAATTGCTACACCAGTTTCTTCAATTTCCTAGATTAAAAGAACCTCTATCAAATACAACTAGTTGCAAATAATGGTCCAGGAAACGATAATATCAACCACAGTTTTTCGTCACCATTCCATAAAACTCTAAAAATAACTTCAATATTTCAATAACTTCAACAATATGATAATTCCAATAATTTTGTTTCCAAACCATCGAAGTTTACAGCTTCTGAATCATAGACTATAGGGAAAACAAAAGGTCCTAGCCTTGTGGCGACAATAGGATAAAAACACGTGTGTTTGCGCGGCAAAATGCGATCACAAATGTACCGATAAACCCGCACCTTGCAATTAACCCCGACTATACCAGCGTGTAATTACATACACGACTCTATCCCAAATTCACAGTAGGTTTCCTACCCCCACTATACAGTGCTCGATAAACTGACACTAGGCACAAAATATTAGCAAATAAAAATATTACATTTACTTACCATACCCTCCACCCTTTGTCAGTGAAACGAGCACTGTGAGAGGTCAGGAAAATAACTCCACTCGACGAGACCCCAAATTGTTGAGTTTGTGTACCCCAAAAGTACCATGTGCAGCAGTACGCAATTATACACAATAGTTACCCAAAATCACCACAGAGACGAAGATGCAGTCCAACCAACAAAATCATGTTTTACTCAGAAGGAAAAAAGTAGCACGTTTTACTCGGCAGGGAAAAGGTTAACAGCAAGGTACAGCTTCAAACGATACAACAGCAGCGCGACCAGCTAGCAGGCAAGACGTTCAATCCAGAAGCCTTCTCAGGGAGAGTGAGAACCAGTGTCCATAAAAATGTCCTTTTATGTCCCACGACGAAAGGGTTCGCCGAAAGTCCGCTGATTGGAGAAATCTTGATCCTTCTTTGGACCCTAGCTCCTCATTGGTCCTGGGGTCTTCCATTGTTCTTCTCCTGGAGGGTCATCAGCATATCATACATTCATACACATTTCTTACTCAAACCTAGCAATGCGCATAACCTACTGCCGCAACATGCGGTCTCTTAGCGACTAAGCTAACAACATGGGTTAATGATTTTATCTACATGATATAAATATTGCATTCATTCACTGTTCTACGGTTATTCCTCGATTATTCCATCTGCAGGGATAAAGCACAGTTTTACTAAATAGGAACACATCTATACATTAAATATGAACAAGTCCTGTGTAAAAGTGTGTTTATTAATGTGCATAAATAGGTATATATTGAATGTAATAAAGCCTGTGAAAGCGTGAACGCGCGTCACAGCACGCGCGTATATTTGCGTTCGTCCGCGTTCACATTTTCCCGCACTTTTGCGGTCCTTTGTTCACTAGCTATGCTGAGATTGTTTATTATATTTCTTTTTAGTAATAATGTTTTAATTGTTTCGACATTTCTGAGCATGCGCAGTTGCAGATTTGCGCAATGCAACTGTGTCATTTTTGCACGGATGCGCAACTCAGGATCAGCTCCCATGTCAGTTATATACGCAATAGTGTGAAGTACAAGGATTAACGGAGAGCTTTATCCTCAGTGGTTTGACATATTTTAAGGGACCATCACGCAAATCTTATGGGTCTTAATCCTTTAATATTAATGTGTAACTATAAATTTGAGGGAAGGTGATATAGGGGCTGATTCAGAGTTACGAGCACGTGCGATGCAGAATCGCACATGCTCATTTGACTACGGGCTATTCAAGGATGCACATCCGTGCATCCTATAGCCCACTCTGAATAGCACGTAAGGTGCTGTTCAGAGTAGTATTCGGATGTGCAAGGCACATCCGACTTGGTAAAAAGTAGTCGGAGCCTTAGTGGCTCCGA
>WWET01001000.1:44421-57132 GCA_011038615.1 Limnodynastes dumerilii
AGTTCCTGTATGAGCTGCTGCAGCTGTGAGCGCTGTTCTGTGAGTACTGCAGCAGCTCATACAGGAACTCCTGTATGAGCGCTGCCAAGTTGTATAGCGGAGCGGAGGGGGTCCGGTGCCATGCTGGATAGGCGCCGGACATCCCCCGCTCACCGCTATACAGATTAGCAGCGTTCAGGAGAATGTATGAACGCTGCTAATCTGTAAGTGTGGTGCGGGGGGATGTCCGGCGCCTATCCAGTATGGCGCCAGGATGCACCGCATCCCCTCGCGGAGCGGGTCACGTCGGCCCTGCCTCTAATTGAATGGTGATGAACTGCAATAATTGGTTATTTGTGCGCTTACATTCTCTGACTGCCATGAAATCCCACACACCTTCCCTTGATGAAGACTAGTGACATGTGCCAGAGGAAGCTATCTACGGACCGTATTCAGAATTAGGAGTGTTTTCCATGCGTTCGTAATAGATCCGTACGTTCATACAAAATAAGTACGTTTTGCAAAATGAATACATTTCGGAACACTTCCGTGTTGTGAAAGCAACTTTATCATTAGCGTGCGTATATGTGACGGAAGTTAAACGTTCGCATATATAACCGCACGTTTTCTGCATTATTACGCCTATTTTTTGCTATTTACATTCCGATTGACGCCTACTAATTAATAATCCGTCCGATCTTTTATGTTCGTAAGGATTTTTTGACGTGCGGAAATTACTTACGCATCTTACCAATTACGCTTTGTATCTCCATGCTCTGCACATGCACCCTGAATAGAAATCTCTCCACTTACGCACGCATTTTGCATGCGTAAGTTACCAGACGTTCTTAATTCTGAATCTGGTCCTACTTGCTAGTCTCTGTGTGCACCAGGACATTGCCTGTGTCTTCAATATATGTGAGCCCCTTTTGATACTGCATATTTAGATAGTGTAAATCAAGTTATTTGTCTAGGAATAGGTGAACAATGGCCGTGAGGCCGTTAGATTTCATGATAGGGACAGCCTCTGGAATCAAGATTAAGTATATGTTTGTCAAATAGTAATTTATACATGTCTGCTTTTTCTCAATGCGTTAATTACCGGTATATATATTTTTATACAGCGATGATTTACTTATATGAAGACTTATGTGATATTGATATTTTCACTGGAAGATAATTATATATCTTTTAATGTGATCATTTTATTGATACAATGAAATTGGTGTGACAGTTTTAAGCAAATATTTTGTAACTTCGGTTATGAAGCTTCAGATGTGTTAACTGAGTTGTCTAAAATATCTAAAATTTGCAAAGGCAAAATGTTTATTCAATTGAAATAGACCCTTTCAGAAGCATCAAAGCAAGTCATAGAACTGAAAGATATTGTAGCAATTTTTTTTTTATTAATCTCCATTAACATCTTGCATCCATTGTTCCTATGATACATACATAAGCACCGTAACTGATCACCTAGAAGCAAGTTTTAGACATGTCAGTGATTTCATACTTTTCTAGAGTTTTCACTCAAGATAGCCATGATCAAGATGAGGCTTCAGGGATTATTTTTTGAGCGCTATTCTAAAAATGGTGAAAATAGTAAACAAGAATGGGCTGTTGCATCCAAATTGTTTAATATGCCATCCTGCCAAATTCTAAATTCAAAAGAATCTGAGCTCAAAGATGATTTCCCAAATTTATCAAAACTGGCTGCTATTGGACTGGCTATACTTGTAAGCATAGCAGAATGTGAGAAAGGTTTTCTGCTATAAAACAAATTAAAACATGTCTTGGTTTAAAAACAAAAACCTGTCTTGGGAATCGCATGTAACAGACACTAAATGATTTGATGATTATTACATTTTTTGTGCAAGATCCATCAGATTTTAATTATGAAAGAGTTGCAGACAATTGGGTCAGTAAAGTAAGAGGAAAAATTAATATATTACATGATTCTTAAACTGAAATCACTATCAGGATTACAAAAACTTTATTGCATAAGTGTCACATGCCATATCACCAATCACTCTTTAACAGAATCTTATTCTTTAATGAAAGTTAAAACGTTAAGTTGATTTTTTTAATAATTGGTATATACTGATGTAAATTACACTTAGACAAAAACATTTTGAACTGTAGATTTTTTTTTTTGAAGCTCAAATATAAGTTTGAAAAAACAAAATGCTTAATATTTGTGTGCTATAAGTAAAATCAGTCAATATTTTGTCTGCAAGCTAAATTTATTTTCACACCTTACATTGCAATATGGTTTGTCCAGGGTCACATATTAATCTTTTTTGTGCAGTTACTTTTAATTCTGCATTTTCATTCACTAAAATAGAAGAGAAGACATGTCCAATAAATATATTATATGGTATGAATGAACTTATGAAAGGGCTATTTCACTTAACCCACTTGGATTTAAGAATAAAACATTCTATTTATAGTTTAAATTGGCCAAATAATTCAGAACACTTGAATCTAATAGAATATGTGTTTAATGTCTGATAATTTATTATTTTATAAGGTTCTCTTAATTTTCTTAGGTCTTGAATGTATAGAAACAAATTTTAAAAAACTTAAGTAGAGTAGTAGGGCCGCACCATGTGCCTGTGGCTTTTCACCGCTTTTCCAGCCTAACAGCATAATACAGCAAGACTCAAGTAAAGAGATTTGATTAACGGGATTTAAATAAAAAAAAAATGACATAATCATAGCGAACCACAGCTACTAAAGCCCAGGTCTTATCCTTCCGAGACTCTCAGGCTCTACTTTCGCCTGTACTTATAGATTACTACTTCAGCGTCCTACACCCACGTGACAGCCCCTTACTTCCTCTCCACGTGTTCCACACTGGAACTGCTAGCCTGACAATTTCGGTCTGTCCTTGTTTTTGCCTGATTTTATTGATCTACTATAAATCCTTGTTGAATAAGAAACATTACTCAGTACATATAAACATATAATCTTTTAACCAAATTCATATGGTTATTGTTATTATTCATTTTTTGCAACGCTTTTGAAGATAATGCGCTATTTTTATTAAACAGGCATCTATAATGGTAAGCCGATGACGGTTTATGGACGGAAAGGCTAGGAAGGCGGGGTCCTCGCACCTGCCAGCCCGGCAGTCGCACTCTCCTGTCAGTCGCTGAGGGAGGGGAGGCAGTCGGTTACACAGGCAGATCCCGGCAGCTCTACCTCGGATCCAGAGACCAGTCACCATAGCCCCGGTGAGCTCCCCTCCCCTCCCTGGGCGGCCCACGTCTCACTGCACGCATCAGACGGCTCTCTGTCGGGGCAATTCCACAACAGCTGTCCTCGTGCAGGAGCTGTCATTCTGGACGGACGTCTGTCTGCTGACATCATGGAGTGTGACATCATGGAGAATGACATCCTGGAGTCCCTTGAAGATTTAGGGTATGGAAGTACAGACCCTTTCTCTGCAGAAATGATGAGTTATACTGTAGATCTCTGGCAGATCATTCCAGTTCTATTTTCAGTAATACAGTATCACCATACATTTTTATTATATAAGATTACATTTCTATAAATGTTTAATCTTTATTAACAATTTAGGTTGATGTTGTATTGTCGAATTTTGCTTTGGAAAGATCCAGGCTCTTATAACTGATAATATAATCGTTGAATTTATAATGATCAAATCAATGAATGATAGAAGCATATATGGAGTCTTCTGTTTGCTTTTCTTTTCTTTTTTTTTTTTTTGAGTTTGGAAAACTTTCGTTCTAGGTAATAAATAAGTTATTTAGAAGTTAGTTATTATCTGTACACTTAGTGGTTAACAGGTTGGCACACAATAGATCCAAAAACTATAAGGGAAAACAACATCCATAGAAATGTAAAAATCCTAGAAGAGTGTACATCAGTGCTCCTCAGCCAGTGTGCCGTGGCACACCTGTGTGCCATAGAACGTTGCCAAGTGTGTCGCGGTGCAATTCCTCCAACAGGAGAAAAAGCACTGGAAGATCTTGCCTTAAGGAAATAAGGGGATACTGGGGAGGCTGCAGACACATGAATGGGGACTACTAGGAAGGCTGGAGACACATGAATGGGGACTACTGGAGAGGCTGCAGACACATAATGGGGGCTACTGGGGAGGCTGCAGATGCATGATGGGGGCTAATATAGTTAAATTAGTTATAAGAAAAAAGTTATTAGCTGCGATTTTAAATTTTGTGAAATAAAAAGTAACAAATGTAATATCTGTTTATGCACATTGCAATTCCTGCTTTTTTTGTATATTTTGCTTTTGGTGTGCCGCAGAATTCAGGGAAGGGCTTAGGTGTGCCGAGGGTGATAAAAGGTTGAGGAGCACTGGTGTACATTAATTAAAGTACATAGCACAAAATGCATGGACAGCTGATTGTGATAATCTATATCAGTGTTGGCTAACCTTTTGAGCTCGGTGTCAAAATTCGGAAAAAAAATCTAGCTTACTTCGGGTCGCGTGTCACTTCTAGAAATATCCATAATTTTGTGATATTTGCAGCCCTAATAAAGAAAGTGTTACATTTTTAAGAGGCTTTGTCACTTTTAGCCCCCTTTATTAGTTCCCAGCCTTATTGTCCCCTTTTTTGTGCCCAGCCTTATTGTCCCCTTTTTTGTGCCCAGCCTTTTTGCCCCCTTTATTAGTGCCCAGCCTTTTTGCCCTTTTATGCCCAGTCTTATTGTGCCCAGCCTTCGGCACTTTTTGCCACCTTTATTAGTTCCCAGCCTTTTTGCTTTTTTGTGCCCAGTCTTATTGTCCCCTTTTGTGCCCAGCCTTTTTGCCCTTTTGTGCCCAGTCTTTTTGCCCTTTTGTGCCCAGTCTTTTTGCCCTTTTGTGCCCAGTCTTTTTGCCCTTTTGTGCCCAGCCTTTTTGCCCCCTTTATTAGTGCCCAGCCTTTTTGCCACCTTTATTAGTGCCCAGCCTTTTTGCCCTTTTGTGCCCAGTCTTATTGTGCCCAGCCTTCGGCACTTTTTGCCACCTTTATTAGTTCCCAGCCTTTTTGCTTTTTTGTGCCCAGTCTTATTGTCCCCTTTTGTGCCCAGCCTTTTTGCCCTTTTGTGCCCAGTCTTTTTGCCCTTTTGTGCCCAGTCTTTTTGCCCTTTTGTGCCCAGTCTTTCTGTATTAGTGCCCAGCCTTTTTGCCCTTTTGTGCCCAGCCTTTTTGCCCTTTTGTGCCCAGTCTTATTGTCCCCTTATTGTGCCCAGCCTTTTTGCCCTTTTGTGCTCAGCCTTTGGCACTTTTTGCCCCCTTTATTAGTTCCCACCCTTTTTGCCGTTTTGTGCCCAGCTTTATTGTCCCCTATTTGTGCCAAGCCTTTGGGCCACTTTTATTAGTGCCCAGTCTTACTGTGCCCAGCCTTAAGCACTTTTTGCCCCCTTAATTAGTTTCCAACATTTTTGCCCCTTTTGTGCCCAGACTTATTGTCCCCTTTTTTTGCCCAGCCTTTCTACCCCCTTTATTAGCGCCCAGCCTTTAAAAAAAAAAATTTAAACTTAAAATAAACTTACCTCTGCTTTCTGCTCTCCTCTGCGGCACATCTCTCTTCCTCCCGCTCTGACGCTGCGTGACCTAGGTTACGCAATGTCACTCACTGTGTCCTAGGCTGCATTGGATCAGCCATATCCCCTGCAGCTGATACTGCCTCTCCCCACCCCTTACCCCACTGATCGCTGCTGCTGACCACCGCCGACATCCACCGCTGCAATCAGTAAAACCTATGACACTCGTGTTAGAGGTGACACGCAAAGACATTTTGACTGCATGTCAGTCAAAATGTCTTGGCGTGTCAGAGGTGACACGCGTGTCATAGGTTCGCCATCACTGATCTATATGATTGTGCATGTATGTCCTGGCTTTTCTTATAAGGCCTACTTTGCTGACAGTGATTCATTATAAAAAATGTATTGTTACTCTTTCAGGTTAGTTTCATTTAAGTTCTATCACACCAAAACATTTTTGAAGTACATTTGAACATACTGCAGTAGGTGAGGGCTTACCCTAAATTGTTGCAATAAAGTTAAAGTCCCACAATTCACTAGAACATCATTGTATGCTGTTTTATTATTTCTGTTGACTGGAATAAGAGGGCCTAGGTAAAACCATGAAGAGCAACTCCAGACTGTCTTTCTTTCTTCATGAACATTAAAATGTATAGTGAGTATGCATTTGGACAAGTGGTGACCTAAGCATTTTCACCGCTCCATACACCATTCCAGCTGACATTTGGCATGTCTGCAGCTGCTCACTCAAAGAACACCAATCTATGCTCTGCTCTCTCCAAGCTGTTTAGTGCTAGCATTGCATTTAGAGCTGTAATGGCATTGAATAGGGAATATATGAAACTGAATACAGACTTGTTGTTTTTTTTTTTTTTTTTACATACATTGGCAGTCGCTACGCGAACAAACGTAAAGCAAACGTTGTTCAGGATCTACCCCATTGGCAGTCTTGTTACCTTATAATTTGAATGTTGCTGCTAGATGATTCTCCTACTTAGTTTGTTTTGACATCCCTGGCAGAGTGGAGGTATGATGATCTGACTTTTTGGAAAGGTGGCATCCAAAGAAAGTTGCACATTGAAAGTCACAGAACTCCTTGGTGCAACCCATTGCTCTAATGTTTCACTTTGATTGTTTGTGTATGTTTGATTAGCTGTGGGTATATGGGTGGTTATAAGGAGTGCCTGTATACTTTTTGCCATTTAGACTACTTTCAGCATACTACCTACAATAAAATAAAAGGGCGGTAACTTATTTCCATATACCTTACTTAACATTGTGATATTTCTTTTTATGGTTATGTGGCTAGGCCCTTTCACCTTTACCTATCGGGGAAAACTAAATTTTACACACAGATTTTATAGTAACTCAGAGGTGCGTTTTAAAATCATCAAATTTTACCTACCTTAATAGACGTAATAGGCACACATTGCGCGTATTCTTTTCTTTGCACTTATAGTCTACTTTGAACACATTGATTAGATTGATTTTTCTTTGCAAAAGTTCTGTTTTATTCAAATCCTACATTGGTTGTCTGTTCTTGTTAATCTAATATAATAAATAAAAAAACTGCTCCTGTATTTTTATTTTCTTTTTTTTTTTTTTTTTACTTTTCACAGCATCTCTTATGTGAATATTGCCTTTTTCCCTCAGGGACAGAACTTTTTCTTTACAGGTCTCACCGTTTCTATGTAATACCCTTCCTCGCTTTAAATCTTTCCTCTTAACCTATATTGAAAGTGCGGCATGAAAATTCACCCTTTCAGGCAAACTACTCAAATCCCTTATTTCCAAGCTCTTTCCTTTCCACCATCTTTTTACATGGGTCACACACAATTGGCATGTATTCTTTCTTTATTGAATCCAGTGTACCTTGCAACTGGAGTGACCTTTTTTGTGATATGTAGATCTTACCTTCATAGAGCAAACCATACTGTACTTTAGATGGGTGTGGGGCTCCGGTCCGAATGGCCGATTTTCGAATTGGCCCATCCTCCCCAGCTAGTTGCGAACTGGCTGGGATTTCGATTGCATATGCCTCAAGGAGGCATTGCAATGGATCCACGGAGCACCCCCACTACTTCCCCTAATTCTTACCCTAAACCCTCCCCTCTCACTACCCTAACCCTCCTTCCTGGCAGCCTGACCCTAATCCTCCTTCCTGGCAGCCTGACTATAACTCTCACTCCCCTACAGCCTAACCCAACCCTGCAGAAAGTCTTTACTCCCCTCAGTCCGGCAAGCAGCGGCGGAGTGATCTGTTCTTTTCGAAAGTGAATGGGAACGGCATACTCACCCATTCATAAAAAAAAAAATCTAAAAGTGTATGCTTCGGAAAAAGGGACAATCGAAAAGTACATTTCGAATATCCCCTTTTAAGAAGCCACACTTTCTAACCGGAGATTGCAACCACTTTAGATAGCTAGGAGGGTCCCCATCTGTCTGCTATTAATCAGTCTTCTTTTAGTAAGGTGTGTTTAGAATTTTAAAGCGCTATATAAATGCTGGCACTTTATACCCATCCTTTAAATATTGGGTATATGCACTATTTGTACTTGCCAATGTTGCATGTGTTTTCTGAGACAGCACTGTATACAAAATGGTTGTCTTTTTGAAGCAGATGTCAAGCATATTTCATTAAGAAATGATTGCATTGTGGTCCTTCATTTATAATCTGACATGTTACCTGCAGCTTGTGTATTACAGCTATAGTCACTGCATGATTTTGGTTGCTGTCTGACTTCTGAAACATGGAAGTCCTGTGCTATAATTACCTGGCAGGGCAGGAAACTGTGTACTGCTGAAAAAGCATAAACCAGTTTCTCTACTGGCTGTGCTTATTACAGTGTAATGTTGCATTGCTTATCAATGATTATATTGTATCAATGTAAGAGTTACCTCTAGTAGTCCTGTAATTGGGATATTTGTTAATCTTTATGTGTAAAGTATATCTTATTGGTGTAGATATACCATGTACTGACCTTCATACTACAGAATGAGGTAATGCCATAAAATACAGCTCATGTCTCTATGATTGGAGTGGTGTTTTACCCTTTGTTCTAGGTGTTGTCTTGCAGCATTCTTTATGTGATCTCTTGCTTGTCAGAATTTAGATGTCATTTGAGTTCCTCCTGCATGTTGCAGTTGTAAAATTAATTTCTTAAAATGTTAACTCCTGTAAACAATATGCATTGATGAGGAACTTTTAGTTTGAATGAATCTAAGAAAAAAGGGATTTTCTTTTTAATTAGATTTTGCTATCATAAAGCTTGCAGCTGGGATGAAGGCTGCATCCAATATGTGGGCTGCATGTGCTTCAGCAGAGCACGAAGGAACCTGTGGTGAATCTAGTACTTCTTGGTATTACAGGCTTACATTTGCAGCAGATGGAAGCAAGCCACACAACCAAATGCTTCATGCAATTACTATACGTCCCTACTCTGTAAACAGTATGGTTCTGATTCAGAGATCAGCTATCAGTACGCCACGTTGCTTTGTGTGAACACCATGCTATTATTTTACAGACATAGGGCCGGATTCAGAGATTGAAAATAAGAGCGGAAAGTCATATTTCATCTGTTGCAAACAGTATTGCAGTTGAGAGGTGATGTTTCCCAGCCCCAAGTCTAAATAACAGTGTGATAGTAAAGCTGGTCAGTATCTGTGTGCAGTAAGCAATTAAAAGATATATCCCTGCATGCAAAGAATACAATTAACTTGACTCCCCCTGAAATCAATATAGTTTTGCCCAGGACTAACTTTCCTCTCTTCTTTTCAATCTCTGAATCAGGTCCTATGTCTGTAAAATAATAGCGTGGTGTTCACACAAAGCAATGTGGGGTACTGATAAAGTTTTGCATTAATATTTTCCATCTGGCTTTTTATCGCTTGCTAAAGCGGGGCTTGACAAATCCTTGGCACCAGGTCACCTTGGAGATTGGTACTTTGAACCTGGTCCCGAGGATAAGGTGGAGTGGGTTTAGTGGGCAGGGGAATAGGGAAGTGGCCACCACGGGTTATCCATGAGGTCATCCCGCAGTTATTTCAAACCTCCCTGTGGGAGCAATGCTGACATGACATCATTGTCACTATTAGGCATAGTCAGCATGCAGCAGTGAAGAGATGATGAAGGCAAAAGACATCAAGAGGCAAGTGAATTGAAGGTAAAGGAGATGGTGAATAGAGAAGATATATAGAGATAGTCTTTATATATAAATGCAACAGGAGAAATATAAGGTGTGTGTGTGTGCGTTGTCAGTCTCCAGCAAGAAATGGCTGTTTTAGAAATAGAGAAAGCCAAAAGCTCATATTCAGCTGTCTCTATTTCGAAAAACATCCGTTTTAGATTTTTAATTTTTAATGGGTGAGTGTGGTGATCGGCATACTTACCCATTCATTATCGGAACTCACCGCTCATCTCACTCGTCACCTGCCGCAGACCCCACCGGAGAGGAAGTCTTTTAGAGTTAAGCTTTGGGGAAGGGTAGGGGAGTGTAAATTTAGGCTGCGGGGATGGGACACTTAGGGTCAGGCTATGGCAAAAGGAGTCTTAGAGTTAGGTTGCGGGGAGGGGAGTCTTAGAGTTAGGCTGCAGGGAGCGGAGTCTTAGGGTTAGGTTGTCAGACACTGGAGGGACAACTTCAGAGGTTTATCCAAACCATGGCCCCTTATACTCTCCTGGCTACCCAATGAAATGCTGACAGAGAACCCCAGGAGCAAGATTTACTAAGCTGCGGGTTTGGAAAAGTGGAGATGTTGTCCATAGCAACTAATCAGATTCTAGCTGACATTGGTTAGCTAGAATCTGATTGGTTGCTACGGGTAACATTTCCACTTTTACAAACTCGCAGCTTAGTAAATCTGGCCACAGAAGTTCATGCTGCTGAAAGTCTCTCCCAGTTTCAGAAGGAGGGCAGGGGGTAAAGTGCCTTAGAGTGACCTCCCAGGGATGAAAACATATTGCCATGATGATTGTCTGATCATGGGGATTTGTTGAGCCCTCTATAATTTTTGGAATTTTTCTTGAACTTTTATGCATCTTTAAAGAAAACAAAAGAGGAAACACAACACAATTTAGTGTCAAACAGTGACTCTACAGACATATTGTGTTTCTATCGAGGCGGGGTTGGTTTATGCATTGTCCTATAAAAAGAGCTGATTTGTACTTTTCTATTGCATTCATAGGTTATCCAATTATTATTTTGTGGGGGGTTTTTTGTTTTCAAGCTGTTAGCAAACTATTGAATTGTAGCTCAAATGCAGTCATTCTGCCTGAATAATCTGTTCACTGAATGTTTTACTTCACTTTACAGACATTGGGCCAGATCCTAAGCTAAGTACGCTAGCGTGTTTACGCGAGCCGAAGACGTTATTTCACCCATTTTTATTTACAAACGGCAGATGTTATGCCACGTAAACCCTAACGTACATACTGTCAGCATAAATACGAACAAATGGGCGGGGAAATCAACACAACACACGTAATTGTGCTATGCAGGAGGAGGGGGAGGCATTTAAATTGGACAGTATGTGCTGGGTTTGGCCGTCACGTACATAAATGCGTTACGTACGTCAGTACTTACGCGTTGTTAAGGTAGGGTTTGGGCAGCATAAAACGGCCAAAGTACGTACAAGCGAGATGAGGGCGTAAATACGCTACTTGTTGTAACGTGACTAGCACGTAGGTCTGGATCTACCCCATTGTTCATGCCAATGGTATATCTGTTGTCTCCTGCAGGTACAAAGGATCCTTGATGGATGAAGGAACCTTGATTGAAGCCGCTGCTCAAGGAGCCCTGTCTCCAGAATATACTAAGCTCTGTGCATGGGTGGTCACCGAGTTAAGATTGTTCTGCAAACTGGAAGAAAATGTGGAGGCCACAAATAGTAAGTAACTAACTTTTCTTTATAGATAATGGGCCGGATCCAGAACTATGTCCGTCTTCCATAGACGGACGTAGTTCAATAAACAGTAGCTACTGCGCATGCGTAGTAGTTATTGTACTTAATCTGCGTATCGTTTCAATATGTAGATTGCGTATATGCTGTCTTTTAGACGGCATACACGCAATTTACGGATTGTCTTGAAAATCAAACCATACCAGACACAATATAAATTTAAACTTCAGTAGCTTTTTCTTTGTTTTGTTTTCAAAGGGAGTACTGTTTGTGTGTCTTTTCATTGTCTAGGATTTTTGTTTTGTATTACATGCTATCAAATGTCCATAATGATTTTTTATGACTGTCATCAATGTTTTATGTATCTTTGGGCATTATGTAGCAATAGAAACATTTTGAAGAAATTATTAGACATAATTCATTCTCCTTGTGATTTACTGCATATCTCTAGCACAGTAATCCTTACTATATGATTGATTATCTCTCATTGCAGGCCCTAGTGAAGCAGAAGGTTTTCAGCTAGAAATGAGTGGACTCTTAGTGGAGATGAACTGCCCATACACATCTTTAACATCTGGAGACCTCTCTAAACGCTTTCTTGACAAAAAGAACTGCCTACTTCTGTTAAGTGAGTTCTGTATTTCTGTATACTGCTTAATATGGGTCCATTGCCACAATTTATTTTCTAGAGTTTTGTCTGTTTGTTTTTTCCATCCATTTTTGCACAACTGTGATTCTGCTTAAATGAACCTAGTATTTTATTCTCTGCAGTGAGTCTATTTTTTAACATGGCCATGCACTCGTCACATTATCAATCCCAGCAGGAGAAGTCCCAATAAGCAGAATAAGCTGATTGGCTAAGGTCAGTAGTGTGTGGCCAGACTTCTGGGTGACTGTATAATTACCTGTAAGTAAAGCAATAATATAGTAAGGAAATCTCTACAACTCTTGCAGAATGTACAGCTCTTATTATTTTGTTACTGCTGTACTTGCTAATAATAATGGAGTCAGACAGAAGTAACTCTCCCAGGAAGTGGAGATGGAAGAAAATCTGGAGCTTTGGTATGATATATTTTAAACATGCCATAAGATAAAACTGTTGGACCCAAACATTTTATCTGCATTTTCACCTGGTAATTGGATGACAGACCAATAATCGCTCTAGTGCATGGCCAACTTTAGAACCGGTACCAGATCTGGGATGAATAAATATGACTGAGTGATGTGATTTCAGCACATTTTTGCATATAATATCTAGTTACTTAAATGCACCTACTTTTCTGTTTGTAATAAAGTTATAGGACCGGATCCAGATTTAATATC
>WWET01001000.1:66818-78177 GCA_011038615.1 Limnodynastes dumerilii
CTAGCACCTCGGATGATGGGCGGTTATTCCACTTTTTAAACACCCTTTCAGTAAAGTTATTTTTCTGCACATTACCTTTGAAACTACCACCCTCTAGTTTAAATGCATGCTCCTTTTTCTTTGAAAAATACCACCCTCCTCTACCTGGTTAAACCCCTTGATATATTTAAAAGCTGTTATCATATTTCCCCTTTCCTTTCCTGCTCCAAGCTGTACATTTTTAGTTCCTCTATTCTTTCTTCATGTTTTCTTATACATACCATGCACCATTTTATTTGCTCTTCTTTGCACATTCTCTAATTTATGTGTTTCTGAAGATATGGCTGCAAGAACTAAACACAGTATTCTAGATGAGGCCGTGCCAATGATCTATAAAGTGGCATAACTGCTTCTCTCTTTCTTTTACTAATTCTTATGCCTATGCAACCATGCATCTTACTTATCTTTCTCATTGCTTTGTTACATTGCTTGGCTACCTTTAAATAACATGAAATAATGACTCCTAGATCCCTTTCCTCCTCAGTAGTTTCCAATGTAGTGCCATTAATTAAATATTGAGCTTTTGTGTTTTTATTCCTCAAGTGCATAATTTAACATTTTTTGGCATTAAACTGTAGTTGCCACACTCTTGACCATTCCTCCAGTCACCCTAGATCATTCCTCATATTGTGTACCCTTCCTGGCGTGTCTACCCTGTAACATATCTTTGTGTCATCTGCAAAAAGGCATATTTTCCCTTCGATACCACAGGCAATATCACCTATAAAGATATTAAATAGCACTGGTCCAAGTACAGAACCCTGGGGTACTCCACTGGTTACCTTACCATACCCAGAAGGGATTCCATTTACTACAACCCTTTGTTGTCTATCCTGTAACCAAGATCGTATCCATGCAATTATTTTTAAGTCCAATCCCAAAGTTTGCAGCTTATTTAACATTCTGCGATGTGGCACAGTGTCAAAAGCCTTACTAAAATCTAGATAAGCTACAGATTCCCCTTTCTCTAGAACTTTATTGACCCAGGCAAACAATTCAATAAGATTTATTTAATGTAAACTTCCACCAGTGAATTCATGCTGCTTGGGATGCTGTAAGTTATTAGATTTAAGATACTGTGAAATTTGTTCCTTTAACAGTGTTTCCAGCAATTTCCCTACTGTAGATGTTAGACTCACTGGTTGGTAGTTTGACGCTTCTTCCCTACTTCCACTTTTTTTTGCTATTTTCCAGTCATCTGGAATCACCCCAGTTATTAGTGACTGATTGAATAATTCTGTTAATGGTTTTACCAGCACACCTCTAAGCTCTTTTAGTGTCCTCGGATGTATCCCATCTGGTCCCATTGATTTGTCCACTTTCAATTTCAGAGTTAGCAGTGTGGTACATGCCTGTTCATCACATGACTTATGAGCATGACACTCTGCTAAAGCCAGTATTGGCTATGAGGACATAGGAACGGGTCCAGACTTCAGATGCTCCATGCACAGCTTCAGTAGGGATCTGCCTGTTGTTCAGGTAAAGAAATGACACTCACCTTGCTCATACAGACTTGTGTTTCCCAAACCATCCCCTAGAATAGTGGAATTGTCTAATACGCACCCAGGACAGAATTTTGGATACAAAGGTTCTAGGTCAGTCCTCAGAATGTGGCTGTTGTGCTATCACAAAAAGCAGGTGCTTTTCTAAAATCTGGGTCTGCTCCATAGGTCCTGAGTCACAGTTACGTAGTTTTCGTCTTACGTACATTGTTTTAAGAATTAAGCTACTACGCATGCGTAATAGCTTATTTACGCTATCTACGTACCATTTCTGTACGTAAATTTTGTAGTGTGGTCAATTCTTAAAACAACATACATAAGACGAAAACTACGGAACTGTGAATCCAGACCATATTCTTTATTAAAGTTTGGGTTGATACTTACCCACATGTACTCAGCCAAAGTTTTAAATAAAAAAATAGGGTTAATTTGTTATGTTAATCACTATTGTCTCTATCAGAAAGAAGTGTGTATATCTCTATATGCTAGTATACTATTATTAAGTTGTTTTGGCTCAGCACTCCAAATTCTTCTACTTCTAGAATATGTTTCTTTGGAATAAGGAAAAAAGCGTTTATAAATAGAGGTAAACAGTTTCCATCCACTATTGACATATTGCCTCTGGTGTGCACTCTTTTGGAAGGTTTTATTTGTGAAATGCTCTTCTGCTAATGGGTAATGTCAGAAATGCACATGGGAAAATGCTGTGGCCTGTTTTAGCAAGTCTGAGCAACAGTTCTCCATTTTCAGGACTTCATAAATCCTTCACAATCTGTTATAGACGGTTGTGGATAGATTT
The DNA here is from genome assembly GCA_011038615.1 of Limnodynastes dumerilii. NCBI lineage: Eukaryota > Metazoa > Chordata > Amphibia > Anura > Limnodynastidae > Limnodynastes > Limnodynastes dumerilii. The sequence goes on from WWET01001000.1 coordinate 69,159, forward strand.
TGTCTTTAGAACCTAGAGCTTTACATCACATCGGGCCTGTGCATCCGGATTTTGCAAAGGAAAATAACATGAAAATAAATATGAATGCTTATGGTAACTAAACAAAAAATAATCAGCACATAGCTAACCAAAGTAATCTTTGTTTTGGAAATATGAACAACTTGCAAATATAAAAAAATGTTTTCAATCCCACATTAGATGATGATCCTCTTCTACTTTGTGATACATGTTTTACCATTCTAGGTGCTGGAACAGGAGCAGATCATTAAAAAATACTATGCCATAATTATCCTCTTTAACTTGACATTTACACTTAATCTGTTATTGGCTAGGGATTATGATAAATTAGCTGTTACAATGATCACATTTTTTAGACCAAATAATGATTTTTTTTTATGTTGTGAAATGTGACGTTTGATTATTGATGGCATTCTGTATGAAAAAACACCAATTTCTTTGGTTTGAAATTTTTCTTTTCATTCTGTTAGTTTTTAAGACCATGAATTATTCATTCTATGCAGAAAAGAGAAATTATCTTAACCAGTTATTTTGTTACAAAAAATACTTCTGACCCTTAGTTGATATTTTCTAAGTGCTTAAACAATGTTGGATAAACATCCGTAAGTGTGTTTTATGAACACTTTTCACATTTCATTAAAACTCTGTAAAGTGTTTCTTGCTCAATAATTATTGTTTTGGCTGGCTGGCTGGCTGTCTTTAAGATTACTAATACCAAAATCCCTAACTTTTTCACAAGTCATATAAATCATCTAAAATGCATTTGCTAACCTAACAGCACCTTGTGCAAAAGGAACTTCAAGTTACGCGAGGACATGCGTATAAAATGGATGGTGATAGGTTCAAAGAAAGTATGCAGAATAATAACTTCACTGAAAGGATAGTTGCTAAGTGGAATAACCTCCCATCTAAGGTGCTGTACTGTGCAAACACAGTACAACAGTTTAAACATGCTTGGGATATATATATTAGGAAAGCCTAAATTTTACACTGAATTGATGGAAAAGAAGGTTCTAGGATCAGTATAGACTTAAATAATCAAATGGGTAGACTGGATGGGCTATGTGCCTTGTATCTGCCATTCCTTTCTATGTTTCATGTTACACCTACTAGGCATTCAAGTAAGCTATGAAGAGCATTCTGCTTAAATGTATTGTAATACATTATAGTGACAAATGAAGGATTTTACAGAGGAGTTACAAAATATATGTAGGGTGGGGTTTATTATGGGGACTGGAGATGGTAATGTGCCATCTCTAGACACCTAATATACTCCACATATAGTATGTGCCAATTTCTTATCCTTAATCCATCCCATATGTAGTTATATAGGACTTGATTCACACTTAAGAGTGAGTTAGGTGCGGGCAGATCCGCACCTAACTCACTCTTCCAAACGTGCCTGTCGGCAACGTAGATAGCGTAAATGATGCATATGCGCAGTAGGTCATTTCGGACAGATACGCGCTTAAGAAGCCTCAGCTTCTTAAGTGTGAATCATGTCGTCAGTGTGCTACTTGTAGACCCCTAATATATCCCATATTTACGTTATATAATGCACAGTGTCCACACCCCTAATATACCGCCACATTTATCACATTAGGGGTCTGGGACATGTACTCAGTATACTGTAGATGGTGTGCCATTCATAAGCCCTCTTATAACCCACATATATATTACAGTATGTGAGATCTTAGACTCCTAATATATTCCACATGTACTTTATAAGGTGTGTGTTTTCTCCAGACCCCTAATATAACCCACATGTAAGACATATGGGTGGACATTTACCAAAGGCGATTTTTATTTTTATAAATCACCGTTTTTGGCAATTTTTTCACGGATTTTAAAGTAGTTAAAATTACTATTAAAGATTTGCCGAAAAATCCCCCTATAAATCCTAAAAAGTAGAAGCTGGGTGTGAGTCTCGATTTTCTTCAAATCGACACCCACTTAGAAAAAAAAACCATAAACTATGTAAAGCTGCTAATAAAATTTTTATCTAACTTATAAACAATATAAAGCTAACAGTCACTATTAAGTGTGACATGATATCGGTCACTATTAATGGGCACATATTAATGGACACTTACAGGGGCATGTTAATGGAGACTTATGTGGGTATAGTAATGGCCATTATGAAGGGGGAAATGTATGAGTAATAAATACATGTTGCAGTAGTCCATGCTGTGGCTTGTAGTACCAGAAGTGACAGCATGCTGCGGCTTGTATTTACACATTAGAAAGGTTTTTTATTTTAATGTTAAAAATTAAGAGGAACTGGCAGTAGTGATTTTAAGCTGAATCGCTACGATTTGATGCTTCAGAAAATCGCCAGTGATATTTAAATCGTCAGGAAAAAGCACTCCTTAGTTAATTTATAATCGCAGCCAAAAATCGCCTTTAGTAAATGGTACTTTACTATGGGAGTGTTAGGGGTGTGTATGGTTTTTCGCACGGTCGAACGTACGCATTCGCCCGTCGTGCGAATTTTCGTAGCGCTGGATCAGGCCCATGATATCGGTCACTATTAATGGGCACATATTAATGGACACTTACAGGGGCATGTTAATGGAGACTCTTATGTGGGTATAGTAATAGCCATTATGAAGGGGAAAATATATGAGTAATAAATACATGCTGCAGTAGTCCATGCTGTGGTTTGTAGTACCAGAAGCGACAGCATGCTGCGGCTTGTATTTACACATTAGAAAGGTTTATTTTAATAATTTTAAATCAAATAATTTTTTATTTTAATATTAAAAATTAAGAGGCACTGGCAGTGGTGATTTTAAGCTGAATCGCTACAATTTGATGCTTCAGAAAATCGCCAGCGATATTTAAATCGTCAGGAAAAAGCACTCCTTAGTTAATTTATAATCGCAGCCAAAATTTACCCCATGGAGTATATTGGGGGTCTGGACATTGCACAGCACCAGTCTTTAAGTTCACCTTGAAAAAGCTTCTTGTCCTAGCTGAACCACTGAACCACAGTGTGACTCCCTCACACAAGCACATCGCCCCACTTTATAAAATCTTTCTTTTTTTTTTTAAACCAGTTCTGTGATTCTAGGCTTGAGCCAACATTTTTGTGCACCATATGAAAGCACTTCTGTTTTATAGCCACCAGAGGGAGTTTCAATTTTTTTTACCAAGGAGTACAATTGTAAACATTAATGGGAACCAGATGATTCAACAATGACCCAGTTCATTACATTACATTGGGATTGAGGGCCAAAGTTTAGCATAGGAGTTGCTTTTGTCATTAAAGGCTTTGGTTATGTTCAGGAAAGTTTCCATTCTCCCACAGTAAAATCTGACGAACCTGTGGTTCTCCAGGTGTTGTGAAACTACGAGTTCCAGCATGCTTTGGCTGCAGAGGCATAACTGATACTTGACAAAGCATGCTGGGAGCCGTAGTTTCACAACACCTGGAGAGCCACAGGTTGGCCATTCCTGTCATACTTGTGTTTTGTAGTATTTTTTGATGGCAATAAAAAGTCCTATTAAGTTTGTTTTTTTGTTTTGTTTTTTTATGTCTCACCTGCATAAATGTTATTATTACAATGCAGGTCAGTGTGGCCTAAGGGTTAAAAGAACTTGGTTTTCTTTACTTACAGTTTTTTTTATTTGCTTAATGTGTGTTCATAATGAATATGTAAAATATGTATAAACACTTTTTTAAAGTGCCCCATATAAGTTTTGAAAGTACATGCTGTCCAAAGATAAAGCCTAGTCACAAGCAATGTAACTGGGCCATTGCAGTTTCATGCCCTGACTATTGCTCATATTACACAGATGTGGGGGCTTCTATGATTCACAGTGTTGGGTGGGGGTAAAACCTTCACTACTGCAGGGAAACTAAAAAACAATACACAGGAAACAATTTCTATAACAGGAAATTTGTAACTATATTAATAGCAATCATCTTATTATATTGATAGAAAGAAGTCTTATCCTGAGCAGTGTCCTTTTCACAACAAAAACCCTGTATTCTAAACAACGGGCTCCTGGAAACAATATTGAGAAACCCCCAGAGGACAGATTCACTTACCACAGGTGGGACTCTTTAGTTTTGCTAATTTAGCATGTCCCGTGTGTCTTCTATCTGGATTGCTTTGTATTCATATTTCAAGGACAACTGTCTTAGACAATAGCTTGCTTGTTCATTCTGCAGTTAGAATAATGTCATATAGCATTCTTAACATTTGTATTTTAAAATCCATTCACGTAGTACAACTTATATTGATTGCATCTAGTTATTAGCAAAAAAAAAAAATGCGTGGGAAAAAATATATGTTATTTTCATTTTTTTTTTTGCAAAAAAATAAAGACAACATTTTTGCTGGTTTTAAATAGTTGTTTAATTTTATGATTGATTGTTTCAAACTACCTGAATACACCACTGAATGCTGATGGTCAACTTCCAGCTACCATTCCCCTTCACCGAATCTGATGAAGATCCTTCATGAAGACGCGCATTGTGATTGAGCCAAACTGTTACCTGAGACTGTGTGCAAGTGTGATTTATCTTTATGTAGAAGATATTAATTATAATATAGCTATATAATATAGCTGTCTGTTATAGGGGGCCACATTAATAGTATTTTTTTTATTTCAGTTTCTCTAACCATGTTATACAGCAACCATAGTTGAGTTATGAGGAGGTTCCTAGTATCACAAATTCATCATACATTTTGTGTTATTTATTTCTGAATTATATCTAAAGTCTGTATTAAAACATTTTTACACACACTATACAGTAACACTAATGGAATTGGGATGACACAGATACAGTAAGTAGTTTTGCCATCAATATTTAAAATGGCAATCATCTTATGGGTAATTCCAACAGGTTCACCAAAATAGATTGTGAGGACCTTTTTGGTTATTAAATACATTTTATGGTTCTGAGGAAACAAATCTGTGTGCAGTGTATATATGAACACTTCTCGGCCTGTAATCAAAATATTACTGTATGTATATGTAACTATAGACAGGGGTGGAAGTAGACCAACTCTAGTACCAAGGACATGTCTATCAGGCAGCTGCCAGAAGCTGGCAGCGTAAGATAGCATTCCGCAGTCTATGAGCGCTGAACGCTTGTATAAATACACCCGCTACTCCTACAATAGTTATGCCACTGACTATAGCAGATTGTGTACTTTTCTCCTCTGATAAACTACTTTACTTGCTATGACACTCTCTTATTATAGGATTTAATATGCAACACACTGTATAACATTTAAATATTCACAATGTGAATTCATTTAATATGATGTGTATGTAAAGTATGGGCAGGTCTGGTGAAAACTGTCACATTGTGTTCCGTGTTTGGTCTTACTAAAGGTTCATAAAATAGAATATGGGGAAAGGAAAAATAAAGGAAGGTAGACTCCTACAGTGCTTACGCTTCTAAATACTCAAAGCAGGCTTAATGATTGGTCTATATATATGTGCTCTGAGTATTTGACAATGAATATGTACACAACAATATCTCAATCAGTAAATGTTTCCATGTAGAAATACATATCATCTCGGAGCTTGTCACATAAATGGATTATCCAAAATTAAAAACAAAATGATTAATCTGGAATGGTGTGTAACAAAGTTGTTAAACTAGCTTACCAAACTCACGTACAAATCACAAATGTCAAGAGACAGTTGCTGATCAGGTATGTATCAAGTACAAGCATCTGGAATGATCTTACTTTGTCAGGTTAGGTGCCTGATCTAAACATGTAAGTCAAAATACTTAATAAATGCAGGTACTGAGCAAGTTGCACAGAGATAATGCATCTACCATTCATAAATTCCAAACATAAACCAATGGCCTCAATAGAAAACACATGAATGAATCATTAAATAATTCATAATAAGCATATATATTGATGTTTGTCATGACCTTCAATATAAGTGCACATAAATAAATCATAGAACGAACTGTCATGAATATTCATTGATGTTATTCGTTGTAAGATGGGAAAAAGATAAACAACATTCAAAAAAAGAGAGACATAGTATGTATATCCCCTAGATAAAAGTGAAGCAAATTATAGTAATCACCTTGTAAAACTTAATATTTATTGATATGTATTAAAATAACAAAAAGACGACAATTATATTTGAATTATAAAAGCACAGGAACTCCCGTTTTGTAACGGACATAATGTAGTGACGAAAACGTGTATATATTAGCAAACGAATACAGGGACTTAGCTGAGCCATGCTGTGGTTATACAAGCTGTTGCTTGACTCTTGAGGTCTGCTTGCAGCTCCTTATCCAAAGTAAACTGGTAGCAAGAAACCTGCAAACTCCCAGACCTGGGTCCCTATTGGAGTCAACTATCCGCCTCATGGCAATGCTTCCCCCGTTTCTGGTAAGTATCCTTTTCCCTTCCTATTCTAGGCTACCTGCAAGCTGAATGTGAAGGGTATGGAAATGGAGACCGGAGTCGGGACAGTCAAGTTGAGATTTGTTCCTGTGGGGAGTGGGAGGCGCGCACACCTCACCACTAAATCCAGTCTTTTATTATAAATGAGTTAAAGGCTTGTCAAAATGATGGGAAAACGTATTCCCCAATCATGTCTCTCCAGCCTTACAGTATTCCCAATTTATTTCACTCCAGTCTTCCAGTATTACCCATCATGTGTCTCCAGATTCCAGTAAACCCCATCATGTGTCTCGAGCTCCCAGTGTTCCCTATCATGTGTCTCCAGCTCCCCAGCACCCCATCATGTCTTTCCAGCTCCCCAGTATTCACATCATGTCTCTCCATCCTTCCAGTATTTCCAATTTATTTCTCTCCAGTTTCCCAGTATTACCCTTAATGTGTCTCCAGTTCCTAGAATCCCCCCCATCATGTGCCTCCAATTCCCAGTATCCCTCCATTATGTGTCTCCACTTCCCAGTTTCCCCCATCATGTATCTCCAGATTCCAGTATTCCCTATCATGTGTCTCCAGCTCCCCAACATCCTCATCATGTTTTTGCAGCTACCCAGTATCCCCATTATGTCTCTCCAGATCCCCAGTATCTCCATTATGTCTTTTTGCTCCCAGCATTCCCCATCATTTGTCTATAGTTTCCAGTATTCTCCATAAATAAATATTTCCTAGACAGGCCCCTCCATCTCTCCTCCTCCCCCAGGCTCTGTGTGCGGGTCCCCGGCATGTTGGGAGAATAGATGTGGCGGTGCTGCAGTTGGGGCTGCTGTGTTACCTGGAGGCGGTGCGGGCACAGCAGGCCTCTGTATGGAGGTTGCGAGAGGGTAGCGGCCGGGACAAGCTGTTCCTCTGCCAGCAGTGTACACAGTGGGAGAAGCATAGCCTGTATTTGGCGGAAGAGGAGACCAGGCTCTTGACCCTGGGAGCGGACTTCCAGCACACAGACTACTGCGGAATCATCACTTTCCACAGGCCTGGGCAACTGCTATGGAGGGGGTGCCCATAGGCCTCTCGTGAAGGCTCAACAGAAAATCGTTTGTAGTGTGTATGCACACTGATTGCCAATCTACTGCTTGAAAATCTGTGGTTTTGTCGTTTATATGCTGTAGTGTGTATGGGGCTTAACAGCTATTCTGCTCCCATCGCATGTGCAGTAGCGACTCAACGGAATGGACGTTACTGCTCATGCGTATAACGGTGGGGAGCAGAATGGTTCAGGTTTTATCACCTTTCCTCAGGGAACAAATTGCAATTAGTTCCCTGAGGAAAGGTGATAAAACATGAAATGTCGGAACTTCACACTCCTTGTGTTGTGTTTTTTATTCTGAGTGCCGGTTTTTCTACTATATGTGTCTTGTGGATTTGTTTTCACTATTACCGGGCACCGGAGACTGTTGCCACATTATTGTCTTATAAGAGGAGTGTCTGCTTCACCGCTCTGTGTATATATGTATATACTATATATACTATTATACTATTATATATACTATAAAAAACCTAAGTCCCCACCTTCACACTCCTTGTGTTGTGTTTTTTATTCTGAGTGCCGGTTTTTCTACTATATGTGTCTTGTGGATTTGTTTTCAGTATTACCGGGCACCGGAGACTGTTGCCATATTATTGTCTTATAAGAGGAGTGCCTGCTTCACTGTTCTGTGTATGCATAATGCATATATGTTCGCACAAATAAGTGAGCATAATATATTAAAAATAAAACAAACTGCATCACCATTTGCCACCTATGTGACATTAAATATGTTTTAAACAGTTACTGGATTAAAAAGTTTTTAACTTTTTTTTATGTAAAACATATATAAAGGTATACCGCATATGCTTTAGATAATATTATATTCATTTATTTATGCCTCTAATGTGCACTATACTTTTTTTATGTTGTATATCTTTCTTATGCTCCATCCTCAGGCTCAACAGTGCTAGCTGACTCCTTCTGCATGACACTAGTAACCTTAGCTTCTCTCCTAGGGCTACATTTACTAAGCTGTGGGAAAGCAAAAGTGGAGATGTTGCCCATAGCAACCAATCAGATTCTAGCTCTCACTTTCCTATTACATACTAGAAAATGTCAGATAGAATGTGATTGGTTGCTATGGGCAACATCTCCACTTTTCCAAACCCGCAGCTTAGTAAATTTGGGCCTGATCCAGAGCTACACTCTGGTTCGTTGTTATGCTGGCCGTATGCGTAAGATCGGCTGTATAGCCGGAAGATGTTTTTTTTTGTAACCAGCAATGACACTAATTGAGGATCATGCTTCCATAACTGCAGTGTAGTTACAGAGGAAGGGGCGGGGAGCACCGTAAGTACGCTGCAGTTACGGAAGGTAGGCGGGGGAAGGCAGGTAAATTAGGTTGGAGAGGCAGGGTTAGAGACATTACGCTCCGGTCCCGGCGTAATTACACTCGGTTACGCTGGCTGAAGTTAGGGTAGCCTTCAGCCGGTGTAACAGAATGAAATTACGCCGGGTCAGGGGGAGTGCATAAGAGCTACGTCAGCGGGCCTGATCCAGAGCTACGCTGTAATTACGAACAGCGGCA
>WWET01001000.1:80429-91898 GCA_011038615.1 Limnodynastes dumerilii
GAGGAAGAGATCAAAGAAGAGTAATGATCTCTCTTTAAAGCGAAACTGTTAAGTAATGCACAGAATCTCATATATATAACTCTCGAAAAGGCATCAGATAAAACAAATAATTTTAATGGTATAACATTAAAAAATGAATAAACAATTTGGCGATATACAAAGTTAAAATAAAACGAATGATCTCAACAAAGACATGCAGCAAAAACGAATTGCACAATATCTCTTTAAATAAATCATACACCGCTCATAGACCCAACTAGCTGGAGGACAAATCTTTCCCTTTACCAAACAAACTAGCGGCCTCACGGCCTGCGCTTCTCCTCTTCCGAGGTGGTATCCTGTCCCTTACCTAGCTGCCTGTAGATGGGGTCTCATGAGAAAAACAGCATTCTCAGCGGTCTCAAGTCATTCAGAAGAAACACCCCCCCGGGTGCACAACGGGGAAGGTGCAAGACCCGACGTACGTTTCGCCTGGTTGTTGGCTTTATCAAGGGGGTGTTGCAGCCCCTTGATAAAGCTCCTTAATTTTTTCTCATGAGACCCCATCTACAGGCAGCTAGGTAAGGGACAGGATACCACCTCGGAAGAGGAGAAGCGCAGGATTTGTGCTCCAGCTAGTTGGGTCCATGAGCGGTGTATGTTTTATTTAAAGAGATATTGTGCAATTTGTCTTTGCTGCATGTCTTTATTGAGATTATTCTTTTTATTTTAACTTTGTATATCGCCAAATTGTTCATCCATTTTTTAATGTTGTACCATTAAAATTATTTGTTTTATATCTCATCTTTGATGCTTTTTTGAGAGTTATATAAATGAGATTCTGTGCATTACTTAACAGTTTCGCTTTAAAGAGAGATCATTACTCTTCTTTGATCTCTTCCTCCGTTTTTGTATATGATAGTAAAGCTGGTCATTATCTGTGTGCAGTAAGCAATTCAAAGATATATCCCTGCATGCAATATACAATTAACTTGACCCCCCCTGCAATCAACATGGTTTAGCCCAGGAATAACTAATTTCTAGCACTTAATTAATTCTGGATCCAGCCCCATTTGAGTAATTCAGTTCTTAAATGAAATACAGATTAGTTTGAGTTTCAAAACACATCATATAAGTATGTGTATTTCTGTGAATATATTTACAAACTGAATAATTATTGGGTTTTCTCCTAATGAAAGTAGTGCATTGTTCAGCTACAGTAATAAGAGCTTCAGCCTGAAATGCTGCATATAGGATCTTCAACCAGTTTTACTGTAAACACTACAACGAAACAATGCACTCAGTGACTGTAGTGTAAAGTCTTATGACAGAGTCCTGTATGTTATTGTAGTAAAAGCCTTACCAATAAAAGTTACATAATTCTTCAAAATGACCCAAACAACAGAAATTTCCATCAGCCAGATAGGTCGCTGGTCCTGTCGAGGAAAGGCTTTACAGTGGGTGCTGAAGCAACATGTTGGTCATTATAATGTTTCTTATAACAGATATGCCACAAATATCTCTTCGTTATTATGTGGGAGGGGATATTAAATAATTTTAGTGGAAGTTCACTTTCTCTCTAAAAAATAAATACTAATCATATTTTTATAAAAGATCACAAAAAATGAAAGCAATAAAGTATATACAAAGTACAGTAAGAGTGGGGTTGTAGTGAAACTGGCACTTGAGAGGAAAGAACAAGCTTTAAAATCCAGTAGCGGTGTCTTTCAAGTTAAGTCCTGTAGAAGACATTTTTGTTCCAGTGAGAAAAGTCCATATGTAGCTCAAAAGGACGAATAGTGCATTTTACCATCTTGCCTTTTTCTTTTTATCAACACAAAGACCATCTATGTTTTCTGCTATCCATTTCTTCTTAGAAGAATTTTCATTCAATGCCACATTTGCTGTTTGTTTTCACTTTACAATAGATGATCAGAGGATCAACGGTCCTACAAACCCATGAATGAAAATAATATAGCATCAGTTAATAAAGCATAGGAGTATTTACTATCCTAGCTGATTTTTAAATGATAAATTCACATTTACACAGTCTATGGACCGGATTCAGACCTAAGTGCAAAGCACTGCTTGTATGAGCCGAAGGACCTATATTCTTTATTACGCATGGAGATCAGTACACTCCCTCCTGATCTCCTTCATGTGGAAGGCAGTTACAAGGACTGCACCCTACTTTCAGTATTCCGCAAAGAAACCCTTCCATGTGGAATACTTGGTTACACGTAAGAGCATAGCCAAGCCCTTATTGTACAATGGCCATGCCTCCCCTCACCCACTGTTCATGACGTAGTGTGTTCCAATCATAAGTACCTCATTTTGGCAGGCGCAGAATACACCAACAGCTGACTTATGCACAAGAAATGCGTAAGTCTCAGCTGTGGTATGGAGGTCTGGATCCAGCCCCATTTCCTTATTTGAAGGAGCGTGTTATTGATAATTAATCCAGATTTCCACACCAACCCTTTTTTATATAGGAATGGTGTAAGTAGTGTCTAGTTAGAGTAACTCATAGTGGTCTTCCCTCACTCATAAGAAATTTAGAATGCAGTGGAGATCCGGATTCGTTGCCGCTGCAGAACGCTCCTGGATGTACTAATGTACTTTGTATATTGTAAAGGAATCCACCTTTGTGTATATTTTTCTATTAGCTAAATTCATCTGTATATTTTATAGGTATGTCTATGCCACTATTGTGCTATTATGTGTCATAAATTTGACATAAATATTTAGTACCATATGCCTATGTCACTGATCTATCACTATTCTGAACCAGCCATTGGCCAATGTTGGTGAAGATTTAAGCACAGTACACACTGGAGGGTTATCGACAGTAATGATTATCGTGCCAAACACACAATATTCATCAGTTAGCTCCGACTTCCAACCAGTCTACGCTGTCACACAATGCTGCAGAATCATATAAAAAGGCATCGCATTGTAGGATTTGATTTTTGGGAGCTCCTAATCCCAATCTGTCATCAATGATCTTCCTATACTAGGTCTGTCTTTTACTTTATCTTTTTGGTTATCTTATTTTTAATATTTGCAACCAGCCCTGAAATTAATTTTTGTTACATATCCACTGTGGGCGGTTTTTGAGTATTTCTATAAAATATGTAGCAATGATAGTAAAACTTTGTATTATTTATCAATATACATCACCTCTGTACTGTTTGAGTCCTCCTGGCTGTCTGCTCCATTGTGGTCTTGATGGTGTTCCATTATCTGTACTTCCATAATGTCCATGTTTGGATGTAGGTTTGCTTTTTCATTTTCCCATTTAGCAAAACCTTTGTTCTTTGTTGACTTGCCATAGAATTTGCATTTCATCTTAGGAAAAGTATGAGACCCAGAGTCACTCCAGCCAGAATCAGGCCACACCGGATCTGTTTGTGTTGCTTGGCTGGTTGTAGACCTTTGTAATCGTACTGAAATCTTTCTAGAAGAGCCTGTGACCAGAGTTATTGCCCGTCCATCCAGATCTTGACTTTCTCTTACAGAAGAGGGGAATTCAAATACATCATCTTGTGCTAGTGAACAAAATAGCTGTATTAGTTTAAAGGGTAAATAAAATCATTGAAGGTCCCACCATCTGTTATGACACAGTACCTGGAGCAAGTGATGGACTGCTGGGAAGTGAGCCATGGCTGCTGCTCATAGATGCTCCTCTGGACAGTTTTCTGCATGCTAAAACCAGAAGCTCTTTACACTGTTTATGGCAGTTGGCTCCGCAATCTGCAAAGAGTGAAGCTTTGTATTAATAAAAGCAAGTCTTATATAATATTAATACCTTAAAAATACACAACTTTTTGTATTTCCCTTAAAAATGCGGTGTTCAAATCTTATTTTCCCCTTTTCCAATGCTTTGTAAACCTAATGGACATCTGATGGTTTTTAATGTTTTTGTGCATGGTAGAGGTAGTGATTCCTCTAAGTCCAGGACTGATAGCAATTAAAAACTTAATTGTACCGTGATATGTAATAGCTTGGTGCTATATTACTAACTGATTGTAATACAAAATGGTCAAAACAAATAATATATGTGCACCGCAATTTTCTATATTGTACAGAAGATCATAATGTTTCAAAGTGATATGAGCCGGGCCAATTATACAAATTAATCAATGTAAATGGAGGCTTCTTCCGTGCAAAAGAAATATAGCTGTAATCGGGATGGAAGTAGACTGACTCAGGTCTCATAGCACAGGGATATGTATGCCTGAATGGGGGTGGACCTACACTGTCCCCCCCTAGTGGTCGATGGGCTGCATAGGCTTATGGAGCATTGCACATAAATGTCAGCCCCTTTCTACTGTCTCAATGGGGCTGATCCAGAGTTGGGAGTAAGAGCCAAAAAAAGAAAAAAAAAGTTCTGCACGTGGACGAAACTATGTTAAACTGCAGGAGAGGAAAATTTAAAGTGTGCAAACATAATGAGTTAAAAGGTGGTGTTTATAGCTAAACTATTAATTACAGTATACAAATAAATCTGTTTAGTATTTCTGTGCAATAAGCAAAATCACCCAGTCTTTTACCTGCATGCAAAAAATTCATTTGCACCCTGCACGCATTGTCTATGTGCAGATTTGCACCTTTCTGTTCAGTTACTCCCAACTCTCGATTAGCCGCCCCAGTGTGTTAGCACAGTGGGGCTGTCCCTGCTGTCAGAGAAAGGTATTCTCTATATATTGTGTATAGGTCGCTGGTATTCTCTCTGTAATATCTCTCTATTGTACGGCAGTCACTGGTGTTCTTTCTGCATTGTATGGCAGTCTCTGGTGTGCTTTCACAGGGAGATGGAAGAAAAGAAGAAGAATATAAGCAAAGGCGCTTGAAGAGAAATGGATGGGAGTGGGGTTTGGAGACAAACAGGAATAGTGAATTGTGTATATTTTTCTTTCACGTCATCATTTGTGCTTTTTTTTTTATATATATACTAATCTTACATAAATATTTTTCAAATAATGATATTAGATAAACACCACGATAGGATAAGTTACTCTATAGTTATATGGTTCTTCTGGTAACAGAAGGTAGTTTTCAGCAAAGGATATGCCTGGGGCACTATATATTTTTACTATAAGGGGCCACTATATATTTTTACCATAACGGGGCACTATGTATTTTTACAATAAGGGGTCACTATGTATTTTTACTATAACAGAGCACTATGTATTTTTACTATAAGGGGCCACTATGTATTTTCACTATAAGGGGGCACTATATGTTTTAACACTTTAACAGGGCAGTGTGTGTTGTAACTATATAATGGGTAATGTGTGTTGTAACTATATAAGGGGCACTATGTGTATTTTACAACTAACAGGGCACTATATGTATTAATGTAACTAACAATCTGTATGATTTTTTTTACAGATACAGGGCACATAATGTATGTGGCGGCATGCCATTAGCCCTTAACATGCTGTCGCTTACAGTACTAAAAGGCACAGCATTCCCTGCAATACATGGCCATTCTGTTCCTTCTAGTACTATATGCTGCAGCATGCCAAGGGTAAAGTGCGTGCCGCGGCTGGATTTTTAAATATTATATATAATTTTTTTAATTAAACTTAATAAAAAATGTATTTAATAAGGGCCACAATGTGTGGTAAGTTTTTAAGTGTTCATTCGCCACAATTAAAAGATTAAATGCGGCAAATAAACCCTTTAAAAATCGACACACATTGCTGGAGTTTGAAAATCGACAGGGGAAACTCTTCCCTTTGTAAATCCGGTGATTTTTCAAATGAAATCACTGGCAAACTGCGGTGATGTGCTGCAATTTTTAGGGGCATCTGGTCCTAAAACTCCCTTCCCCGTTTAACCCTAAGACTAACCTACCCACAGCCTAACCCTAAGACTCCCCTCCTGCAGTCAAGCCTAAGACTCCATTCCCTGCAGCCTGACCCTAAGACTACCTTCCCTACAGCCTGACCCTAAGACTCCCCTCCCCACAGCCTAGCCCTAAGACTTCCCTTCCACAGCCTAAGCCTAAGATTCCCTTCCCTGCAGCCTGACCCTAAGACTACCCTTCCCACATACTAACCCTCAATCTTTAATCTCTTCAGCCTGACCCTAAGGCTTCCCTCCTCATAGCCTAACTCTAAAACTCACCTCCCCATAGCCTGACCCTAAGACTCCCTTCCCCACAGCCTGACCCTAAGACTCCCTATAGACTCCTAACCCTAAAACTCCCCATAGAATCCCCTGTAATACTCAGCTGTCTGATGGGCCTGCGGCGGTACTCCATCGGGTCTGTGGCAGTGGTTTCTGAATTAATGAATGGGTAAGTATGCTGGAAAAAAAATTTGCCATACTTACCCATTCATTAGTTAAAAATTCTAATAAGTACCATATTTCATATGGAGACAGCCGAAAATAAGCTTTTGGCTGTCTGTAATTCTAAAATGGAATTTTAGAGGCGGCAAATACTTCCCCTCTGGACCTGTAGCAGCCATATCTCCTGTGCACATGGTGGTTACACCACTGTCTATAATGTTATAAACAGATGATTTATAATATAAAGTGTAGTTATTGATGCACAATTGATATGTTACATGATTAATACACAAACTGAAGGAATTTAAAAATTTACCTTTGCACTTATATCCTTGTTTGATTATACCCCAAAGCTGGAATGAAAGATTATGCAGGTTAATGAACACATTAGGGGAATCAAAAAGGAAAGCCAGGCCATACAGAAGGAAGTAGCAATTGCTACTTTAACATAAACAGGATAAACCAACACCCTTCCTGCCTTCCAACAGCTTCAGTGCATGTGGATTTTTACTAAAGTCTTTCCAAGTTGCACACTTCATTATGCTTCCAAATACAAAAGGTGCAAGTGTAAAACTACAAAGTGTTTAATCTACCATCCCTAATACATACACACACATTGGGGTTAATCCAGAGTAACAGGAAAGAGTAAAGAATGCAAAACTATGTTGAGTGGCAGGGAAATTAAAATGTACACATTTCTGTGTTAACAGAATTAGAGCTGAGAGGTGACATTTCCTAGCACAATGCTTTAAATAAATAGCAGTTTCAAATTAAAGATGTTCAGTATTTGTCTGATGTTAATTTGCATCTCTCACATTACAATGATTTACTATATGTCAAAATTATGTTATTATAATGTACAGTAACTAAAGGTAATATATTTAGATTAAGTGGTATAATTCCCATAAAAAAAAATATGGCGAAGGAATAAGAGCAGAATCCATGCTATTGGGTACATGTATGCAATGTATGACCAATCATAATCTCCAATCAATAGATTGCAGCTGTAATTGGTCTTCCCATTTAGACTCCACAATCACCACTATTTAAAGTGATGCGCATAAAAAAATATTGGTTTTGCTTATGAGGCTACACCTCCTTGTGCAGACTAATACTTGTTTTTGCTACACAATAAATCATTGTACATATGTATATTTATATATTTATTATGGTTTATTTATGTAAATGTATGCCATCTGTTCAATGCGTCAGTAGCTATGGCACCTTATAAATGAATAATGGTGGTGATGAAGAATGATCCCACATTTATCAAAATAAATAAATAATAATTCTGATTTTCTTCTGTACACAGATATGATCACCATGTACTTCTTCTTGTAGCATGTGAAGGAATGCCAATGAAATGTGTATACTAAAATGAGGACCATCACACTGCAATAGTAACACTGGAACTTTCTTTTTCTACAGAGCACAATAAAATATATAAAAGCTACTGTATATCTCTATAGCAGACAATACAAGGTAATATAATAATACATTGTTGGGAATCGCCATTGCAAATGCGGTCTTTTAGAAGTAGAGACCGCAAATTCTGTCTTTTAGAAGTAGACAGCTGAAAGCTCATTTCCGGCTGTCTCTATTTCGAAAAGGCAGTTATTTTAGAATTTTTATTTTTGAATGGGTAAGTATGCCGACCGGCATACTTACCAATGCATGTTTCACACCGACCGGAGATTGGAGAGGTGAGTAACACTCTCCGGGTACTTTTAGATTTAGGCTGTGGGGATGGGAGGGTTATGGTTGGGGTGATGAAAGGAAGGGGAGCGTTAGGGTTAGGTGAGGCTGTGGGATGGGGAATCTTAGAGTTAGGCTGTGGGAAGGGGAGTTTTAGGGTCAGGCTGCAGGGAAGGGAGAGTTGTATGGTCAGTATAATGGAAGAGGAGGGTTAAGGTCATGGAAGCGGAGGGGTAAAGTAAAGGTTAAGGAAAGGGTTGCGGTAAAATTCAGACACCATTTAGAACTCTGTCTTTGCTGTTCTGGGGGTCGATTGCTTTGCCTCTATGAGATAAAAGCAATCAAATTCCAGGCCAGTTCGGAACTGGCTGGGAGAGAACAGCACTTTCGAAATAACCGACCCACACCCATAATACATTAACCTCCAAGTGATCTGTCTGTAAAACTTATTTACAATGCAATAAAATAAACGTACAAATCCTGCACAGTGCTCACAGAAGGTTGGTTTTAGATAGGTCATCTCCTGGAAGTTGTGAACAAACCCAGGTCCCATTTTACAGTGAAACTGGGACTTTGCTCTTAGAAAATAAGCCATCATTTCATCTTTGCTGATTAGGCCATCTCTGGGGAAAGAAGCAAAACATAAAAGTAATAAAATTGCAAATAAATAGTGGTATTAGTTTTATAATTTACATGTCTTTATCAGAGCAAGGAGACACATTTGTCTACATAATTGTATATCCATGACTCCCCTGAACTGTTTATATCAGCCCGCTGCGACTAGACCCATTGGGACTTTAGTACTCAAACTCTATGGGCCAGATTTACTAAGCTGCAGGTTTGTAAAAGTGGAGATTCCAGCTTTCACTTTTCTATTACATACTAGAGAATGTCAACTAGGATCTAATTGGTTTCTATGAGCAACATCTCCACTTTTCCAGACCCGCAGCTTAGTAAATCTGGCCCTATGCGATGTCATACTGTGTGATGTCACATAGAGATGGAACGCCTTAAGCTGGCCATATACTATGCAGAATATCAGTACCAACAGGAATGTGGCCCAATAAATAGGACAATTTGCCGCTAAGGAAAGGTCCCTATATCAGTGCCATTCACCTCTCTTTCTGGGACTGAAAATCTGGAAGAGAAGGGGTGCTGCTTTACAACAGTAATATAGCACTTCAAAGCATTACTTTATTACAGCTGTACTAGCCAATAATAAAGAAGTCAGAAAGAGTAACTTCGCCCAAGAGGTGGAGGTGCAGGCAAAATTGTCAACTTGGGTCCGATATATTTTATACATGTCATAAGATAAAATTAGCAGACCCAGGCATGTTTTATTGCCACTAGGAAAAAATACTGTCAGTGAGTCTGGTTTCTGGGCATTTGGTTGTGGGATCCTTCAGCTGGTTGACCTAAACTAGAAGTTTGAGGCTATAATGTATGGCGGTTTCCCTTTACAGTTAACGGATAGAAGCCATAGGGGTCACAAGTAAAGTTCCCCAGAAGCTAGGATGGCTCGATGAGGAGAGGAGCCCTAGAGGCTAGAAGTGTTACTGCAGTGGAGTGCAGAAGAGATCCCAGTGAGCTGTACTAGGAGACAATGCTGGAAGCCAGCTGAGCAGTGGTGAAAAATCAGGTGGCAGACTGCTCTGCATT
Organism: Limnodynastes dumerilii; assembly: GCA_011038615.1. NCBI lineage: Eukaryota > Metazoa > Chordata > Amphibia > Anura > Limnodynastidae > Limnodynastes > Limnodynastes dumerilii. The sequence continues at coordinate 90,063 of WWET01001000.1, forward strand.
GGGTGCTGTTGGCAAGCTTAATCAGCTATGATATTACAGATGGTAGAGTACGCTGTAATGAGGTTGCTATTGGCTGACTGAGTAGAGGAGTGCATACAGATGGCAGATTGTACTGAGATGATAGGAAGTGCTCTGCAGTGTGGCAGAAAAATAGTAAGTAGTATCTACACAGCTGAGCACTGCAGAAGTAACGCAAGTAAAACAAACTGCTGGGGTGTTCTGAATGCAGAGTTGACTACAATGAGAGTCCAGAATGCAGACTGGGCTGTTACGATGTTCAATATGCAGGCTGGACTGTAATGATGTTCAGGGTATAAGTTGACTGCAATGTTATTTCAATCTGCAGATTAAGCTGTAACAATGTTAAAAATACAGGCACTGGGTCTCAATGGGAGTATACAGGAACCAGGAAACACTAAGGCACTTGTTGTACTGGCACTGAGGGATCAGTCCCAGGGATTTAAATTGGACCTTAGGAGCATGTGACTGATTTGGACTTCTGGCAATTGGTCTAGAGTGATTAGAAGACAGAGTCTAAGATGGCTGTTCCCATGGATAGAAGGCATGTGGAAACTGGCTTCCATAGACTGACAAGCAGACACAGCACATGGAAAGAGCATTATGCTGGAGGATGTCTGAGGTGCCAATAGAGCCAGGGAGACTGTGTGGACCTGGAAGTTGGTAAAATGGCAGCGCCGAGTACGGTAAAAGCCTTGATTTGGACAAATATTGGCCACACAATACAGCAATTTTTAGTCTGACCACCCAAGAATTGGATTAATAATCTCTTTAGTGTATGCCAAGCTTTAGACCCACCTATATCAGTATCAGGCCCTGCAATTTCCATTCTCAGTTCTCCTTCCTAGAACTGCTCATCACTAATCACTAAGTAGCAAACGGAAAAGAGATAAAGGATTTGCAGCTAAGAGATAAAGGATGCATGCTTAAATGGTACTTAAGGAAAAAAAAAATCTTCTATTTGGGCTATCTGCTTTAATAATCACATTCTGAATACATATAAGCCCGGACTCATACTCCCGGACGTATTGTATATACGTCCGTAAAGATCGAGAATAGCTACCACGCATGTATGTACAATATGTCCGGGAATGTGAATCCCGGCCATAATTTTTAGCTGTAAATTATTTCTGGTGGTAAAACTGTTTCCTATATTGTTTCACTTTCTCATGCCAAACAGCATCAAATTCACATGCCAACAATGAGATCATTATATTGTTAAACAATCACAAGGGTGAGTCAACTTACTGATCCTTGTCTAAGACACAGAAGGAGTCCAGAAACGGGAAGTTAGCAGCAATGCTTTCAAAGTCCTCTTGAGATATATACCCATCATGGTCATGGTCATAATTTCTAAAAACAGACTTCAAAAAACATGATGAGTCTGAACTGTAAGCTCGAATTCAGCAGTAATACATCATAATTATTATCATTCTACCTAACAACTAATGCAATTCAAACAACTCCTAAACCAAGAATGCTGTAGTTTTTTCATTATTTATAAAAATGATTATAATAATAATTATTATTAATTAATAATTATTATTATAACTATAATAAGTAATCATGTTTTAAATAGACAATATACTGTATATTTAAAGGTTTTATTAATTGTTCCAAAATAACAGGTAAATCAAACCATATCTAGGGGCCAATTCTACTTTTTTAGAGCTTGTCATAAGGCAGTATATTAATATTAATAACTGGCTGGTCTTCTTCCCTATGTATGTTCAGTCCCAGAAAGATATATCATATATATCATTTATATATATATATATATATATATATATATATATATATATATTTATATAGAGAAAT
>WWET01001000.1:92307-131586 GCA_011038615.1 Limnodynastes dumerilii
TTCTAGCATCATATATATATATATATATATATATATAATCCTATAGTGAAATACTAGCAAAATGGGACAAAATAAGCTTTGTCCAGCTTCTATCCAAACTTCGCTCACAATTGACCATTTTTGGCCAAAACCTGTGGTTGAAGTATTTAAAGTAATTTAAAAGTGGCAGTATGGACATTTAGAAATAATGGTATTGAAACATAGGAAATAATACAAGTAAATGGAGTTTTACAACTTTTCAATGCAATCAGTGTGAGAAGTGGTGGTATGGCTTTCCACTGTATACCCCCTCACTTCGAGTTCTGGTCAAAACTCTGCTTATTTTCTAATAACCTCCATCTCTTTGTGGGCTACGAATCTGGACAGGCCCACCAAAATAGTAACAGTTGGGAGGTAAGCAATAATGTAGTACCTGATTCAGAGATTCTAAATAAGAGAGGAAAAGTTACTCCTGGGCAAAACCATGATGATGATGTCAGGGGAGTCATATTTCATCTGTTGCAAACAATATTAGAGTTGAGAGGTGGCATTTCTCAGCCCAAGTCTAAATAACAGTCTAAAAGTAAAACTGGTCACTATCCTTGTGCAGTAAACAAAAGCAAATAAATATCCCTGCATGCAAACTTTACATTTAACTTGATTCCCCCTGAAATCAACATGGTTTTGCCCAGGAGTAACTTTCCTCTCTTATTTTCAATCTCTGAATCAGGTCGTAATGGCCAGATAAAAAAAATGTTATTTAGTAAAGTGAAGTAAACAGGAACATTGACAACTCTAAACCATTGTCTAAGAGAAACAATTTTTATTTTTTTTAACATTAATATAAAAATCACATCATCATGAAACTGAAGATGCAATTTGAGGGATATTCAATCAGGGTGCAGCAAAACTGCCTCAAATAATGAAACAAAATCAGCTGCCTAATATATTTTATTTTGAAGTAAAAAAACTAAAGTTCTATAATATCATTCTTTTGACAATATTTGTAAATTGGTTCCAGTCATATAAAGTGAATATTTTCCCTTTCAATGGGACAGAATCTATGTAGCAAAGTCACTTGAACAAAACTTTCAGCTGCAGAATAAAAGACTTTATAATTTAATGACATTTTAGCAGCATCTGGGTACTGCATGGTACAATGGAGAAAGAAAGTATTCCAATAATCTCCATACGCTGCTTATGCTTCTGCTGTTTTCAGTCTGCATTAGTTATGAAGAATGCTTTTCATACTTCAAATCCAACATCAATCAATTTATTAGTTGTACGTAAGACTTCCCATTGTCACATGCAGGATTCTGGTTGCCCCCCTCCCTCTCTTCTAACAGAGCTAGCAAATAAAAATAAATAGAAGCCAGAGGCAGCCACAACCCAAAGACCAGAGGCTAGATTTACTATGCTGCGGGAAAGGAAAAGTGGAGATGTTGCCCATAGCAACCAATCAGATTTTAGATCTCACTTTGCCCATAGCAACCAATCAGATTTTAGATCTCACTTTTGTATAACTTATTACAAAAATGTCAGCTAGAATCTGATTGGTTGCTGTGGGCAACATCTCCATTTTTTCTTTCCCGCAGCTTAGTAAATCTGGTCCCAGGGCTTCGTATGCTGCTCTGCAGATTCGGTCCAGCAGAGCAGAATGTGTGAATGAGTTGCACTAAGCACTGCAGGTCAGCAGTGGTACTGTGCCATGTCCAGACCCTTAATCTCCCTGCAGGTTTTACATGTGGCATATATTAGGGGTCTGGATAAGACAATTTATAAAGTACATGTGGTGTATATTAGGGTTATAAGATGGCATATACAATAAAATATATATGGGGTTTATTACACTTTGGGAATGCTACACTATAATCAGTATATAGTGTGCCGTTCCTAGACCCCTAATATTCCCTACATGTACTTTATAGAGTGTGTCATGTCTGAACCCTATAATATACGCCACATGTAGTAAAAGTATTTGTAAAATCCTACGTTTGTCACTGCTTCCAAATACAGTGTGTTGATAAAATGTCATTTGCATCCAGAACAGGCCTATATCTTTCTATCACAGTACAAATAAAGGAAAAGCATCTTTATCAGCATATGTGAGTGAGGTGTAAATTTGCTCTCACCACTGCTACCTTAAAAGGTAACTGACATTAAGCAGTATGCATGACAACAATTTTATCTACTCCTTAGTCATTTTAAGAGCATTTATTAATAGACAGCACTGTGTCCTCTATGACCCTAACAATTCAGTGTCATTTATTTTCTTTGCTGCAAAAAAAAATTTATGTTTAAAAATGTATGAATCATGATAGCAATGTCTAGAATAACTAACTAATAATATATTGTCATCTAAAAAGAAGCAATAAGTCATTTAGAAAAAAAAGAATTGTTAAATACAAAGAGAATCCAGTCATCTTACCTCAACCAATTTCCGTATATGCTTATTGATAATTGTAGGGTCAGGCTTTGTGGTCACTCCGGAAGCCCAGTCAAGCGGTACATCTGGCTTATTAGGAGTTGTAGGGGAAGTTGGCTGAAATTTAATAGAAAATTGAATGCTATTTAAATAAAGACTACAATAAAACATACTTAGTATTTGGCTCATATGAATGTTTGGGCTTATAGTTACAGATTATATATGGTTTATCATTTATTTTCCAAAATGGCATCTACAGTATATATATGCATATTTTTACTCACCTATCTTTATAAAAAACTAAACAAATGATATTGGTAACCTGCATTTTTTTTTACATTTTTGATTCACCAATCACTGTATAGTAAATTGAACTAAACTGACAGTATTCTAAGGACAAGAGCATGTCCAATTATTTTTTGTATTCACATCTTCATATTTTATTTACATATATAATGCACACTTATTGACAAGTACATTGTACCTAAATAAGTGTTAAATAAATAATAAAAAAGCATTAATGGTCAAGAGGTTTTGTTGCTGTTCAGCTCAAACACAAGAATATGAAATGTGATCTAAGAGGCTGTAACATTGAAGGATTGGTTGGCCAGACTGCTTCTTTTAAATGCCATAGTCTCTCAAAATATTGTACCTGATTTAGATCTCAGTGCGTTTTCCATACAGACAGAGATCTGGAAGTCCGCAAGAGAGAGGAGTCCACTCACCTGTCTTTCCCCTCTCTCATGCGGACGTCGATGTCCAGAACCCTACCTTAACTTCTACCTGAACTGCTGATCACTGCCCCTGAACCTTCATTAGCATGCCTATCCCCGTCTGTCGGGTGGAGATTAGGCATGTGGAAGTGAAGTGCCGGCCCCTTCCTCATTTCCGAGGATCCCTTATAACATCAGGCGTGCACATGCACCGATGTTACTTTTCAGGATACTAACGCAAGTCCCCTGATTTACTTAAATGAGGTTTAGTTCCATAGGACCTGATTTATACTTAAGAAGGAGCTTGAAATTAAGAGAGGAAACTTACACCTGGTCTAAACCATGTTGATTGCAGGGGGAGTCAAGTTAATTGTATTCTTTGCATGCAGGGATATATCTTTGAATTGCTTACTGCACACAGATACTGACCAGCTTTACTACTACACTGTTATTTAGCCTTGGGATAGGAAACATCACCTCTCAACTCTAATACTGTTTGCAACAGATGAAATATGACTCCCCTGCAATCAACAGGGTTTTGCCCAGGAGTGACTTTAAGTTCTTATTTTAAGAAGATTCTTAAGTGTGAATCAGGTCCTTAATTTCAAGCTCCTTCTTAAGTCTGAATCAGGCTCATTGTTATTGACCATGTGCATCTTATTATGGCCACAGTCTTTCAATATTTTATTTATTGTGATATGTTACTACCACATAAACCCACTTTGATGAACAATAAATGAAAAGGAAAAAATACTTTATCAATATATAAAAGCATGCTTTACTATGTTATTAGTCCATATGTGATATGACAATAAAAGTATATGACATAAATGGGGTGTATTCAATTTGACGTTGTGAAGTTATTGTAATAGACAAGAACCCCAGAATTTCTCATCAAAGCAGGAAATTGAATAACCCCCGTGTGTGATGAATATTTGTCCAAAACTGTTTCCTACCGATTTAGGGTTCCTAGGTTCAAGCACCAATGAAAGTTTATAAATATCATCTTCTGTGTGGTATAAATCAAGAGATAGCTGGAAAGTAAGTAATACAATGTTAAATGATAAACAGAATGAATTATTAAATAAAAGTACTGAAAAAAAAAAGTTGTAAAGAAGTTTGATTGGAAAAACAAACTGTGAAATCCCAATAATACAATTTGAAAACGATAATTATTGTCAAATAAATATCAAAATAATAGAAATTTAACATTTTAAAAGATAATAAAAATATTTAAAATATAGAGAAATGTTTCCCTCATTTTATTAATAGCATTTTTGGGACAAAAATATGGTGTCATTGGGCTGGATCCAGACTTAAGTAAGTGCTCGAAATGAGTTACTCCTGGGCTGAACCATGTTGATTGCAGAGGGAGTCTAGTTAATTGTATTCTTTGCATGCAGGGATATATCTCTGAAGTGCTTACTGCACACAGATACTGACCAGCTTTACTATTACACTGTTATTTAGACTTGGGAAAGGAAACATCAACTCTCAACTCTAATACTGTTTGCAACAGATGAAATATGACTCCCCTGCAATCAATATGGTTTAGCCCAGGAGTAACTAATTTCAAGCACTTACTTAAGTCTGGATCCAGCCCATTGAGAGGCTTTCTGGGGCTTTGCTACAATCAAATATTAACATATGTACACCCAATTTATAAACTCCAGCAAATTTAAGGATAAAAGATCACTTGGCCATCTTGGTAGTTCATTATATTTAATCATAATAAAATTGGTGTTCAATAAACAATACATAGGATTAATTGAAAGGTACCTAGATATAAAATGAACAGAGGAGACGGAAGCTTTCCAAGAAATATGAAGTCACACACTGAGAAATGGAAGAACCATCCCCCCAGTAAGCGCCAAAATTGTATTTAATGGTGCTTAATGTAATGTTTATAGAGCTCATCTTGGTGATTAAAATAAGAACTATCCAATTTCAGAGTAATGCTTTGATCAAAATGTAAAATCAAATCTAAACAAGCTGTATATAAATGGAACACAATTATTTTGTGTTAAGATAAGATAAAATGCATACCGTTAAGAGGTTAAGTAAATCCATATTTGTTTCAAGGTGATGTGAGGAACTCTGCAGAGACACCAACTCATTGAGGGTGACATATAACTGCATCATTTTAACTGTGTTTACTTTATTGTCATCCATCCAATCAGGGGAAATAACGTGTACAGCTATTAAGTCTTTCAAGTGCACACCTAGAATAGGAATTTTGAACCCCTCACAGTCTGCAAAAGCTTTACGATAATTACAGTAGTTTCCATTAGACGAAACCAGCTCAGTCATCTCATCCCATACCTGCAAGGCAAGACACATTTTGTAGGCAAATAAGAATAAGCATGCTATTATAATGGAACATTTGCTCATTATTCAGTTTAAGAATCAAAGGAAATGCAAACAAATCATTAAAATTATCTGTAAACTTGACATAAACTCTGGTAAACTTAACTAAAACATTATATACTAACACAATATATTCCAGACTTCACTTTAAACAAAAACATATATATTTAATCTCAAAAAAATGACTTCACATTTACCAAAATGAACTAGAGACTGAACTAGAGACCAAACTGTGGAAAAGGAAAAATGGAGATGTTGACCATAGAAACCAGCCAGATTCCAGCTCTCACTTTCCTATTTCATAGAGAATGTCAGCTAGAATATGATTGGTTGCTAACAATCAAATAATACTTACTACAGGCAAGAAAACACGTCCAGTGTAGGTGTACAGTATTTAGCCTAATGGCTTTATTAAATAGCATAGTTCCCACCATCCTATGGTATTAGGGGATGCAGTTGCTGCCTTGAAAATGCTGTTTCCAAAATAGAGACTAATTTTCGCCTGTCTTTATTTTAAAAAGAGCGTTAATTCAAAAATGTTATTAATGAATGGGTAAGTATGTTGATCAGCATACTTACCCATTCAATCACTCCCACAGACCCGTCACACTGGACTGGACAGGTAAGTATAATAGAGGAGTCTATAGGGAGTAGTAGTCTATAAGGAGTCTTAGGGTTTGGCTACGGGGAAGGGAACTTAGGGTCAGGCTGCGGGGAAGGGAGTCTTAGGGTCAGGCTGCGGGTAGGGGAGTCTTAGGGTCAGGCTGCATTGATGGGAGTCTTAGGGTTAGGCTCTGAGGAAGGGTAATGGAAGAGTAGGGGTGGGGTAATGGAAGGAAAGGGTTACGGTAAGGATTAGGATAAGGGTTGGGGTTACATTAATACTCATCATTCTCCACTACAACTTTGTTCGCAACAAACCAGTTTGCAACTGGCTGGGAGAAAGCAGCCCTTTCGATAAAGGGCCTTTCTCAGCGTCGACCCAAACCTGGTATTACTGGGGCTATATTATTTTCTCTCAGATGTAACATTTTAACATATCTAATGTCACTTACCTTTGTAACATCAGTGCTGAGGTGTGCATGGGTATCTTTGAGGCGGGAAATAGAGCTATGGCTCAGTCCTCCAACCACAGACATCAGTGTGTTAAAATTTTGAAGGTCCAGTAGTTTCTGAAGGAAAATACATCAAAGCCAAGAAAATGCAGTTCAATAAATCATATTCCGTTTACAGCTATTTTTTAAGTGTAATTTGATCATGTATTAGCACTGCACATACACAGTAAGAAGCTGAGCTCACGTCTGCCACAGGGTCTATTATATTTATCTAACAAAAGTATTGTTTCCCTGTACTTCCTCTAAAAATTTTACACAAGGTCAGGGCTGCAATGCCCCTATTTTTATAACACAGCCATATATACAGCTTAAAATAGTAAATTAAACACATAATGCATACACTACACTATGCTGACTTATTCTTATATTTTTTAAGCCTGAATAGCAGTGTATTTTAGGCATTTTTTTAAGTAGAGATATTCATTTAGAATTGTATTTTTTGCTTAAAAAGATATTTTTATACTTTTTATAAAATTAATGAATACATGTATGACAACAATTTAAATAAATAAAAAAATAAAAATAAAAGATATGTAACAGGGTAGACATGCAAGGAGAGGTACACAAAATGAGGGATGTAAGTAGACTGGAGAAATGGTTAAGAGTGTGGCAACTGCAGTTTAATGCCAAAAAATCACGCATGGGATAAATATAAGGATATCATAAACCTTAAACTAAATTAAGGGTAAAGAGGGTCTAGGGTCAGTATAGTTTTAAATAAACAACTGGGCAGACTGGATAAGCCATGTGGCTCTTATCTACCATCACTTTCTATGTTTCTATGTTAATTTGAAACATACAAACTTGTATAAACTGCACATAAAATACACATTGCAGCCAATCTACCTATACACATCTGTTTTCATGTCTCCAAAGACATTTCAGGACAACCTATTTAGCCTTGCTAACGTGGAAACTCTGGATAGAGCGCATACATTTTTAACAACGGGATTGCATTTCATCTATCAGATTGTAACAACAAATTAGAATATTGTAAAGATTATTTACAATGTAAAACAACTTAACTGCAGTACAAATGCTGAACCTGCCAAGGATTTCGATTTGTTTTTTGGATAAGCACTAGCAAGCATGTTTTCCACCATACTTTGCAGAGCAGTGCAAAAATGATGTTTTAATTTATGGAGTTATGTTTACTGAAATAGGATGACCGTATATATTCTTTTGTTATGGCTTTTGGAATGTGTGTTGTGCACTAGACTGAGCGGTGTTTGAGACTTGTCTTTAACTTTAAAAACTACCTGTTTGACATGTCCTTGTGGCACTTCAGGAGAGAAGTACATTGCCAAGTCTACTTAAGGAAGCATTATAGATATATTAAAGGTCACACAAATGCCATATAAGGCTAATAAGGCAGAATATGTGAATAATCTTGGGTTAATCTGTGTGAATGGCTGTATATATGCTATGGATCACTGTCTTAAATGCAAGGCTCCACTAAATGAGCAACAATTATTATCCAACCAACCTTAAACACATTTTTATATACCACAAATAATAAATTATATTATCATATCAAGTTATACAAAGCAGGGTACACTAGGGGGCTGATCCAGAGCTGAGGCTTAAGCAGGGCACACACTGGGTATTTTTAGCTGATAATCTTTCCTAACACACAATCAAAAGATCGTTTCACCAGATATCTTACCAGTGTGTACTTTCCAAACATCTCCTAATAGACACAGTACACAGGATCTGACAAGCCTATTTGTTTTAGAAACGCTTATATAAATTATGTATATAAGTATAAAAATATCATTTTACCTCAGCAACATTGATATACTTTGTAATGACCTCGGCTCTTTGTTGTGGGGTTGGCTTGCTAAGGATCATGAGCTGAACCCACTTAGAGATTCCATTGAATAGAGCTATGGACCTTTCCAAAGTTGGATTGTCCACTAAGCACCCATGGATTACATAGCTTTGATAATCTGTAAACTGAGAAAATAAAAACATTATATATATTTATTTTTTTTTTTAAAAACAGAAAAAATATACATCTATTATCAAACAAATTGTTATTAAATTAAAATGAATATAGCTTGCAGACACAGTGGCAATTTACGGGTGTAGGTCCCCGTAGCGAACGGCCCTATTTCGAAGTTCCGAACTGGCTGTTGAAATGGATTGCTCATGCCTCGAAGAAGCATAGCAATCTCTAACCCCCCCCCCCTGCAGCCTAACCCTAAGTCCCCAGAGAGAGTTACTCACCTCTCCGGTGGTCTGGTCCGGCGGTGGCGCTGTTTTCCGTAAATGAATGGATGAGTATGTGAATCACATGCTCACCCATTCATTAAAAAAAATACTGCGGTGTTACAGATTCGAAATAGGGACACTTTCGTCACTTTCGTCTGTCCCTATTTCTTAATGTGTATCATTGCAGCCGGGACTCGCAACAGCAATTTACTGCTATTATCTGTATTGCGATTCCTGGAAGTATTTAAATATTATCATCTTTATCCCATGGGTAGCAATGGTGCATAGCCGTTACTTTTGGGAATCCATTACTGTCCTACCTTATTAAAGATAAAGAATTCTGTAACTCAGCATGGTTATAAAAGAGCAGCAGATAACACTGTCAATGCCAGACAAGAGTGTTCTCTCAATAGGTCTGTCTTTCTGTCCTGTGCTCTACTACTGTACATTACAGTTACTGTACATAAAAAATTAAATTAGAAAAAAAAGTTAAAAAACAAAACAAATGCCACCATTAAAGCTTTTAGGTAAAAATATGGAGGTGGTCTGAGCGTTTTGATGCTAAAAAGTAACTTTAAAAAAAATTAATAGTAAACAAGTAAAGGTAAAGAAAAATAAACAAAATTTTAAAATGAACTAAAAAGAAACTTGTCAATGTAATTTAAGTGAAGCATTATTTATTTAAGAAACAAAAATCCTGGAAAAAAAATAGGAAAACAGCTGACAAAGTAAAGAATATTTTATGATTATTTGGAACATTAGACACTTGCAAAGTGAAGTTCATTGTTGTAGGCTATAGAGTATTGTTTAAGAAACCTGAAAACATATTTGCTCTTCAACTCATCACAAAAACATTTAATGGAAAATAAGCTCCCACTTGAGCTTATTAGTTGCAAGATAACTTATATCCACATATTTAGTCTTGAGGTCAACCCTGTGAAATATATTGTCCTATATATTGCTTATATACAGCCAGAAAGTCATATTTTTATACTCCAAAGTCCCCTCTGGACAAGTATATAGAGCACCAATTTCCTGCTTAGCTCCAAACCTGATACCTCTATCCACCCAGTTCATGAGCCACTGGTCTACATGAGGCCAAGACCTCCTGATAAATCAGGTGCTACATTAGATGCCACATCAGCATTGGCATCTGTAATAATGGATGAGCAGGCTCTGTATAATTTTCTAATTAGAGATTTTGTGCTATAAATATATTATATACACTTAGCAAAATTCCACTAAATAATACATAATAATCAAAACAGCCATGTGTAGTATAGTACAGGAAACAAATGGTCTGGGCTCTATAAGGCAGATGGACCACAAGCTGAATTCATTCCTCCATTACTTGGAATTTTGTAACAGCTGCAATGCTTTGAAACATTTAACAAACAACATAGTTATAAAATAATGTGAATTTATCATCTTTAAAAAGTATATAATAATGAGAATAATAACATTACGCTTACTGATATCCTTCGGAAGGCTTTATACTCAAGAAATGTTAGGTGTTCTGCCAACTCCACAGGCTCCAGATGGTCAAACAGAAGGCAAACCTTCCCCTTCTTTGATGTTTTTTTCCTCTGCGTGACTTTTCGCATCCAGTCATATGATGGGCTGCAAACAAAAGGGACAACACTAAATGTCACCAGAAAATACAGCAATCAATAAACAATTAACAGGGCTCTTATTGTGGATCTTCTATTTACATGAGTTTTCTGTTTATTCTCTGTAGATCAGCAATAGATAAAGACATGTAAAAATGATTTATTTTCTTAGGTACCGGTCTGCACTAAATTAGTATGTATAGTATAATGTTACAAAAAAGTGAAATGATGGGTTTCCCACAAAGTTTAGTTGTAATGCAGTAGGTGTGATAATATACTCCTCCATGGCTTACAAGTATCTAAAGACCAGTGATCAGCTTTAGAAGAACAAACTCTCCCAGGTAAGACATATTTGCAACTTATCAACATGGCCAAGTTTTTTAATAACAAATAATGTGTCACCAAGTATCTATATTTTTTGTTTTTTATTTTTAAGGAAGCGAGAAATAAAGTTTTGATGACAGGAGTCCACATTGCATTACACAGTTGTATATTTTGTGGATCCTGATCAGGATTGACAATACATTAATTGGAATACTTCAAACATAAAGTACATACATACATACATACATTACATAAAACAAAAAAAAACATCAAGTTTGACTTTAGTAAGTCCAGTTATTAAGGGAAGTTGCATTTTTACTAAAAATAGAGGTTACAAAGATCTGCCTATTAAATTTTGACATAATTGCAGCACTTGTGTCTGTGCCATATCAATACACTATATTACTTCAAATGTTATTAACAATAATTAGCAGTTACAGAGGACAATGTGATATCATAGCAGTACTCTCTATTCATTTGTTCTAATTACAGTTGTTATAAGAGCAAGATTAACTCATTTGCCATACATAATATAAGATTGGTAGGGCATTATTTATACATTAAAAAATAGTTGTCAAAACAGAAATGGTTTGCAATCTTATTGTGTAAATGGTATTTTCACATTGCTAACATTAGCAGTTTGCTAATCTGGTACTGATATCCTGCTAGTCATTGTACTAACTTTTGGGATAAATAAATATATTACATTAAAATTGATTAAGCATCATGTAGTATGGTATAATTCAGTGATTCTCAGCCAGTGGTGCGTGTGCCACTAGTGGTATGCGAATCACTGTTTGGTGGTACACAGGGCAGGTTTATAAGGTGTTACAGCATCCAGGAGTATGTGTATTTTAACCATAAGTGATACCAGATGACAGTGGGCATATTTTATACAATTTGTTGGGGACTGAAAGGTGTATGTTAAAAATGGATCTGAAAATCATCACAAAGATATTTAATAAATACATATGGGGAGTGGATATGTATCTGCATGATAATGTCACAAACATGTAAATATGCAAGAATGAGTGATCTGAGATAATATGTAAAAGACTTAAGGCATAGGTGTAATGGGTGAGGTGTGGGTCCTTGCATAGAAAATCTGATTTCTGAAAAATCAGATTCCTCCCAACTAGTTGCGAACTGGCTGGGATTTCAATTGCATATGCCTCTATAAGGCATAGCAATCGATCCACGGAGTACCGAAAGCTCAGTGGTGCGAAAAGTAGTAAAAAAAATACCCTCACTACCCTAACCCTAATCATCCCTTCCTGGCAGCCTGACCCTAACCCTACCTTAATTGCAGCCTGACCCTAACCCACCATCTCCCGCAGCCTGACCCTAACCCTCCCTCCCCTGCAGCCTGACCTAACCCTCCCTCCCCTGATGCCTGACCCTAACCCTCTCTCCCCTGCAGCCTGACCCTAACCCTCCCAACCCCTACAGCCTGACCCTAACCCTCCCTACCCCAAACAAATAATTTACTCACCTGTACCTGGTCCGGCAAGCAGCGGCGGAGGCATATTGCGCATTGCGAAAGTGAATGGGTGAAGTATGCCGAACGGCATACTCACCCATCCATTAAAAAAAAGTAGAAAAGGTAAGTATTTGAAAATGGGACATCCGAAAAAGAACTTTCAGATGTCCCATTTTCACAATAAGATTTTCTTAGCGGGGAGTGTAACCATAATGGGTGCAGGGTATTCAGTGCACATGGGCCCCTTAGAATAAGGGGGCCCTGTGGCATTCACCCTGCACCCAAGTACGCATATCAGGTTTGGCAGGGTAGGGGGGCCCATTCGGCATCTATTTCTTCCCTCCAAGATCTCCCAGAGAGAAGAAATAGTCCCTGCGGTGGGACTGTCCCGATTCGCGGTACAAAAAGTGGCGGGGCTTAAAGCGTGCAATAGGTCCCGCCGCTTTTGAGGTCCGTGAATCGGGACAGTCCTGTCTCAGGGTAAGGGAGGGGGGCCCATATACAAATTCTGCACAAGAGAACCCTCACTTCTTAAAACACCCCTGACTTAAAGAGTTCATGTGATAATAGCAGGAATATAGTGGGATAGAAGAAGGGATGTAGGTGAAAAAAACTAATTAAGGAGATTGGAACTGAGCAAAACCATGTTGAACAATGAAGAATTTAAACAGTGAAAACAGAATTAGATTTCAGAGGTGAAGTTTCCTAGCTCAACTTTAATTTACGAATTACTCATAGAGGGGTAGATCCAGAACTAAGTATGCTAGCGTATTTACGCTAGCCGGAGATGTAAAAACGCTAAAAACGCTATTTTGCATGTACTGCGCATGCACGCAGCAGATGTTATGTCACGTAACACTGAACGTGCATACCAGACTACTATCAACAGCGTAACTACGAACAAAGGGGCGTGCCCCCATAATTATGCTTCGGAGGCAGGGTGAGGCATTTAAATCGTACAGTGTAGGTTGCTTAGGCGCGTAAGTATGTGCAGCCGCCATTACGGCCGTCAGGAGTTACGCTTGGAAAAGTTAAGGTAGGGTTTGGAAAGCGTAACACGGCTAAACTACATACGGCTGAGGGGAGTGCGAAGGGGAGTGCATAGTAAATACGCCAGAGGAAGCACGCTACACTAGGAAACGTAATAAAAATGTAGCTCTGGATCTGGCCCAGAAATAGGCAATCTGTAACTTCTATATGTAAAAACAAAGTATTTTCCCTGCATAATATTAAAGTACATTAAACATTACTTTTACAGTACTTTAAACATTACATTGCAACATTGTTTTGCTCAGGTCTTTACTTGCTTCTTTTGCCCTTTAAAAATATGTAAGTACAGCTCTGGATCATCATTCCCCTCCCCAAGTCTTTCAGAAAGCATTCATCGAAATATAGTTAACTGGGCACATATTTTTATTGGATAAGATCCTATCAAGGTATTGGCCTTATCAGATTAGAGCACTTTAATTAGTTGTTTTAATGACTAGGTACAGAAAAACAATTTGTTTACAAAAAAAATCATAAATATGTGTCTATAAAACACATATTTAATAAACTCACATGCTGGAGATATCTATAAGATTGATATGCTCTTCATAACCTAGCTGACTTGCCAGTTCTCTGAATTCCTCTGTCAGTCGTATCAGTCCCAAATCCAAATTAAACTCTGCAGGAAATTCCAGAATCCAATATCTAAAACAGACATAAGGTCATCATAACTTTTTGTCCTTACAAAAAAATGAATGTTTGATGTTAATTCTTGATTGAATAACTGACCATTGAGCAAACATTCTTCAATGACTTTCTACAAAAACATACCAAACAAGAGAATTAAACGGCCTCTTTTTTTTATCTAAATTATTACAAAACAATTAGCAAAAAATCTTTAAAAAAAAAAAAAAGTACAGAGAAGAAGGGAAATAGTTTCCTGAGATTACAGACAAGAATTAATTATGTAAATTTGAAAACTGTTAAGATTTGCTCTTTAAGAACTGATTTGCAAAATTAAGGCCATACTGCCAACAAGTCAAATAATATGAAAACATATTATGAACACCATTCTGAAAGGTAAACCCCCTTAAATTTGTGGAATGTTTAAAAAGTGGTATAATAATGTTCATATGATCATACCGCATGAAATGGCTTGTTTTCAAGCGCAAGATATTGCAGCTCTCACCACTGGCATTTCGATAAGTAAACAGGTTAAAGAAAACTCAGCAAACTAGATGGAGCCTAATTTTAAAAGCAGTTTTATATATATAGACAGTTTGATTACACAGAAGTGTAATTGATTTGTGTTGTTTAAGTGTTCCCTTTATTTTTTTGAGCAGTGTATATATATATTATCTGTTTTATTATAAAGTTTGTATAATTTTAAATACACCCAGAGAGAAAATATTTGGACAAAAAAAAATCACCTTTGTTTTCTGTGCAACTAGAAACTAGTTAAAAAATTATGTACAATAAAATGGGATTTATTGCTACTCACCATTAAATTCTCTGCTCTGAAGACATCTGGGGGACACTGCTACCATGTGTCCATGGGTTGGATGAGGCACTGTGGAGCTGGGCACTTGACATTTAAAAACTGTTAGGAGGAAGCTCCTCCCTTCAGACTCTCACACTGCTTTCACATTACCACCCAACGATAAGCCAGGTTTCTCAACCCGACTTAGTGCCAAGGCCACAAAACAAACCCTGTTTTAAAACCAGCTCCCCGGGTCAGAGCCTTTCACACATTCCTGGTCCCGGGACTGCCCTGACAGTGTAGGGGAGGCGCGTGGCTCCCAGAGCTAAATTTGTTTACTGTTGCATAACAAGAGTAAACAAATCCCTCCAATCAGTTGTGTTAGGCGAGACCCGGGTAGAAAAACCCTTTAAAAATATTGAAACACCCGGGTCAGCACCTTTCACCCCACCACCGGGGTCAGACACGGGAAAAACCCTGCTTTTTTCCTGTGTCTGAGTCCCAAGTTATTAGACCCAGGATCGGGACCCGGTACCTTTCACATCAAAAATGGGCTTCAGCCGAGACCTGGGTTTTTGACCAAAAGCCCGGGCTCTTAGTGGTGATGTGAGAGGTTTCTGTATACAGTTTCTGTATAACGTAGCCCAAGGAGAGAAGGAGAATCAAAAAAGGAGATAAAGTATAGAAAAGAATTAACAAAATCCCTTCACACTACTGAGTGTGAGGGTAGGAGCACAGTGTTCCCCAGATGTTTTGAGAGAAAACTATTTAACTGTAAGTGGCAATAAATCCCATCTGGGGGACACTGCTACCATGGATGATATACCAAAGATGTTCTATAGGAGGGAACGCTCAGTTGCCCCTGAACTCAAAATTTTTCAACCAAAGGACTAACAGAGAATCTGATTTTAGCATTTGAGTCTTTCAAATAAACTCACAAGGCTCTTACCATGGAGAGTAAGCTACATTTGTCCTCTAGTATAAGCCTCAACAAGAACCTGAATAGCTGGGAGGACAATTTTCTGGTTAAAACAGAATCTGGGAACCACTGGCTAGAATGAGGGGCCAATGTGAAGCACTGTTCAATCCCTCTATAGCATTAGGAACGAGGAGCTGCAAGATAAAGCACACAATTCAGAAATCCACCTAGCTAAAACAAATGCTGGAAGAAAGCCATTTTTCATGTCAAAGAAGAAATGAAGTTGGTCAGTCTCCACAGGTCCGCAAGTAGAGGAGTAGAGCACAAATAACACTAAATTAGGATCCCAGGAGATCATACGCAGAACATAGAAGATCTGGATATTGAGTAAAAAAGGTCTGTATCTCTAGGAGGAGGACCAGAACATGGCACAAATAACCAGCTCAGATGAGCCCAGTGCTCTTAGAAACTCTGTTTCAGTAGTCATGCTGTTAAAGCCAAGAACTGCAGGTCTAGATGTAGAAATGGGGAGAATATTTAGACAAAGAAGATACTTCTACCCAGGATCGAGTGTCAGAGTTAGAGGATCAGCCAAAACCTTCTTGGCAGGTCTGGGAAAGGCTAAGGAGAGACATAATAGTTTTCTGTGGAAGGAATACCCTTCTGTGAATATCATAAGGTCCAGAAAAAAAAAAGCATTAAGCAGGAAAAGGACTTTAGTTCATAAGATATATCTGTGCAGTTGCAGGAACTGCATAGTTGTCTGTCGATGCTCTAACAAAAGGTTAATTGACTCAGTTTTCAGTAACAGGTCGAATAGGTAAGGTACAATGTTGATCTTTCCGATTCACAATCCACAGACTATTTTCCTGGGAGCCATTTCCAGCACCAAACCGCAGAGCTCAGAACTTGAGGTGACAATCCTGAATGGTAAAGCACAAACGAGCATGAAGCCTTTCCAGAAGGGAACATGGAAACACACAACATGTATGTCTTACAGATGCTAAAATCAAATTTCTGAGGCTGCAGAAATCACTGATCAAAGGCATTTTGTCTTGAATCTAGGCACTTAGGGCTAGATCCTGACCTATGCACATCTTACGGACGTGCAAGATCATTAAGTACGGTAGCGCAGCGGGGAGTGCATACCACCTGGTCTCTAAACGTAGAATTAAGATGTACATACCACAGGATGAAATCCTAAATAGGAAATCCTGATTGCAAGCTATCCCGGATCATGTCAGATCATTTCTCAATAACTCTGGTAAACTCTGGTAAAACTGTTCCCATTACACACCTAATGGGTAAGAGGAGAAGTATACCTTTAAGAAAGAGAGACTTCATGTGGAGAGCTCCTTTGGTCCACAAAACTAAGAGTCTGGCGAACTGCTAAAACCAGCTCTTCAACACTGTGTACCTGAATTCTCCTGAAATAAAATGGTATCATCACTGGGAGATCCATGGACCTCAAGCACCGCCGATGAGGAGACCTCAAAGTCTGAGCTCTCTTGAAAGAGGGCTGAGTGAGACGGCCCATGCTTACATGGCCTGACCCCAGTGTCGAACAACCTCTGTAACAAGGAAGACATTTGACTTAATAACAGACTGCTCCCAACCTTTCAGGTCAAACAGGGATAGTCTGTTCAGGAGAGGCCTCAATATCTAAGGGAGATTGAGTACTTACTGCTCTGGATGCCATCTTGTTGGACAGATCTGCCATTGATAGAGATTTACCATGGTAAATGTACTTGAACCTGGCAAACACTATTCAAGGAGATAGCAGGAGTTGTTGTACTTGTTTGGTTATTGAGACTCTGAGTGCCAGTCTTGTGCGTTTATGCATGAAGATAAGAACCTTGGGCTGGATCCAGACCTTGTTAAGTGCATGAACTTAGTTACTCCTGGGCTAAACCATGTTGAATTCAGGGGGAGCCAAGTTAATTGTATCCTTTGCATGCAGAGATATATCTTTAAATTGCTTACTGCACCCAGATACTGACCAGTGTTACTATCACACTGTTATTTAGACTTGGGATAGGAAACATCACCTCTCAACACTAATACTGTTTGCAGCAGATGAAATATGACTCCCCTCAAATGAACATGGTTTAGCCCAGGTGTAACTAAGTTCATGCACTTAACAAGTTCTGGATCCAGCCCAAGGTTCTTATCTTCATGCATAAACGCACAAGACTGGCACTCAGAGTCTCAATAACCAAACAAGTACAACAACTCCTGCTATCTCCTTGAATAGTGTTTGCCAGGTTCAAGTACATTTACCATGGTAAATCTCTATCAATGGCAGATCTGTCCAACAAGATGGCATCCAGAGCAGTAAGTACTCAATCTCCCTTAGATATTGAGGCCTCTCCTGAACAGACTATCCCTGTTTGACCCGAAAGGTTGGGAGCAGTCTGTTATTAAGTCAAATGTCTTCCTTGTTACAGAGGTTGTTCGACACTGGGGTCAGGCCATGTAAGCATGGGCCGTCTCACTCAGCCCTCTTTCAAGAGAGCTCAGACTTTGAGGTCTCCTCATCGGCGGTGCTTGAGGTCCATGGATCTCCCAGTGATGATACCATTTTATTTCAGGAGAATTCAGGTACACAGTGTTGAAGAGCTGGTTTTAGCAGTTCGCCAGACTCTTAGTTTTGTGGACCAAAGGAGCTCTCCACATGAAGTCTCTCTTTCTTAAAGGTATACTTCTCCTCTTACCCATTAGGTGTGTAATGGGAACAGTTTTACCAGAGTTTACCAACGCTCTCTCTTTTTTTTTTTTTTATATATATATATATATATATATATATATATATATATATATATATATATACTAACAGAAATCAGAAATGGGTCACACATACAATATCCCAATTTTACAGAAAGGGGATATTACAGACAGAGAACCGGTAATATTTAAACCAACACATTATTATGACTGGTAGCTGATGCCTCAGACCAATTAGTGTAATGTACCAATTTAATAGGAAAATGGGGTAAAACAACAGTAAGAGAATACCAGTGGTATTTAATCCGGTTGCAGTACCCGCTACTATGGGCTGCTTTCCGAAATAGAGATAGCCGAAAGTTCCTTTTCGACTGTCTCTATTTTGAATAGGGAACCATTTTATCAATTTTTTTATGAATCTGAGAGTGTGCCTCCTTTTTTCTCTATTTTAACATCCCAGCTCCCAGTGAGGGGGACTCAGGTCCTAATTTCACCGACATGGAGACTTGGGAATGCTGTTTCCAAAACAACTAGCCACTGAGGAGGGGCAGAGCATAGGATCCTGTGGTGGTATCAGCCATTTAGAAAAAAGGCCAGTCACGTGCGCCAGCATTTTCAGGTGCAGGCTGGAAACTAAAAAGGACCCAGCCTGCTATTCCAGTGAACCAGAGAATGAGAACAAAAGCTAAAAAGGCCCTGCAGATACAATCCCACCGCTGCCATTCATGCCGCTGCGCTGAGAGAGTCAGCACCCACTCTCTCACTAATTGGCAGCCTGTTTAAAATAAATAAAACTTCATAATAAAAATAAATATACAAATAAAATAAAATAAATTAACAGCTAATAAACTAATAAGGGCGCTACCTGCAGAAATTAAACAGCACCCAGCTCCTTAGGGCACTTGAAAGAAACTGAGAGTCTGAGGGGGCTGAAGAAGGAGCTTCTTCCTAACAGTTTTTAACTGGCAAGTGCCCAGCTCCACAGCGCCTCATATAACCCATGGTAGCAGTGTCCTCGAGATGGATGTAAGAGAAAAGGTGTTATTTCAAAGACCAGCAATCACATACATCATCTACATACTAGTATTTCACAGTACAATAAAATATTTATTGTGACTTCTATACAATGCTGGTAGCATCCCAGTGGTCACCACTCAATACAGATAGCATTCTAGTGACCATCACCCAATATAAGGAGCATCCTAGTGACCACCACCCACTACAGAGAGCATCCTAGTTACCACTGCCCCATTACTGTTAATATAATAGTTTACTTGAGACAAAAGAGAGGCTGGATGGTCCGTCGACCTGTCTAGAAATTTCCCTGTAAGTTCTTTAACCAATCCATCCCTGCTTGTAATGTTGTTATTCAAATAAAGTTGATTTTAAAAACTATTTTGAAGAGTGGTATGGAAAACAACCTAATAGTGACACAAACAAGAGTCACAGCAGGACAACACAATCTAAATTTCTATTTAGAAAATTTATTACTTCTAATAATTTCATAGTTTCTGTTTAATAAAACAGCCACACTTGCAATTCATTGTCATTTAGTAACGGCACCCAATGTTGTCTTTGTAATATGTCACACAAGTTTTCATGAAAGCCGGCAATTTCATGAAAACCCCGGCTTTTTCATGGTAATCTGAACGGGGTATAAGTGATAAAACTACTGTGGGGCTTAAGATATGACCATTTGATAGAATGCACTGCAAAGGATATATTGATAGAAGTTTTCCAGCAAGTTCAGCAGAAGACAAATACCACCGATGCATTAACAACACAGTCCTTGGTAAGTGGTTGTTGTTCAGGTAACCATTCTCATCTATGAAAGTAAATTTTAATATTATTACAGAAATATTGCAGATATCCATCACTCAATTTCACAGCTGTTTGTGTTTTCTGGCTCTCTGTAATGCTTTAGTAATATTAATAAATTCTTTAGTAAGAATTTTAGCTTTAACAGTTAAGTGGCACAAATTGCTATGGCCCAAAATAGACAACGTCACCTTCTAAAATAGAGCTGTGACTGGTACAGACATAACACGAGGCTCTGTTCCACAGGTTTGGTGTGAAGCACATGTTATAACTCATTTTAGAGTCTATATCACATTATTATTATGTGATATACTTTTCTAAAGTCAGTGCAACCCAGATACTAATTTTAAACTACAGATATTGTTTTGTAGAAACTACAGATTGCATATTATTTCTTTAGTCAGCATACTGAATGTATGGGGCTAGATCTACCTGGGGAGTTTGCACTTTTTGGGCCGTATTCACAGATCCGTTTTCACGTGGAGTTGCGTGCATATTTTTAGGTATTTTTAGGTAACTGCGCATGCATATTAACTTTTATTACGTTAGTTACATAGAATATACCCACGTAAGTGCTTTTGGCACGGACATTTGAATCGCACTTGGGGACATACGTACGGAGGGGGGTTGAAATCCTTACCTGAAAGTTACGTGAAAGAGGGGGGGATTTAAATGAGCCTTTGAGTGTGCGGTTAGATAGAATCGCACATACAGAATACATACACGCACTTAAGTACACACGTAAAGTTAGAGGTGCTCTATGGAGGCATAAGTCTATGACAGCACGGCTGTGAGAGGGGAGTGTCATGAGTGTTGGTGGGTGTAGGCTTGCTACGTGCGTGCGTGTAATTGCGTACTTTCAAAAAACAAATCTGTGAATACGGCCCTTTATCATCTTTCTTCTTGTCTAATTAAAGAAGAATATTTATATTTTTATCTGGTTGTCAGTTGTCAATCGTGATGTTGTTAGTAAAGTAACAGATTAAGCCATGTCAACAACTACTGTATACCTACAGAATGAAATGCAGTACTAGAAGTCTGTTTTATGTTTTTTTTTATAAAACCTCATATCCATATTACATATGCTCATAGCTGTAATAATCATATATCACATGACACATAATGGAAGGACTTTGGCATGTTCGTGTGAGATCTCTCTATCCTGTGAAATACTTCTGGAAGGATGACCAGGATTTGATGGCCATTCTTTTCCCTCCAGAGACATTTTGAAGACCCACTAGGTAAAAGGAACTGCTGCATGGTTAAAGCATTAAGAAATAGGAAATAGTTTGGTGTTTTCATCCAAGTATTCTTCCTTTCTAGACCGCTTTGTGCTATTTAGCATTTCATGACGATGTGTTGTGAAATATCCTTTACTAGAGAACACAAAATAGGATTGTTCAGTTCTGCGTTACCAGGGAAATAATGCTATTGGTGTGTTATGTGTAGCTATGAAGAAACAATAGGGAGGTAGCAAGTGGGAGAAAAAACCCAATCTGACACTACCAGTTGCACATTGTGGTGCTGACTTTTTCCAATTTAAAATATACAAGACCCACATTTAATGGATGGCAAATTAATAGACATCCTATTAGTAGCTGCAATGTACTCACTGGTGTAAAAGGATAAAGTTTTAATAAATGTCAAAGAAAATAAATTTCAGATGGCATAAATCATTTCAGAATTTGTTTATGCAATGCATGTTATCCATGTAAACGCCTCTAATAATTGTACTAAATTATTTCTATATAGATACTACCTTAAAATAGGTACAAATAAGTAAACCTATTTGTTGCACAAAAATAAAATAAAGATGTATTGATACATGGTGCAAACATAAAAAGAGCTTCCTCATAATATATATTCTCCAAAAGAGATTAAAATAAAAAAATCTAGCATATTTATACTTGATAACTCCTGCAGACTTCCGAATGCTATGCAGTACCATTATATCTGTAATGGAGTGCAGCAAACCAATTCTGCGCTCTGTGCAGATCTGATCCCCCACACGGAGCGGGAAAGGTGTACACCCATCATGCATATGAAATATGCATGTGGATGGGAATAAGCATTTGAATTGTAAAGTTAGGGCTTGGCTAAGCCCCTACCTACAATACAGTATTTTGCACAGAAGGGTTCTATCTGCACCTATGATGCTTTCCTACATCCAGGGCTGTGGATCAGCAATTCCATACAATAGCCTCAACAATTAAGGCTATCGTACAAAATTTAGGAGGTAGTGTGAATCCGGACCCTTACCCCTAAGTTCCTTAGTGCTTGTAAGCTAAGTTCATTGTACTATTCAGTTGGTTTTGGCACTTTGATGAATGCATTGCAGCACAAAATATCTCTACATTGCCACTTGGAACTTATCAGAATAGCTATAGATAGAACTTTATCAAACATACCAAACATCTCAATGCACGTATACAAGAGTTCGTCCAAAGTAGCTGCCTTGCGAAATGTACTGGATCCCATTGTTAAGTCATCAATGATTCATGCTTCTCCAAAATATCATATTTCAGATGTCGTTGTAACTTTTCTGAAGGTTCTTATTTTTAATCAAACTTAAAAGTTCTGTTCAAAAGAAAAAGAACATTAAAATTATTATTGACAATAATAGTGAAATGAAACTTCCCACATAACTTCATCCCTTTACCCTGTCATCATCTCTTACTACCTTTTGCTCTACACTGTCTTTCTCTCTCCTTATTTTTGTTATGTATGTAATTTTTGCTTTATACATGTATTGTATTCCTTTATATTACTCTGTTAATTAATTATTGTATTGTATATGCAACTGTTTTACTATTGCTTATGTACGGCGCTGCGGATACCATGTGGCGCCTTATAAATAAACGTTAATAATAATAATAATAATAACTTGGATATGAAACAATAGTGGGAAAAACTTTAAATGCAGATAAATCTATTATTACTGTAAGATGCAAAAACAATGGTAACAAAAATTATATTAATTTGGTAATTAAACCCCTGTTTACATTTATTGTATTAACATACAACAGTTGGTGATAGGTCGGATGTAGATGATGCTTACTAAACTTTGCCAATTAACCTCATATCCTTTATTTTTACCCAATCGTAAGCTGCCAAATTAATATTATATTAAAAGGCTTTTAATCAGATCTATTCTAGTCTATTTCACTGACTACTGCAAGAATATAATGACAAAGAATGAAAAATAAAGCATGAGGGCTTGGGCAACTATCAACCACCTATGGCCCGAGTTTCCTTACTGAGTATGTTACTAAGGTTTATAAACTTCCCATGTGTGATGTGTGGACCCCGGTGGCACTCACCTCTTAACCTCAATTAACTACTAAAAATAAGACACAGAGACCAAATTTTTGGGAACTATAAATTTTATTTAACGTACTATCCTTTAATTTTATCAACTATCAATGACCTGAAAAAAGGTCTAATAATAATTACTTTAAATTTTGATGGGGGCCAAAGAAAACAAGTATGAAGCAACACAATAAAATGGACAATTACATTTATAAACAATAAGCAGCCTATTAACTTGTTACTAATCAAAAGATTGCCAACAGGTGCACATCACCAACCCTACAGCATAACACTTCATTTAAGTGAAAATGAGACCACCCACATGTGCGCATCTCCTGCCTTGGACAACACGACATCCAACAAAAGACAGGTCAAAGGTAGTTATCACTTGTCCCACCTTCACAGACCTGCCAGCAAAACCATTAACTCAATGGAACACAAATTTAAATAATATTCCTGCTTTCCACCAGTATCAACCTCCAATTGCTAATTAAGTACCATCCAATGGGGAGGGAGGGCAGGTGAAAAATCCAAGAAGAAGGAGGCAGATCCCATTGCATAAGGATTTAAGAAGACTCTGACCCCCCCCCCCCCTTTCCTCCCCCTCTCAGGGATCAACCAATAAGCTTAATCTGCTTCTAGTTAAATTTTATTAACTTTCTGCTATTATATGAATTTTAAAGGCTCTTTATTATCTTCATACAAATATTCCTCTCCATTTCACAGTCTGTTGTATATGAGTAAAACATTTACGTGGCCATAAATATAGGAAGTTAGGGGTTTTAGTGCTGCTGTGAGCACTGTAGCAGCCCAGTTTCCTTGGGGTTTCTCCTTAGGTGTAAGATGGAAAACATGACCATGGCAGCATGGTGGCTCAGTGAGTAGCACTTGTGCCTCACATTGCTGAGTTCATAAGTTTGATTTCTGGACAAGACCTTATCTGTGTGGAGTTTGTAAGTTCTCCTTGTGTGTGCGTGGGTTTCCTCCAGTTGCTCTGGTTTCCTCCCCTTTCGGATGTCTCCACCAGCGATTATTCCTGCCCCGTCGGAATGAAGGAATTGAAGTTCCCCAGCATGAATAAGCAGCAACAACTGGTGAGTATTTCCTCAATCCCAACCCTTATCCTAATCCTCACACTAACCCTCCTTTCCCCTCAGTTTAAGCTTAACCTTCCCCTTCTCCAATCCATCCACTCCCCACAGCCTAACCCTAAGACTCCCCTCCCTGTAGTCTAACCCTCAACCTCCCTTCATTACAGCCTATCGCAAGACTTCTTTCCCCGCAGCCTGACTTCCCTTCTTCAATTCATCCCCTCCCCACAGCCTAATTATGACTCCTGTTGTACACAGATAGAATGGTATAGTCTGTTACTGGTTAATGCCAGATTTGTTGGGGCAATTTCTTTCCTGTGTTTCTGTTGCTAGCAGATTACCCCTGGCCTTTCATGCACCTCTTTGTATTAACCTATAAATTGATCTGAGCAGCTTCCATTTTGTGTGTATCCCGTTGTACACTAACCTGTCCGGTTCGGCTGGTCTATGTCGGGTCTTCCATTGGGTGCTGTACCCAAAAGGTAAGGTCAAAATTCCAAAATAATACTCTTTCATCATCGAGGGTGAAGTAAACATGGTTTATCAATTCACAATCAATTTATTCAGTAATCATTATTTAGAAAATAGTTTTTTTTCCTCATTAAAGTATAAATTAAACTGTGCTAGTACATCAAGACAATGGCCCCATGCATGCAAGTAGATCTTTCACAGAGTCCTCACATTTGAGGCAACATGGATGGAATACTGCTTCTGAAGGCTGTTATCTATTGACTAGGATATCAAATATATAACATTAAACAAATAAGCCGATAACTGATCCTTTTCTGGTTATAGTCCAGGCACACAATGCGATGTCCATCATACATGCAAATCCAGCACTGAGACAGGGCTGCAAATTTCCAACAGTGTGCAGTCAGATTATCCACACATAATTGTCAGATTCCGCTAAAACTGGACTGCATCTTAGTGCTAAATTTGCACATGCACCATAAGACATTCATTTAATTAAATGGGCAATAAAGTCCAAAAGGGTTTTTTTTGTTGCTTTCATTAAAAATAATATATAATTAAATATTAATAAATAATCATTTTAAAAACAGCAACTACATGCCAGGCCAAAAACAATTTTCAGCTCTAACTAGTATAAGGCATTTGTAGGTAGTGTCTTTCATGCACTTTCCAGGACAAAATTAGAATTCATGGGTCGGATTCACAACCCCGTAATTTTTCATAGACGTGCCTGATCTTACGATTCTAGCTACTACGCATGCGTAGTAATTATTTTACGCTATCTACGTAGCATTTCATTACGTAGATTTCGAACATGCGGTCTTTAAAGACATCATGTACACAATCTATGTAACTAAACACTACGTAGATTGCGTAAAATAGTTACTATGCAAGCGTAGTAGATAGAATCGTAAAATTAGGCACGTGTATGAAAAATTCTGGGGTTGTGAATCCTATGTTCATAGGAGACATAGTATTTTTTGTTTTTTTGTTTTTTTGATCAAACATAAAGCAACTCATCTGATTTGTTAGATATTTAGGGTTAAGTCCAATTTCTTGAGCAAATTGTTATCCGCATTTGCAGACGTTCAATATGCTCACATCCGTGAAACTGTTTCCACTCACACTATGTCGTCAATAGTGTACATTGTAATAAGAAGTCCCGTCTGTTTGTGATTGCAACCAAGGGCCGTATTCAGAACTCCGGCCTCATTGCATATAAGGCCGGAGTTTTCCGCTATGATGTACTGCGCATGCGCAGTAATTCTGAAACGTAATCTACGTTGCATGTTGCAACGTAGATTGCGTATACGCGGTCTTTAATACGGCCCCAAGTTCCTCTGTCATAAATGTAATTTCCCTTTAGTCTGGATGTGTCGCAGTGTATTTCAACCAGGTAGTTCTGAAAAGTACAAGTCAAAACATGGCAAAAAAGGAAAAACTGTGCTCAGGATCCGGTCAATAGTTAGTTTGTTGCTTTTGTTATTTCGTTGTGTTTAGTTGTCATTGTTCAAAGCTTCAATACAAATTCTTTTCTAAATATGTCACCACGAAATGAAATATTTTGTAGTTTTCGTCACAATTATTAATAATAGTTTCTAAGTAAAATTACACAGTGGGAGTTGCTGTAACATGTCATTACCAGGGTTGCATACAGAGAAAAAGCATTTATTTGGTTATAACAGAGCTGTAATATAATTATGGCAGCTTTATTTTTTCAATAGATTTTCAAAATGTATGTTAGAGAAGAAAAACAGCTCCTATTGAAATATGATGTGCAGAACACTATGTTCTGTTATATTAGTATTTCAAGAAAGGATGTTCATATATTGTTTTAAAGTCTTCACTACAGATCTAAATTCAACAAAACACGCAGATCAACCTATGTCAATGTAGCTAAAAGAAAAAAAAAAAGACAATAGAGATCATCCAGAATCCCAATTTTTTGGGTGTAATGCAGCATGCAGGGCCGCCATCAGGGGTGGACGGGCTCGCAGCTGATGGGGGGCCCGCCATCTTTACAGGGCCAATGCGCAGGGAAGAATTTCCCTGCATCCTGCGCACTGGCCAGATGGTAATGCAGGTCTGCAGGGCCCAGCCCACAGGATGTCACCGATAACATTACATAGGGGCGGGCCCTAACTGGTGTGTCACGGGCCCCAGAAATTCTGAAGGTGGCCCTGGCAGCATGTATTATCAATAGGAATGTGCAGAACAGCAGCCAGCACAAAAAAGTGTCAGATTCACCTGTGTTTACTTTCACTACTGCAATGGGATGTGCCATTATATTGAGGGAGGGGGGAATGCCCGGGCCCAAATGCCTCACTAGAGAGTGTAGTCTGTCTTAAAGCAGTGTAGCGGCTGCACTGCTTAACTCAATGAAGAGCTGCCATCCAGGTGTACAGCCACAGTACAAAAACAGTGACTGGGACACCAGCAAAGCTAGTAAATCCATGAAAAAGATCAATAAGGAGAGGGTATGCAAGGAGGGATATGCAAGGGGATAGAAACATACAAGGGGGTAAAAGGATGGGTGAAAAGAAGGGTACTTTGTTTACTGTTGCCAGTAAACAAATGATGCAGTTTGATGACTCACACTACTGCCAGGGCAAACCCAGGTCCCGGAATTTCCTGGGCCAACCCTGCAGTGTGAACAGGGTCTTCCCATGGTCTGTGATGGGGTTCACAGACACGAAATACTGCCGGGCCGCGATGTGAAAGCGGCATGAGTATAACAATGAAACATTAACTCAGAACAACAACAACAAAGGGGATATATCTGCACTTGGGCAACCCATAATGCACTGCCTTGTTACATATTTCACTAAAATGTATGCACAGAAAATAGTTTCCTTTAGCTAAGGCGGAAGTGCTTTTTTTATTTGTATTTTGGAGCTGAACTAGGATAGTCACCTCTCAGTTCTGTCTCCCAGCATAGTTTTGTCAAGATGCATATTTTGCTCTTGCTTGTACATATCAGATGTACACTAAGGGATCATACAATAGATCTCTATTCTCGTATGAGATTTGTATATTTGTTTAAAAGGTGTGTCACAACTACAGACAATTTGGAAACCACAGAATTTAGAAACATAGCTACCTACTTCTTTTTTTTTTGTATTTGCATTAGTTTGATTGGGGAAATCCTACAATCAGTAACTCGATAAGCGTCTGTTCCTGAAATATGATTTACACAAAAAATGTTAGATTTAATCTAATAACTAAAGCTAATGTACAATTATAATTAATATAAATGTATACTTCAGCTCAGCTGTCAGGTTGGAATTTTAAAGGTTGTGGTATTTTAGAGGTGAAGGTAAGAGGATAGAATCTGACACTTATACACTAAAAAACAACAGAAGAAGTACTGTAAGTAGACACACTGACCCACTTTACTACTAGATTTACAACTATTAACATGATGCAGATGCTTAGTGTTGCTACTTGCTAGTAATAGCCTGACCCCTGAGTGTGCGGATATGGTATTTTTCACCTACCACTGACTATCCATGCAGAAGAGCCTTCCTGAGCTATAGTACAACTGCTTAGGAAAGAAAGGCATAGAGTCTGATGTATCTGTCTTCCTATGTGAGTATCTATGAATGTACTTCCTCAGTGTCTTTGGGTGAGTCTGCGTATGCCTCCATTCTGTCTGTCCCAGTGTCTCTCTGAGTGTGTACACGTGTGTCTGAATGTTTGAATAGACATATTCCAATGAATATTTAATTACTAGCTAAATAACTAGCTTTTTTTTAATTTTTAAAGTTGAAGCCATCCCAACTTCACAACATTGTTAGATATTCAAATTATAAAGTCAGATAAGCATCAAATGACTTTATAGTCAACTAAATCAAATTTATTTCCATTAAATACACTATCTCAGTGATAAATTAAAACACATCTATAGATCTGATTGAAGGAAATATTGACACTGTATGCACAATTGCAATTATACAGCATACCACCCAACTTGTTGCGAGTCCCCACTGCGAAGGCTCGCATTGCAAATTAGAGACAACTGAAAGCTGTTTTTTGGCTGTCCCTATTTCGAATGCGAGTCCTCTCAGAATTTTTTTTATGAAAGGGTGAGTAAGTCCACCACCGGAGGTTAGGCAGCGTGGTGGGTGATTTAGGGTTAGGCTGCAGGAGGGACTTAGTTTTAGGCTACAGGAGGGACTTAGGGTTAGGCTGCGGGGGGAGACGTAGGGTTTGGGTTGCCCTATATAAGGGCACTTTTGCCAATGCCAGAGTAGCTTCATCCAGACTGGGGGAGATACTGGAAGGTAACAGGTAGAGAGGGGAAGGGGTTTAAGGGGTTGAATGGAACTACAGATTTTTGCATAGCATGATAAGAAACAAAAAACAGATAGAGCTGAACATGGTAGTATAATATAAAAGTATATAGATACTTACCATAGTAACAATATCATAGTAAAACCTGTCCATACTGAAGGGAGAGCAGTTGATGTATCTGTGTATTCAGGAAGTACATAGCCAAATCCTTACATAACTACACATGTATGGGCGTGTTTACTACAATGAAAAATTATAACTAAGACACAAATGTCTTTGCAAATATTCTCTACTATTTTTAAATAATGTATGACCGTTTATGGCATTTACATCACTTTCAGGACTGATTGCATACATTTTAAATATCATAGGACTGGATTCACAGATACGATTTTGCCTGTTTTTGCGTGCGTATTTTTAGGAGTGGATTAACTGCGCATGCATAGAAACTTTTTCCACGCACGTTACGTAGGATTTAGGCATGGAAGTCCATTAGGCACGGATTACTGAATCGCATTTAGTGACATAGGGCCTGATCCAGACCTATGCTGGCCCGCTGGCTGTAAGTACAGCCAGCATAGCTCTGGAGCACTCCCCCGACACTCCCCCTGTGGCCGACTTAATTACCCACAGTTACGGCGGCTGAAGGCTACCTTAACTTCAGCCGGCTTAACAGTAGGTAATTACGCCGGCCACAGGATCGTAACTGCCCCACAGGGTCATAACTGCCCTAACCCGCCCTCCCTCTCTCATTTACTTATGCTCCTCCGCCTTCCTTCTGTAACAGTTGCGTAGTTACGGCGAGGAACGCCCCCCTCGCCATAACTACGCAACAGTTAGGGACGCCCGAACCTAAGGATCAGGTTTCCCTAACTACGGTGGGCAACAACTGCCCGGCGCATGCGCAGAACAGCATTTCTGCCGTTCTTACGCATACTGCCGCCATAACTAGTGCGGCAGCCATAGGTCTGGATCAGCCCCATACTTATGGAGGGGCGTCGTTGTCTTCCGTACATGTGCAGTTACGTGAAAGTGGGCAGGGGGAGGCATTTAAATGGCCTTTTGAGGGCACGGTTAGTAATGTACGCACGTATGTAAGTAACTTACGCACGTAACTACACATGTAGATATAAGGTTGCGCTATGGACGCGTAAGTCATCAAAAATCCGTCCGTGTGAGGGGAGTGTCATGGGTGTTGCCTTGCCACGTACATGCGTATATTTGCGTACTTTATACACACACATCTGTGAATACGGTCCACAGGCCCGGCGACAGGGGGGGACTAGGGGGACAGTTGTGACGGGCCTCGTGGTTCAGAGGGGCCCCAGCCGCAGGTCACTGCATGTAATCTTAGGCACTTGATTAGTAATGTTACAGTGAGTTACAGAGGATCCGTTGTGGAGCCTCTGTCAGTGGTACACGCCGGGGAGGGTTTTGGCTGCCCAGCACTCCCCTTAGAAGAAAAATAAATAAATAAAAACGGAGCAGCCACAGCACACACTCCGACACTGGCTACAGCTCCTTCACTGAGGAGCCTCTGACATCATAAGACATGTGACTCCTGCAGTCACATGGTATGCAGTGCTGGACGGGCTACAAGAGAGTCAGGTAATGTGAGCAAAATGTGATGTGTACAATGTAATAAGTGAGGGGAGTATAGTTATTAGGAATAGCAGGGGGTGTGTGAGTATAATAATGATGTGTACAGTGTAATATGTCTGTGAGGGGAGTATATTTATTAGGAATAGCAGGGGGTGTGAGTATAATCATGATGTGTACAGTGTAGTATGTGAGGGGAGTATAAATATTAGGAATAGCAGGGAGTGTGAATATAATCATGATGTGTACAGTGTAGTATGTAAGGGGAGTATAAATATTAGGAATAGCAGGGAATGTGAATATAATCATGATGTGTACAGTGTAGTATGTAAGGGGAGTATAAATATTAGGAATAGCAGGGAATGTGAATATAATCATGATGTGTACAGTGTAGTATGTGAGTGAGGGGAGTATATTTATTAGGAATAGCAGGGTGTGTGAGTATAATCATGATGTGTACAGTCTAATATGTCTGTGAGGGGAGTATATTTATTAGGAATAGCAGGGTGTGTGAGTATAATCATGATGTGTACAGTCTAATATGTCTGTGAGGGGAGTATATTTATTAGGAATAGCAGGGTGTGTGAGTATAATCATGATGTGTACAGTCTAATATGTCTGTGAGGGGAGTATATTTATTAGGAATAGCAGGGTGTGTGAGTATAATCATGATGTGTACAGTCTAATATGTCTGTGAGGGGAGTATATTTATTAGGAATAGCAGGGTGTGTGAGTATAATCATGATGTGTACAGTCTAATATGTCTGTGAGGGGAGTATATTTATTAGGAATAGCAGGGTGTGTGAGTATAATCATGATGTGTACAGTCTAATATGTCTGTGAGGGGAGTATATTTATTAGGAATAGCAGGGTGTGTGAGTATAATCATGATGTGTACAGTCTAATATGTCTGTGAGGGGAGTATATTTATTAGGAATAGCAGGGTGTGTGAGTATAATCATGATGTGTACAGTCTAATATGTCTGTGAGGGGAGTATATTTATTAGGAATAGCAGGGTGTGTGAGTATAATCATGATGTGTACAGTCTAATATGTCTGTGAGGGGAGTATATTTATTAGGAATAGCAGGGTGTGTGAGTATAATCATGATGTGTACAGTCTAATATGTCTGTGAGGGGAGTATATTTATTAGGAATAGCAGGGTGTGTGAGTATAATCATGATGTGTACAGTCTAATATGTCTGTGAGGGGAGTATATTTATTAGGAATAGCAGGGTGTGTGAGTATAATCATGATGTGTACAGTCTAATATGTCTGTGAGGGGAGTATATTTATTAGGAATAGCAGGGTGTGTGAGTATAATCATGATGTGTACAGTCTAATATGTCTGTGAGGGGAGTATATTTATTAGGAATAGCAGGGTGTGTGAGTATAATCATGATGTGTACAGTCTAATATGTCTGTGAGGGGAGTATATTTATTAGGAATAGCAGGGTGTGTGAGTATAATCATGATGTGTACAGTCTAATATGTCTGTGAGGGGAGTATATTTATTAGGAATAGCAGGGTGTGTGAGTATAATCATGATGTGTACAGTCTAATATGTCTGTGAGGGGAGTATATTTATTAGGAATAGCAGGGTGTGTGAGTATAATCATGATGTGTACAGTCTAATATGTCTGTGAGGGGAGTATATTTATTAGGAATAGCAGGGTGTGTGAGTATAATCATGATGTGTACAGTCTAATATGTCTGTGAGGGGAGTATATTTATTAGGAATAGCAGGGTGTGTGAGTATAATCATGATGTGTACAGTCTAATATGTCTGTGAGGGGAGTATATTTATTAGGAATAGCAGGGTGTGTGAGTATAATCATGATGTGTACAGTCTAATATGTCTGTGAGGGGAGTATATTTATTAGGAATAGCAGGGTGTGTGAGTATAATCATGATGTGTACAGTCTAATATGTCTGTGAGGGGAGTATATTTATTAGGAATAGCAGGGTGTGTGAGTATAATCATGATGTGTACAGTCTAATATGTCTGTGAGGGGAGTATATTTATTAGGAATAGCAGGGTGTGTGAGTATAATCATGATGTGTACAGTCTAATATGTCTGTGAGGGGAGTATATTTATTAGGAATAGCAGGGTGTGTGAGTATAATCATGATGTGTACAGTCTAATATGTCTGTGAGGGGAGTATATTTATTAGGAATAGCAGGGTGTGTGAGTATAATCATGATGTGTACAGTCTAATATGTCTGTGAGGGGAGTATATTTATTAGGAATAGCAGGGTGTGTGAGTATAATCATGATGTGTACAGTCTAATATGTCTGTGAGGGGAGTATATTTATTAGGAATAGCAGGGTGTGTGAGTATAATCATGATGTGTACAGTCTAATATGTCTGTGAGGGGAGTATATTTATTAGGAATAGCAGGGTGTGTGAGTATAATCATGATGTGTACAGTCTAATATGTCTGTGAGGGGAGTATATTTATTAGGAATAGCAGGGTGTGTGAGTATAATCATGATGTGTACAGTCTAATATGTCTGTGAGGGGAGTATATTTATTAGGAATAGCAGGGTGTGTGAGTATAATCATGATGTGTACAGTCTAATATGTCTGTGAGGGGAGTATATTTATTAGGAATAGCAGGGTGTGTGAGTATAATCATGATGTGTACAGTCTAATATGTCTGTGAGGGGAGTATATTTATTAGGAATAGCAGGGTGTGTGAGTATAATCATGATGTGTACAGTCTAATATGTCTGTGAGGGGAGTATATTTATTAGGAATAGCAGGGTGTGTGAGTATAATCATGATGTGTACAGTCTAATATGTCTGTGAGGGGAGTATATTTATTAGGAATAGCAGGGTGTGTGAGTATAATCATGATGTGTACAGTCTAATATGTCTGTGAGGGGAGTATATTTATTAGGAATAGCAGGGTGTGTGAGTATAATCATGATGTGTACAGTCTAATATGTCTGTGAGGGGAGTATATTTATTAGGAATAGCAGGGTGTGTGAGTATAATCATGATGTGTACAGTCTAATATGTCTGTGAGGGGAGTATATTTATTAGGAATAGCAGGGTGTGTGAGTATAATCATGATGTGTACAGTCTAATATGTCTGTGAGGGGAGTATATTTATTAGGAATAGCAGGGTGTGTGAGTATAATCATGATGTGTACAGTCTAATATGTCTGTGAGGGGAGTATATTTATTAGGAATAGCAGGGTGTGTGAGTATAATCATGATGTGTACAGTCTAATATGTCTGTGAGGGGAGTATATTTATTAGGAATAGCAGGGTGTGTGAGTATAATCATGATGTGTACAGTCTAATATGTCTGTGAGGGGAGTATATTTATTAGGAATAGCAGGGTGTGTGAGTATAATCATGATGTGTACAGTCTAATATGTCTGTGAGGGGAGTATATTTATTAGGAATAGCAGGGTGTGTGAGTATAATCATGATGTGTACAGTCTAATATGTCTGTGAGGGGAGTATATTTATTAGGAATAGCAGGGTGTGTGAGTATAATCATGATGTGTACAGTCTAATATGTCTGTGAGGGGAGTATATTTATTAGGAATAGCAGGGTGTGTGAGTATAATCATGATGTGTACAGTCTAATATGTCTGTGAGGGGAGTATATTTATTAGGAATAGCAGGGTGTGTGAGTATAATCATGATGTGTACAGTCTAATATGTCTGTGAGGGGAGTATATTTATTAGGAATAGCAGGGTGTGTGAGTATAATCATGATGTGTACAGTCTAATATGTCTGTGAGGGGAGTATATTTATTAGGAATAGCAGGGTGTGTGAGTATAATCATGATGTGTACAGTCTAATATGTCTGTGAGGGGAGTATATTTATTAGGAATAGCAGGGTGTGTGAGTATAATCATGATGTGTACAGTCTAATATGTCTGTGAGGGGAGTATATTTATTAGGAATAGCAGGGTGTGTGAGTATAATCATGATGTGTACAGTCTAATATGTCTGTGAGGGGAGTATATTTATTAGGAATAGCAGGGTGTGTGAGTATAATCATGATGTGTACAGTCTAATATGTCTGTGAGGGGAGTATATTTATTAGGAATAGCAGGGTGTGTGAGTATAATCATGATGTGTACAGTCTAATATGTCTGTGAGGGGAGTATATTTATTAGGAATAGCAGGGTGTGTGAGTATAATCATGATGTGTACAGTCTAATATGTCTGTGAGGGGAGTATATTTATTAGGAATAGCAGGGTGTGTGAGTATAATCATGATGTGTACAGTCTAATATGTCTGTGAGGGGAGTATATTTATTAGGAATAGCAGGGTGTGTGAGTATAATCATGATGTGTACAGTCTAATATGTCTGTGAGGGGAGTATATTTATTAGGAATAGCAGGGTGTGTGAGTATAATCATGATGTGTACAGTCTAATATGTCTGTGAGGGGAGTATATTTATTAGGAATAGCAGGGTGTGTGAGTATAATCATGATGTGTACAGTCTAATATGTCTGTGAGGGGAGTATATTTATTAGGAATAGCAGGGTGTGTGAGTATAATCATGATGTGTACAGTCTAATATGTCTGTGAGGGGAGTATATTTATTAGGAATAGCAGGGTGTGTGAGTATAATCATGATGTGTACAGTCTAATATGTCTGTGAGGGGAGTATATTTATTAGGAATAGCAGGGTGTGTGAGTATAATCATGATGTGTACAGTCTAATATGTCTGTGAGGGGAGTATATTTATTAGGAATAGCAGGGTGTGTGAGTATAATCATGATGTGTACAGTCTAATATGTCTGTGAGGGGAGTATATTTATTAGGAATAGCAGGGTGTGTGAGTATAATCATGATGTGTACAGTCTAATATGTCTGTGAGGGGAGTATATTTATTAGGAATAGCAGGGTGTGTGAGTATAATCATGATGTGTACAGTCTAATATGTCTGTGAGGGGAGTATATTTATTAGGAATAGCAGGGTGTGTGAGTATAATCATGATGTGTACAGTCTAATATGTCTGTGAGGGGAGTATATTTATTAGGAATAGCAGGGTGTGTGAGTATAATCATGATGTGTACAGTCTAATATGTCTGTGAGGGGAGTATATTTATTAGGAATAGCAGGGTGTGTGAGTATAATCATGATGTGTACAGTCTAATATGTCTGTGAGGGGAGTATATTTATTAGGAATAGCAGGGTGTGTGAGTATAATCATGATGTGTACAGTCTAATATGTCTGTGAGGGGAGTATATTTATTAGGAATAGCAGGGTGTGTGAGTATAATCATGATGTGTACAGTCTAATATGTCTGTGAGGGGAGTATATTTATTAGGAATAGCAGGGTGTGTGAGTATAATCATGATGTGTACAGTCTAATATGTCTGTGAGGGGAGTATATTTATTAGGAATAGCAGGGTGTGTGAGTATAATCATGATGTGTACAGTCTAATATGTCTGTGAGGGGAGTATATTTATTAGGAATAGCAGGGTGTGTGAGTATAATCATGATGTGTACAGTCTAATATGTCTGTGAGGGGAGTATATTTATTAGGAATAGCAGGGTGTGTGAGTATAATCATGATGTGTACAGTCTAATATGTCTGTGAGGGGAGTATATTTATTAGGAATAGCAGGGTGTGTGAGTATAATCATGATGTGTACAGTCTAATATGTCTGTGAGGGGAGTATATTTATTAGGAATAGCAGGGTGTGTGAGTATAATCATGATGTGTACAGTCTAATATGTCTGTGAGGGGAGTATATTTATTAGGAATAGCAGGGTGTGTGAGTATAATCATGATGTGTACAGTCTAATATGTCTGTGAGGGGAGTATATTTATTAGGAATAGCAGGGTGTGTGAGTATAATCATGATGTGTACAGTCTAATATGTCTGTGAGGGGAGTATATTTATTAGGAATAGCAGGGTGTGTGAGTATAATCATGATGTGTACAGGGCGTGCGTTCAGTACGATGGTCGCCTGGGCGCCCGTTTTACTACAGGGAGGCGGGGATAGCCATTTAAATTGTACAGTATGGGCGTGCTAAGCCCGTACGCTCAGCGTATTTTGTGCGAAAATTCGTACGGCCGACGGTCGTACCCAGTGTAGGGTATAGGCGTCGTAAGCAGGTACTTTACTATTGGAGTGTTAGGGGCGTGTATGTTGATACGCACGAGCGAAAGTTCGCATTCGCCCGTCGTGCGAAAATTTCGTAGCTCTGGATCAGGCCCAATGTTCTTAATTCTCTTCCCTATGCACATAACTACGGACCTGATTCAGAGCTAAGCATCCGTGTGAAATTCACACAGATGCGAAGCGATTTACTGCAACTGCACATGCGCAAAAGGCGCAAGGAAGTCGGATTGCTGGCGGAGTTTATGGAATCCGCCAGCATCCGATTCCACCTGCAAAAAGGGGTGTGCCAGGATATTTAAATGAGAAAAGCGACAGGGCATACTGCCGCTAGTAGAACTACAGGCACAAGCATGCCCATGAATAACAAGGCATGCTAGTGCTTGTAGAACTACTATCACCAGTATGCCCTGGCCCAAATCGCTACCCTAAAAAAAAAAAACATACATGTTCTATACAAAAAAAACATAGTGACCTCCAAGCAAAAAATAAGAAATTCTCCACGTGCCCCCCAAAAATAAAAAGAAATAAAATAAATCACGCCACATGTGCCCCTCTATAAATAAGCAAAAATGCCACAAGTGCCCCTCCAACTAGTTTTTAACAAGTCGGATGTGCCTTGCACATCCGCATACTACTCTGAGTAACACCCTACGTGCCCGTAGTCAACTGACCATGTGCAATTCCGCATCGCACATGCTCGTAACTCTGAATCAGGTCCTACGAACCTAAAGATAAAGTAGCCCTCTGGTATTCAAGTCGGTTAATTGGGAAAAGTGGCGGCGTGTCAGGGGAGTTGCCTTGCTACTTTTTGTGTATAATTAAGAACCTAAATCATTCTTAATTGTGAATACAGTCCTATGTGTCTTGTACATTTGCTTATTTAGTACCTATGTACATACAGCATCTAGGGCTAGATTTACTATACTATAGAAAAGGAAAAATGGAGATGTTACCCATAGCAACCAATCAGATTCTAGCTCCCACTTTCCTATTACATACTAGAAAATGTCAGCTAGAATCTGTTTGGTTGCTATGGTACAACATCTCCACTTTTTTCGCAGTTTAGTAAATTTAGCATTAACTTACAAATTACGTTCAGTTATTTCCTGAAAGCTCTAATGTACGGAGCAGTTTCTGAGTTCTTCATATCAGTGGTGGGGCTCTACATCTCCTGGGCAGAGAAAGTTCCTCATTAAATAAAACCTTTGCATTGTCAACTAATTCTCTTTTCTGTAAATATATTACTTAACATTTAACAATGTGCTCTAAGTTCACCTTTCTTTTTAAATGGTTCATTGTGTTAGTCGAGACACCTGCTACACTATCAAACCATTTAATGGGGGCACCCACTGCACTTTCAGCTGACATACAGCTATTTTAGTTAAAGAATTTGATTCAAGTCCTTAAGCAGGATTTGGCAGATTGCCTGGCTCTTTACGTGTACAATGACTGCTGTTAATACGTAAGTTGCTGTGCTGTTTTTGTTTGTGTCCCTACCAAACTTACTTCCAAGTTAGTGATTTCCTGTTTTTACAGCAATATGCAGATTCCATTTATTTTTAGACAAGAAATGTCCCAGTCGTAAGTTTCTGTAAAATGTGTTTTAGCTTAGGCACAATCCACTGAATTACCAAAAATAGAATCTGTCAAGAAAATATGGCACTTTAAAATAAACAAATATGTAAACATATATTAAATCTCAAAGTGAGACACAGCATGTATCCAGGGATAGCGAGACTCACACCATAAGCAAAACTGTAAAGTAAAAAATA
The DNA here is from genome assembly GCA_011038615.1 of Limnodynastes dumerilii. Lineage (NCBI taxonomy): Eukaryota > Metazoa > Chordata > Amphibia > Anura > Limnodynastidae > Limnodynastes > Limnodynastes dumerilii. Next base: position 131,116 of record WWET01001000.1, read on the forward strand.
TCAATACTGGCGCTGTGACACTTGGTTTATCTGATACTGATACACTTGCTTTATTTGACACCGTCATCTTCTTCTTCAAACCCTCTGCTCTTTTGGTCTCACCGACACTGCTCTCTCCTGGTTCTCCTCCTATCTCTCTGACCGCACAGTCTCTGTTTCCACCCGTAGCTCATCTTCCTCACCCTCTCCACTCCCTGTTGGTGTTCCCCAGGGCTCTATCCTTGGCACGCTCCTCTTCTCCCTCTACACCTCCTCGTTGGATAAGCTCATCAGCACCTTTGGTTTCAACTACCACCTCTACGCTGATGACACTCAAATTTACCTCCCCTCCCCTGACCTCAACACCTCTCTTCTGTCTAAGATTTCCGAGTGCCTTGCATCCCTATCTACATGGATGGCCAAACGCTTCCTCAAGCTGAATATGGACAAAACGAAAATGATTGTTTTTTCTCCCCCTCGGATTTCCTTTCC